>CAJQZJ010033015.1:1431416-1540448 GCA_907164525.1 Lophiomys imhausi | reverse complement strand
CCCCACCCCCTCTGTGTTTGTCCACTTATGTACACATGCACTTGAGTGGTCAGACGATGACTTTGGACACACTTTCTCCCAAGGAAACATCGTCTTATTTTGTAGCTTATGGAATAGATTCTTCACTTACTCAGGTTGTCTTATTACACTCATCTGGCTGGCCAGCAATCCCCGGGGAAACCTCTGCCTCCCTATCACTAGGGTTATGAGCATACTCAACCATATCCTGCTTTGTG
The DNA here is from genome assembly GCA_907164525.1 of Lophiomys imhausi. Classification (NCBI taxonomy): domain Eukaryota; kingdom Metazoa; phylum Chordata; class Mammalia; order Rodentia; family Muridae; genus Lophiomys; species Lophiomys imhausi. The sequence goes on along the minus strand of CAJQZJ010033015.1, from coordinate 1,540,212 downwards.
TGTGAGTTATGGGAATTGAAATTAGGTCCTGATTCTTTACCAGACAATAGTTTGAACTAAACTTCACTACACTCCATATGACTTGTGTACAAAATTTCTTTTATCACAACTATACAGAGACAGAGAGAGAGACAGAGAGAGAGACAGAGAGAGTTTAAGAATTTAAAATCAGAAACTGGAGTGATCTGATCACAAGTCAAACAGTGTCTATAGACAAATACAACAGGAAAGGCACAGAAGGGATTCCACTCTGGGCATTCCAAAAAGACTCACCCGTGGACTCCTTGACTTCTGCCTTGTGGGCTACATTTAAAACTTCTAGTTTCCAGATATGTAGGAAAAAAAACACATGTTATTTTAAACACTCAAGATTGTGACGCCTAAAGATCTGCTTCCAACACACACCCAGAGTCCGCTTACTCTGCACATTGCTCAGTCTCGCTGCTCCTAAGCAAACTCATCAGAGGCAACTTCCATAGATAAAAGACAGATTATACCAAACTGGTTCCAGGTTTTCAATAGCATCTCCAGAAGAAAAGAGACAATAAAACCACATCTGAAACTGAATGAAATAATAATAATTTCTAGCCAGTCAATTTTATAGGCATAAGGTTATTGTGTAATTCAAATGCTAATTTTTGTACCCCCCCCATATCTGGTTTTAGCCCTTGTTCTGAGGATCTCATGTCTCATTGTTATGTAAACACTGCTCCCCAGTTGTCCCCTGATGTGTTGATAAAGTAGTTTACAGCCAATCACTGAGCAGGGGAGAGGACAGGGGAGGAGGAGCTATGGAGAGGAGCAGAGGCAGTTGAAGCAGGAGCCACGAAGTGCAAGTATTTCTAAGATTTATGCTGGGTGGTAACCAGATTAGCATAGTGGGTTAAGAATAGGGTAGTAACTGCTCAGTTTTTGTGTTGTGAAGCAAGGTTAACAAATAATAGAAAGAGTCTCAATTATTGAGATGATAGTCAGGTAAAAAAGTAAAATAGAGAAAAGATCACAATCTTATTAAATTACAGTAACACAATTTTGTTTGTAGAATAAAGATGTTTTCAGATATGCAAAGAAGAAAATCCACAGTATTTTTATTTGTGCTCTCATTTTCACAGATGAACTTAGCTATAGATGATCTCCCCTAGACAGCAAAATCATGAGGCGGGTAGAGCATTTACACCTGTTTGAGGAAGGGCTGTTCCCAGGTAAGACAGCAGTCAGCTGGTATGGGAAGAGGCTTCAGGGCTTCAGGAGATATTCTTGTATGAAGAAGACAAATGAATGTTAATGAGAATAAGTAGAGTGCTACATTTAATTAGTAATATTAAAGAGCAACTAGATAAAAATCATTTACTCATTGAAAACAAATAGAAAACAATCAGTCACCTAGTTTGCTCTATAGTTAGACGCTGAACATCAAAAATCACTCATATATGCACTGTAAAATTAACTGGACAAAATTACAATGTCTGTTCATATGCAACCATGGGATTGAGAAGAAGAATAGGAAAACTTATGCCAACATCATAGGAAACAATTAAGAGATATACATCAAGAATACATTTTGTGACTCATAAATTTGGGAATCAATATCAAAGATTCAATTCAAGACATACATTCAGAGATATCTATTTTTCTATCTACCTATATTCATCTATATAAATAAATAAAGAAAATGATACTAGGAATTTTGGACAGAAGAAGGATTTACATGGACAGTAAGGAAGGAGAAAATGAAGGTAGGAAAAGATTGTGTGTGTGTGTGTGTGTGTGTGTGTGTGTGTGTGTGTGTGTGTACACAAATTGTGAGAACTGTAGTGAGGAACCAAGCCGCTGCTTCACCTAGGTGATTTTGGGGATGGGTGGACATTGTAGACTATGTAGCAGTTATATTAGAGAGAAAATAGTAATTATGAGGTCAGACATTTTCTATGCAGAAATGAACTAATCTAAGAATATCAAACCTCCTGAAGTTTATCGCTAAGCATTATTGTGCAATTCAATCAGAAAAAAATATATAACAAACTGTACTATGAAATAAACTGTTTCCTCTTCAAGTTGTCAAAAGTAATATTAGATGGTAGAAAAAAATAATAGAAAGTTAACAGAAAGTTGACCAGATAATAGACAATTGAGATATAGGCAAAAAGTCATGCCACAATAAAATTAGAATTGAAATTGAAATTGAAAAATGAAAAGTAATTACTAAAATTAAAATGGTCTATACCTGGAACTAAATATGGTAACTAGTGTATTTCCATTATATTTATTATTTTCTTAACTAATAATAAAATAATCAATGCCAAAGGAATCTTGTATTCTAAAAGGCAATTAATATTGTAGTATTTATGTCAAAGAATTTAAACATAACATAGTGTTTTAATAAAATAATCAGCCAATATAATTTCCTAAGCAAGCATAAATAATGGAGCTTTGTAACATTACAAACAAATCAATTTTTATAAAATATGACTATTTTCATATATATATATGAAAAAATATATATGAGAGCTCACAATTTTAGAAAGCTCATAGAAAGAGAGAGGATATAAAAATCTATTTGAAGTGAATGGAGAATCACAGGAATTAAGAGCAGTTAATTACTAAGAAGTGTTGAAGTGCAGAAGGAGCTTTAGTGTGTGAGAATCAACGAATGTTTAGCTCTACATCAGAGCCACACTAATCTGTATAGAATTGTTTCACTGTTGGCATGGAAGAGAATTGGTAATTGACTCCTCAACTCTGCCTTCCTCCATAATTCTCTAAAGACATTTTCACATGACCCCATCAAAGCTATAGAAACTTGACACAAAACCTCCTAAGTGTTTTAAAAGGTAATTTCCACGTTGACCTCCTTTTCATTCTCTGTTGAAAAGGACGCCATTGTTCTTGCCAAGCATGTGGCAGTTGTCTCTTCACCAGCAAGTGTTCCAGTCTCAGAGCCTTTCATCTACCTCTGTGGTCTTTAAATGTCTGTGTGCAATGGTGGTTCTTGTCATCAATTCTGCAACTTGGCTGCATTCATGTAATGTTGCCAATGGATTCCGTTTATTTACACTTTTTTTTCTTTTTCCAAATATACATCAACAAATTTCAATGGAAATAATATTTCTCTGCTTGCCTTTTTAACACATAAATTTCACTCTTATTTGTTAATAACATTTACCAAAAGATTGACTATAAAAATTTAAGTCATACTTTATTATAACATTTCATTCTTCTTGCACATACACATGTACACACACACATATACACATGTACACACACACATGTACACACACACACACACACACATACACACACTCACACACACACACACACACACACACGATGAACTTGCAGCTTGTCGTGGTCAAAGAACAGCTTGTTGGACTCAGTTGTACTCTTCTACCCTGTTAGTCCCAGTGATTTATCTCAGCTTGCTCTGCTGGGTAGCAAATGCCTTTACCACTGAGACATCTCACAAGTTCAAGACTAAAGAGTTTTAAAAATTGATATCTATTGTTTTGTATAATACTTACTGTTATAAGAGAAGGAACCAGCTGTTGGACTGAAAGGGGAAACCTCTGGAGGGAAGAGGGTGGAAGGGCGGGTTGGGAAGGGGGAATAGGGAGGGGTTTGTTACTGAGATGTAACTTGAAGAAAAAAAAAATAAAGTATTTATAAAAAAAAAAAAAAAAAAAAATTGATACTTAACACAGCAAACATAATGTTCACATATAACTTAGTATATGTAATAATCATATAGATAATAAACTGTCTGTAAATGTAAATTGTTTTGTAGTGCTGGTTTTAGTATTTTTATCCCTTGGAAAATAATTTAAATATAGGAATATCAAATATGATTAATTGGGGATTGAAAGAAATATTCCTGAAGTTTCTTGGCCATGCTTTTGCTGATATGAACCTAAATTCTATTGCTTTATAACTCCTAGTTTTAGATTTATTTTTTATTGATTTGGAATTTTAACTATATTTAATGTTAATTTGTCAAATATGCTATAATGGAAATGTTAAATTTTATATTAATTAAATTCATGTGTTGTAAATTCCTTTCATATAATAAAGTTACTTTGATCTTGTGATACTCATTTTTGAGCTAAGTTAGCCCTCTTTGATAATACCTCAGAGAATTTTTGTTCTGTGCCTTTATTGTTATCTGTATTCTGTTGTCTTCCTGATAGTATTACCCATGATATTCTCTGTCATGGTAACTTAGTTTGATTTGAATTTTGAAATACTCTTTTTTATTGTCTTAGTTCATCCTGTAAATGAAAGTAGATTTGAAAAGGTTTAAAATGATAAGTTATTTTAACAAGAATTATTGTCACAAAATTGAAAAAATGGAATTAGGAAACTGATTTATTCAACTACTTGTGGGTCGAGGTATGTCCATTTCATCTAAAAATTAAAATGTATTAAGAACACAGTCAGTAAGCAAGGGTCTTGTCTCTTTGAAATCCAATAAAGTAATCTCACTATGGCATTCAGTTTCTTCAGTCTTGTCCAAGGAAATTAGTCAAAATTCTTCTCTATAAACTCAACTTCCACAATCCCCAAATGCGGAAGAAATCAGAATGAATATTTAAATAATCAATTATTAAATTCTAAAAATAAAAATGAATTTGTCTTCCATAGCAAATATGAGTTTCTATTAGAGTGTTTTCCAAAATTGTATCAGGTTGCTACTATCAGAAGTCATTCTGAGGTAGGAGAAGAGTTGGGCTAAAGAAGGAAGCGTGGTATGTTTGGACATACGGTTCTTTGGTGGGATTGGGCAGAGCTAATTATCTGTGCTTATTTCTCTATCAACAGTCTCTTTGAACAATTTAGCCATCTCCAGTGACCTCATGGACAGAGATCATGGCCCACAGACTTAGAAACACTGAAGGCAAACAAGAAAAATTGCTCAGAGCCATGTTATTTTTGGACTGCAAAATAGCTTACAGAGCTAAAAATAGAAACGCAAATACATATGTCAACATTGACATGAATGAAAACACTGAGTCCTTTTTAGACTCAACATCCCTACTTGAAAGATAAGAGTAGTGCCAGCACAGGAGGTCAGGTAATGGCCCCAGACTTGGGGCAGGACATCAAGACATTTCCTTTTACATAGTTATTTTTTTTAATTCCCAAGCTTTTATAAAGCATCCATTTAGAAGTCCATGGATCCAATGTTATGCATTAATTGTATTCAAATATAAAACTAAGTGTGTACCCCAGAGAATAAATAAAAATTTCTGTGTACTGTGTACTTAATATGCCAGAAATGCACCAAAACACATGAAGAAAGTGAAGGGTTTGTAGAAAATATGGATGGCTATTCAGTTTTACTTTTCTGCTAATAATATTTTATTCTTATAATTCAAGTACATGATAGGTAGAAAAAACACTTCTCGTAGAATCATTCTAAATGATATGTCTTCAAAAATAATTTTGGATAGATGGGCGTGATTTTAAATGGCAAAGTAGTTCACCTCATACATCTGATAATAATTTTGGATCTTCTCCTTAGGTAAACATGCTATTTCAAATGAAATTAGAAATCAAAGGCATGATAGAGGGACCATTGTGAAGTCCCTCTCTGATAATTATACTTATATTTGAGAATTCCAATTTTATTTTGAAATCTTGCATGCTTTGTCTAATTATAGTACAGCCAATTGAATAGAAGGGTCATGCTGCCTAGACTATATCTGGAGTACCCCATGGTATGCTGGTTCATAAAGGGACCTGCAGAGCCTGGTTATTTTTGTCCAGTAAGATATATATGTATCTTGTTCATAAATCATTTATTATATGCTTATGTGAGGTCTTGTGAGGCATATAGTATAAACAAAGGACTCAGGTTAGTAAATAATTTTAGAAATAATGTAAATTTAATATTTTCTATATGTAAAATTTATGAATCCATATAGTTTTAATATACCAAAGTGATTTTTTAAAATTATAATATTATTAATTAACCATACTGGTGATTTTAGATGTGATTAATTTTTTTCTTCAACATAATCATTTTTAGACCACATAGCATTTCTCAAAATGTACAGGTGACTGACATGCAAGCCTAGTACTTGCCTTAGATCCTCAAGACCCAGATAAAAGGGGAAAAGTGATAATGAACTCCTCAGAGTGGAACAGCCACATCCACACAGATGCAGTTTCATTTCTATCTATCCCTTCATCATCATGTGCACCAAGAAGAGACGCACTATACTGGAAAACTATATGTCTGACAACTGGTAATTTTGAAATAATATTTTCAAATAGACTTTTAGTTGTATTCCCTGAATACCATACATGGAATGGAAGTCACAATGAACTAACCTAATCCTCAGATCCACTGTGTCACTGACAAGCATTAGTTCTTAAAGTTATAAAGTTCTTAACTTTGATATGAAATTTGGTTTTGTTATTTTTTTATTTTGGGATTTTTTTTGCCTGTAAATTCCATTTCCACTCTGATTAAAAGCTTTAAATTTCTTTTGTGCTGTCTCAGTAGCATTTTCTTTCTGAAACTGTGTAACAGTGTGCCCACTGCACTCAGGTGCTAAGACTCTGTCTCTTTATGAATGTTTTATATCCTAAATTTGACTTTAAATTTCAGAAGTCAACTAACTAATTGATTAGATCTCTACTCAGAGACACAATATGGTGCATTAAAACAGTAGTGTGATCAAAACTCCTTACAAATACAAGTGACAGAGAAAAATGTAGCTTACATGTAATACTGTAAAATAGCCCAGGATACATACGGAATTACACTAAGTGAAAATCCTCATGGGCACCAGTTAATAAGTGCAAGTTAGTGCAGGAGACAAGTAAAAGGCTGCTGATGTTTTGTTTTATTACTTGTTTTTTTTTTCTCATAAGCTATTTACTTATTTTTGAGTGTCATGTGCTTACTAAAAGATCTATCTGAGCAACTGCCTTTGGTTGCAAGTAAACAATACTTATTTGTCTATGTGTCTCATTCACCAGGCAAGTCAGAGTCAGCAAGGGGACCAAAGCCTCCTCTGGGCAGGTCCTGAAGATTGCAAAGTCACCACAAACTCGTCATTTTCTTTCCTAATATACCAGAGGCATCTAAGCCTGATAATGTCTCCAACCATAACTCATTCCAAGGTAGTCCAATTAATATAATACTTGCTTCATTGTTTCTTATATCACAATTGTCTGCTTTCAGGATGGGCTTTTTAGTGTATAAATAACCATCCACTTATTTATTTTCCTATGAGCATAGACTATCTTCACTCACACGATGCTCTGCCACTGTTGAAACAAATAATTATTTGCATAGCTCTACTAGGATAGAGATAAACAGTGGTTCCATTCTAAAATGCCACTATAAAATGTTGTGGTAAAAAGCATTTTGGCTTCCCTAAAATAAATTATAGAGTGTGGGGACAAGAAAAAAATGAAAAGTCACACATTGCAAGCTGTGTGATTTGGGTCATGTGACCATATAATTTATCTTTTAATTGAGAGGATATATACTGAGAAAACAAGCCATAAATCAGGATGGTGGTCCATGGGCAGAGGTCGTTGTACAACGGATAGAGGGACTTTTCATCTAGCTGCCCTACATTGAAATAACTGTATGCTTTGGTCAGAAAAAAGGAAGGACAACCTTATGTAATCTTTGTAAACAGTCCATTCTACACATACAGATAAAGTCCAATAAAATAGCATTTTGTTTTTAGGAATAATAAGCCAAAGCATTTCACATTAATATTATAAGTTAGTTATAACAAAAAGAATGAGGAGAGAGAGAGAGAGAGAGAGAGAGAGAGAGATTCAGTAGTCAAATAAATATGCTAATTTGAACAGGCATTCATACAGAATGAATTGCATTCTAATCCACTAACTTTTTTTGTCAGGTTTGGTTAATAGGCTCTGGCATGATATGTCTTGGGGGAAAGAACAACATTATCACTCTGCCTTTCTAAGAATTTCAGAACACAAGTGCAGAAGAATGACTTACCAGCTTCATCTGTAGAAACACACTTTTTGAAGTAAAGGGTGTTGGTAATTAGCCTCATGGTCACTGCTCCTCTCCTCATGTGGTATTTCACTCAGAGTTGTAAGAAAACCTTTCCATCTCCTGTTTCACTCTTTCCATCAGTAACACTCTGCTTCCCATGCAGAAAACTGCCATTGTACATGGAAGACTCTGATGTATTTCTAACCTCATGCTATCTAGGAATATATGTCTTTGAATAGGGTCCTTCTTGATGTGTAAGGTACAAAAGTTACTGGTTGTACCATTGCATTCAAAATAGATTTAGCTTATTCTCTTGCCTCCTTTCTGTCTCAGCTACTGAAATCAAAAAAGACATACAAAATCTTGAAAAAGATCAATATCCATCTTCTGGCTGATTTGAAAATTATACAGACTTCTTCTCTGATCAGGATGAAATAATTTTCCATATCCTCCATGGCTGTAGAGTTTTCAAATTAACACACACGCCACACTGAAAGTTTTCTATAAGACCTGTGCATTTATCTATTTATTTTTCTATAACATCCCTTCAAAAGAGATTATGGAGGCAGTGCTATGAAAGTGTAATGCTCATTATTCAACTATAGAGGAAGTGCAGCTGTAGCATTCTTTGGTGTCTTGTTCCAACACTGGAATACTTTATTTTCAATGCTCTTAATCAATTTTATCATTGAAAGCTTGTTCCGGTATTTCACTGTTCTTAATACCTCTATAGTGAAATTTTACCTTCCGACTAAACTATAATATTGATTTTATCTTTTTTTTCACAAACTTTTGAGTAGCTCTCGAGTTTGTCAGTAGTGTTTCTCTATGAAAACTTATATTTATTTTTTGATCAGGCACATCATTTCTTCATTTTATAGCATCTAAATTTAAGACACAGTTAAGATTTTTTTATGTTCCTATAATTCAGGTTTTTAAGATTCCTGTACTGGGGAAATAGGACATAATGTTGTACATTTGACAGACTGAAGGCATTTGAAGTCTTCCTTTTGTTGAAATGTTTCTGTTATTATCATTTCTCCTAAACAGAAACATAACAATCACACTACCTTAATTAATGAGTTAGCAAATCATTAAATAACCCATTGATTGCTTCCTCTTCTAGATTGAAATACAAAAATTACCATATATAATACTCTTATATATCCAGGATTGTATTCTTTCTAATGTTTCATCAATCCTTGTGTCCTTTCTAGAGAAGGTCAATATACATTGATTTCTAATGGTTTTATGTGAAGGATTTATAATACAAGGTATTAATATTGTTTCAAGTATAAATCCATATTTTTCTCTTGCTGGATTCAATTTCCAAAGTTAGGAAAAAGTTCAGGCAAAGTCTTGTCCATTAGGAGAAGGTCCTGAAAACATCTTGTGGCTTCCTGTTTTCCTTCCCCTTCTTAGAGCTGTGGGATATTTATCCCCAGAAACCAATAAAACTCTTAATGACGCAGTTGAGTAATGTGTTCTACACCCATCTATAAAATGTCAGGTGCTGAGAGATTCCCACTCTCCTCCTAACTTATGGTTAGCTAACAGTAATTCTTCACGTTAACCATCAAATGGACCAGCTTCAAAATCAGTGGGTTCTGAGTCCAATAAACAGATCTTATCTATGTCTCTTGCCCTCTGTTTTCCCAGATATCATGGCACTTTGGGCCATATTGCAGTGTTCCCATGATTTCAAGAAAAGTCCCTGGAGTTTTCTGATGTACCTATTTTTCCCTTCCTAAGAGAAACAGTGCATTTTCTAATTTATTTTAGTGGAAGAAGTGAAACTTTTATTATTGTTTTGATAAAAAATTATTACATACAAATCTATATACACTTAAACAAATATGGATCTTTTATTCAGAAATATAAGAAAACTAACTATAAAATTATATAATTGGAAAATTTCTAGAATTATGCTTAAGGAGATAAAATTGCCCTGGCTTCCTTTCCATGTTTCTCCCCTTCTATGTATTAACAGTCAAAAAAATGTCTCTACTTTTAAGCATATCTTGATTCTGATCACCCTTCTCCACTACTGCCTCCAGCCTCAAAACTCATCTTTCTCTTTCTTAGAATACTTTTATGTAGTTACACTCTGCAACCACAGAGTGATTTCTCAGTGTTCTCTGAAACCATCAATGGAGGTCAGTCTGACCTTCTTTCATGTATTTGAGAAACTCTTCTTTGGTATTAAAGCCAGAAACTTTGATTGAACATAAGTTAGGCAACCTATTTTAGACAAATGTTACATTCATAAAAGAATCAATACTAAGTGTACAACGTAATTTAACAAGTGAATGAATGGCAGATGGTAGAAGTCTATTTGCTCACTGCTGAAGAGATTATTTACAGGCAAGCATAATGAGGACAGAATGTTCCATGTGGTAGGCATGGGAGTAGGAGACATCACCCTACTTAGTTTAGTATAGATACAGAAGGGCTACATGAGAAATATTTACACCTATGTGTATATGCATAGTTACTCTCCACATATACTTTATGGGTTGAGAGGATCTAGGAGCAAAGTCACTGCTATAGCATTGTGGAAACAAGCTTAACACTGATACAGTCTAATATCATTGTCAGATGAAAACAAGCAGGAACTACTGGAAATTTTCAAGATTTCTGAAAAGGGGAAAATAGACAAAAAATATGAAACTTAAGAGTTTTAGAATATCATTATGTAACAAAGTATAAAAAATAAACAATATCAAAAGCTTATAATCTTGATGGGAACTTAACAATCAAACACAGAATCCTAATGAAGAAGCACACAGAGACAAATCCTGTAACAATATGATCTTTGAAATAAATGAAGACTGGATTATTGACCACACTGTGAAATAAACATGAACGAAAACATCTTCCTATAAATAAATGAAAACTACCTGAATAAATGAGGAAAAACAAGGATACAATCCATGTAGATAATTTTTAAGTATTTCATAAGTGTCCTCTGCCCATTAATAGGTAAAATATGTTTTCTAAATGAGGACTGTGCATAGCAACTTCCTTCCAGAGAGTGCAGGGTAAGACGGCCAGGAGCTTTGCAGGGCAAATTCCAGCACCCAGACAAATTATCAGTGAGTGAAGCAAATAGCTGTAATGATAAATGTCTTTGATACAATGTAGAATTTTATCTGTTTTCTTCATTCTTCAAATAAATAACACAATCTAGCCAATTAGAAAATTTAAGACAAATAGCAATAGGGATGGGACATTCTGTAAGGTGAGATCAAGTCTTCCTCAGCTTGTTCAATATGGTCCAAAGCATAGAAAATTAAAGTCTGAACTGTAGAAATGGTTCAGTAATGAGGACTCTTGCTGCTCTTGCAAAAAGAAATGAAAAGAGCAAAGAGAAAAGAGATAAGAATCAATCAAACAAACAAAAACTATTTTGGCTCTAAGAATCTATGTGTGGTTAGAGGTTGTCAATCACCTGTAAGTCCAGGTTCAGGGGATCCGGTTCCTTCATTTGGCCACAGATGCACACACATACTCAAACATATAAATAAATAAAAATAAAATACATATTTTTAAGCATAGAAAGCTTAAAACCTGGCAAAAGTGAAGGGATGCCTAAGAAATGTTTAAAGTAATTGTATCCTGAATTGTCTTCTATAATTTTAAAGCCCATTAGAAAAAACAAAAACTAAGACAATATGAATAATATGTGGTCATTATTTTATACTAACAAACCATTATTGTTATATTACAACAAATAAAGCATTCAAATATTAAAGGTTAATAAGAGATGAACATGGACACTTATTTATCATTTCCACTGTCTCTCTAAGCATCAAATTCTTTCTTAAGCAATAGTTAACTGATACTCCATTACAGAAATAATCTGAATGTGTCCACAGCAAATAATATTTAGGAAAATGTAGGGAGCAGTCAAAACAAATTTCATTTATTTTCTTAGTCCACCATCTACGGGGACCATCTACTTGTGCAGCACTTGCAAATGTTTCCATGAAATTCTCAATGTTCCCCAAACCATCTGATTTCTCCTTGATATGCAGTTTGGAACTGAAGAAAGATTTTCTTCACAAACTTTACAGTTCAGGAAAAGCCATGTACTGAGAATTTACAGTGTGTTGAGGTTCATAGAAATCAACATCAGAACAGAAAGAACACTTTGACAGGCTTCCCTCCTTGGGGAAGTCCATTTACACTATTAAGTGAGCTGGGTGTTAAACTTTATACCTTTTTTTTTCCTCCTGTTCTTTACTGGTGCCTGAAATACTGTTATGCTAAATGTTACATACACAATTTCAAGAACATTACATTACCAATTTTGTCTTTATATATTTATATATTTATTTATTTTACTCGATCAACTGTAAAAAGTAGTATTATAAAGAATGCTGAAGCTTGTCATTATGATGAGACCCAGAAATTTCTGCCCAACTATCTACAGCTGTGGATCAGTTATAATGGGTACCTGGAGCCTTCATATCTGTTTGAATTATGGGGTTTTTAATTTCTCTTTAGCTTGACTGATTTTCAAGGATAATAGAAGAAACAGCCTCCTTATGCTCAGATTAGTTTCCACTGTAGTTTTGCTTCCTTGGGGATGGCACACAGCATTGCAGAGTCCTCATCTGACAGCTCCCCAGGGAATGGCTCTTATATTCGTTTTTTTAATAATTTATTTTTTTTATTTCTTCAAGTTCCATCTCAATCACAATCCCCTCCCTACTCCCTCCTCCAGTCCCACCCTTCCCCCCTCCTCCCCCTCCACCCCCCCCCCCCCGTCCTCTTCCCTTCTTTTTTTTTTTTAGATTAAGGTATTTCTTTTTCCCCCAACAGCTCTCCCTTTCAGTCCAAAAAATGGTTCTTTTTCTTAATGCCAGAATGGGGAGAATGAGAGAAGGGAATGCAGGCTTGCATCTTTACTTTACTTAGAAAAGGCTCAAAACTTGTTATATACAACCTGAACTTGACTCTTCTTGGAAGAGGAAACTTAGATGATATTTTGAGAAAGATAAAGGTGATTTTTTTTAAATGTAGTAAGAATAGAATGAGCCCTCATGACTGAAGAAAATAAAGGTAAATAAAATACAAACTGTGAACAAGCAAAATGACAAACATGAAAAAAATTAATAGTGTCATTTTAAAATCCAATGCAAAACCTGTGCTAACATTAAAAGATGTAGGAGCTAAATTAAGGTCAGTAAGATGGACCCTAATGAAAGGTCTAAATTGTGTGTATATAAAAAAGTTCTATTTATTATTATGGCTGATAGTTAACTGGGAACTTTCTCATGATTTGCATGTTTATGGATTCTTTTTTTAACCTATTTATAATCTACATCCACCTTCAAAATGTATATTTTCAGGGCAATTGTAGATAATATATATGATATAGACATAACAAAACAATGATGCTTCTTATATCAAGGTTTAGATTCCTAGATATATGGCAAAAATAATGAGATTGGTTGTATCTATACTATATAAAACATGAGTTCAAGATGGAATATATTAAAACAGATACAAAAATCATAATACATACAATATGTGAATACTAAGAATGGATGTTGTAATACTAAGAGATAATAAAATTATGTGTTGTATATGTATAAGAAAACACTAAGAGAAATATATGGCATGATTGGTTTTTACATGGTTTTCTTTCTCTTCAGAATTTCTTTCTCTTAAAAATTCAATGCCTTGTATTGTCTCTTGATCTCCAATGCTGACACTTCCCTTAGAGGGCAACAAAATCAGGGGCTGCAGAAAGGTGTAGGCAGGGACCTGAAGGTCAGGACTGGTGGGAATCTAGGCTCTCAGATAGGGAACTCCAGAGTGGTCAGGCTCAGCAGGTCTGGCCACTCACAGTATACAGTTTCCAGACTCTGTTTTTTTATAGGCTAGCTAGTTCTCTGTAGCCAGAAGAGATGAACATCGCCCTAATAATTATAAATATTCATACACCCATGAGCAATTATCTTTATTTCTCAAAAGGAAAAATAAAATGTTTCTATTTTAGTTCTTTATTATAATTATCTTGTTGGTGATTGTATTGTGCTGATAATTAACTATTGTTTATATATATATAGGTCTGTCTTACTTGACCATAAACATTAATTTTATCAAAGCATCCTTTTCTAGATGGACAGACTTAGTTAAAATAGATGAAATCTTGATTTTTAAGAATGGCTCTTTATGAGGGGGAAGAGGGTGGAGGGTGGGACCAGGAGGAGGAGGAGGGAGGTGACTATGATTGTGATGTAACCTGGAGAAATAAATAAAAGTTAAAAAAAATTCAGTACCTTAAGAACCCTGAACACAGGATGGGTGGGTAGCTAGAAAGGTGGTTCAACTATTAACAACACTGGCTGTTCTTACAAAAGACACAGAGTTAACTCTCAGCACCCATATGGAAGCACAAAGCCATCTGTAATTCCAGTTCCTGGAGATCAAAATCCCTTCTTTGCTATCTATAAGCAACCAGCACACACATGGTACATAAACTTACATGGAAACAAACACATATCCACATAAAATAAATCTCAATAAACCTTAATGATACAGACCACATCATCTTTGTAATGGTCAGTAACATACTTTTTCCTTTGCCATAGTTTGTGTCATCCCAAATTGCTCAAGAAGAGAGTATAGGGTCTCATCTATATTTTAATATAAATGACAAAAGGATAAATGCATTAATTGTGTGTTTTTAAAAATTTCATTAAAATTGGTGAAAACTTTAAAGGATACCTTGAAACAATAGAACAAATCTATGACTATAAGATATTTATATATTTAATACAATAAAATCAAGATATAGTATAAATGAAAATGTAATGTATGGCTAACTTTGATATATAAATTCGAGGTTAAAACACAGTAGAAGTGGCCTCCCTTATCTCACTGAAGTAGGGTTTTAGTTTTTTTTCAGGGAGAATTTCTGTCAAAGTGTCTTTATTCTAGTATTAATGCGAAATGTCATTCATTTCTCCCCAAATTCACGGTGATTCTTGAGGAGATTAATGGAAATTTTGGACAGCAAGGAGCCTTGATGTAGGAAGTATGTCACTGGACATGAGGATTTATCGTCTGCTTCCACTTCTAGCTCCCTCTACTTCCTGTGTGTAGCTGCACTGTGATCTCTTGGCTTCCTGCTCTAGCTGCCTGCTACTGTGTTTTCTCTAAGATTTCGGATATCTAGATGCCTGGAACTGTAAGACAAAATAAACTCATCCTTGAATTACCTGAGGGAATATCATTTTATCGCCATAACAAAGCAAGCGAACAAACAAAAACATTGAACAATCCTCAAGCTCTATTTTCATGTTCAGCGATATCACGGAGGGCTCCGTCCACCTCCAGTTAGTCAGAGTTGCTGTTACCTCATCTTGGGGTCTGCACAGGAAAAGGCCAGGTGACAAAGCCAAAAGGCCATTTCAACTTAAAACTGATGCATGGATTCCGAGAGTGCCTGTGTGTAGTGAAGATGGAGAGGAAGATGCTGGTACCCTGGGCTTTCTCGCAGTATTCTCATGCTGGCCTTCATTGTACAGGCAGTGGGTGAACACCCTAATAAGGACATCTGAATCTGCTGGGCTGAGGATATAAGTCAACTGGTGTTCAGAGACCACAGAGAAGATGCGAATGGAGGAAAAGCCATTAGAACTATGGCTTCCGAATGCACCTTACCGGCAGGAACCGGTACTGGTTTGTTTGTTTGTTTGTTTTTTTTTTTTTTTTTTTTTTTTTGCTACTGATTTTCAGAAGGTTTCCCAGAAACAAGCAATTAGCCAGATTCTTGAAGAGATTGTGATCGCACAGAGTGAACGTAAGGTTAAAAAGCGAGCAGTTCTTAGTTAGAGAGACTGAAATGGTTGTTACTGGTCCTGAAGCCAGAATCCTTCCCAGAGAAGGAAAGCAGACGTGTTTTGTCGGGGCAGTTCACCTGCTGATTCTCAAAACAGATACCCTCAACTGGTTTTTCAACCCAGTGCCTCAGCTGATCAGAACACTGGATGATGGTAATACACAGCTTTCTACTCCTAAGGAGTTTCCCCACCTCTGTTAGAAGCTGTTCTTTCTGGAAATGCTTGTAAGATTATGTCTCTATTCTACACTCCCGGGGGCTACTCTTATCCCATAGTTCCACACTTCCACACAGAACAAGATCTGGCTTGATTCAAACTCAGGAGATCCTCATGAAATGTCCTGAATGTGATACTTGCTGTGGAATTTCACTCATTTTTCCCTTGAAAACAATACTTCAACAATTTTTTTATACAAAATCTGTACCAAGCATGTCTCTAGGGAAGCAGCCTAAAGTTACGGTAAATCAGATTGTCATAATTTCTCCTTAAGTAAGATGACACTACTACAAGACAGTAATTATCTTATTATTATTATGCAAAATATTAGGAAATTTTACACCAGTATTAGCACACCAGTTTTCATAAGCTAATTTTTATAGTTGGTTAGCTAATATTACATGGCATGTGATAAGAATCAAAGTTGATACGACTTAATGTGAAGCTGTTTTCTATGTACTTAATGAGACATTAACTTTTTTATTTCTTTCAGGAATAATAATATTTTCCAGAAAATGCACTCTGGTGATATTATTGTTAAATGTACTTCTTGATGAAAGTACATGGTGATGCTTTGTGGTAAAAAGGTATTAAATAGAACAAACAGAAAATTTATGCATTACAAAGAATGACAACCAATCTTTTGTGTCTTCCAAACACCTTATGATTGGAATATAATACTTAATTTTATTAAAATCCATTAGGAGTCTGTGCGTTTATTTATAATGGTGGGTTAAGGATTAACTATGCTGACTAATTAAATATAAATACAGGTAAATAAACTCAACTGTACCTTTAATAAATTAAGTATTATACTTAAAACATAATATTATATTTATTTTTATATTTTTTATAAACAAAATAAAATATCTAGACACATGAATAAAAACTGAAGATTAATTATTCCAAATATAAGGTAAGGTTATCAACCCTTTGAACAATGCTTGAGGTTTGGTCATTTCACCAAAAATATATTTTTAAAAAATAGAGGATAAGTTAATTTTAATATAATATTCCACAGTAGCCAAACTTCATGAATTATTGAAAGATATATGTTATTTTTGACATAGAAATAAATTCGTGTTATAATATAAAATTTACTGTTATAATATCAAGCTTAAATTATGGAAATAAATATTTAAATTATTTACCTGTATTTATATTTAATTGGTCAGTATAGTTAATCCTTAACCCACCATTATAAATAAACACACAACACCTGATGGATTTTAATAAGGCTTGGACTGAATTGAGCAATCTTAGTCCATCTAAGCTAGCTCATAATTCTCTCCCTGAATAAAGCCCCATGTAATATACATACGTCCTCTGGGCTTTTTTCTCCATGCTATGCCAATGTTCTAGGCTAGGAAGCATGATCATTCATCTACACCATCATGTGTTTTCCTTCCTGTTCCTCTTGGCTTCTCTTCTCTTGACTGTCTCAAGAGACAGTGATTATCATGAATCTACTTAATCAACATTAAATTTTTATTTAAAGTAGCAAAGAAAAAGAATAGACAGTGAAAGAAATACAGAAAAGAAAAGAAGGGAGAAGTGGAGGGAGGGAGGTAAGGGGAAGATGGGAGAAAGGGGCAAGAAAGGAAGGAAATAAATGGAAAGAAAGAAGATGCTGAAGATGCCCCTTAAATTCTACATGTCAGTTGTAAATTACAAAGCTGTCATAATAGAGAAGAAATATTTATTAACAGGCAACTTGAAATAGTCCAGAAACACATTGCAATAACATGATTATTTGTAAACTCAGTAAAGTATAGAACACCCAGAAATAGAAGTAAGAGAATGTATCTTCACCCATGACAGTCATCAGACTATACAGAATTGAAAACCACCACTCACAAAATAAAAATAATACTGTTGACCAAGTGGGAAAGATTTTGTAATTAAACCAAATTAAGTTTAAAGCATAAATTAGCATGATTGTATCAAAGTTGTTAAAGTTTTAGTATCATATATACTCCCAAAACTTATGGTGTTTGTATAACAATTGCAAAACTACTGTGGGTGAGATGTTTGTTTAACATGAAGCTAGGAATGGTAACCTTACTCTCATTAGTATTATATTGTAACAGAAACAAAAATACAGGATTTGGGATAAATGTCATATTAATTTCAAACATTTTATTTCTAAGTGAAATAAGCTGTTAGAAGTACAATTTAATTTGGAATCTTGATGCATAAATAATGACATAATCTTTGAAAAATCACTGAAACCAACATAACAAGGGTTGATTTAAAGAAATAAACTATAACCAGGTTGACAGAAACCAAAGTCATGGAGACACATGAGTAGACATGTGTCTTGAAGCTTCATTCTGAATGAAACTTAAGAAGACCAGCATTCTAGTCATGAAACTGGAAATTAAATATTATCTTGGCTAATATTAGATAGATGTATTATTTTTTCATATACCTCTAATTTTATAGTAGTATATGTAATTTTTAAGCATGTAATATTCATTTTGTTTGTGAAAATAACTTATATTTAGGGGTATCATATTCCTACATTGTGATATAAAATTATTGATCTCTTTGAATTTTAAGTAATCGGTAGTTATAATGAAATATAATGGTAATATAATGTATTAGTTTTCTTCTATTAAATTAACATAATAACTTAGAATGATAAATCAGTAATGAAACAGTATGTAATCAAATCAACCAAGTAGACACATACACCTCTATGTATCTACGTAAAATACACCTGGTCTGTTAGAAGAAGCTGCCAAAAGTCCATTATTCAAGCTTGTGTGAGGTCAAGTGCTGTGCAACACACCTGTGAACCCAGTCTTGGTGGGAGAGGCAAAAGGATAAGCAGTTGCTAGTTAACTGGTTAACCTGGGCTACATGAGATCATCTCTGAATAGCAATAAATAGGTTCAAAGTAAATAGATGATAGATGATAGATAGATAGATAGACAGATAGATAAATGATAGATAATTAGAGTTATACATAATATACATAGATAGGTGAATAGTTGGGAATTAACAAAAAAAAAAAAAACCCAGTGGTAATTGTCAAAAATGAAACTCCTGTATCTCTAAAGCTGTCAATTGTAGAAACTTAGTCATATGTGTAATAGATAAATTTTACTAAAGCAAACTGTAAAATCATCTTTTGACTATAAGTAATATTTTTGTTTAGAATTTCAGCTTCATACACAATAATAACTAATGGATTTTTAACAACTGTAGGCATGTAAGAAGTTAGATATTAACCATGTTGTTACTTAGGGTATGGGCTGTCTTTGAAACTGAGGGAGCAAGGATGAAGCAAGAGTAATAGCTGGGACATGGTTAATGACCCATTGTTGTGAACTGGTCACAAACCACAGCCCAAACTACTTCCTGAACACACATCCACTCTTTACACTTGTTCTTAGGCCCCCCTTGGATCCTGTGGGCGTAGAACTCACCCAGCTCCAGGAATAGTTAGCACTAGAGGCTGCACACATGCTGCGCTGCACACACATTTAAGGAGTGTCATCTGCCCTCCCAGTGCTCAGCTCTTCTACTTGGTACACAGAAGGTAACAAACTGAGACCTTGAATTTAAGCAGAAACTCAGATTCTTGAGTTGTAATGAATATTTTTAAGGATACAACAAAAGCCCATCCACACGTCTGCACTCTGATTAGTATGCAAAAATCTGTTAAAGTGGACTTTTGCCCTCCATGCTGATACATTTTAAATGGGAAAAAAAATACCCAGAAGGAAACAATGATTTAAAAGCTTAATGAGAGTGGAACAAAAAGGAGAAATAAAGTCTCAAAAATAAAAACAACAGGTAATTTGGCTTATGAGTTTAATCCCAAATATCCACTTTTTAGGAAAATCTGAAATTCCCAAGTTTTCTATAATATCCCAGAGGAAGATCTCTCTCATTCATCTCTGAGAACATGCCACTTTAAAACTTAAGTCAAATAATAGATATGTTTGAGTTTAAACTAGTGTTTCTGGTTTTGCCCAGCAATTTAGTTCTTTTAGTTTTGGTTTTAGTATCACAATACTGTCTACAGTTCTTTGTAATAATTGGTGTGATATTAATTTGAAGTAGTAATGTTTGAACATCTTAAAGTGAACATATGTTAAAGTGTGTAAAAATGTAATAAAAATTTTCCTGGTTGGTTTCTGTCAATTTGACACAAATATAGACATCCAAGAGTATCTTCACTGGAAAAAAAAATGAATCTACAAGATTACCTGTACGCAAGTCTGTGGGATATTTCTTCTTAATTAATGATTGATGAGGAAAGTCCCACAGGTGGTCCAGGTTGCTATAGAAAATCAGGCTGAGCAAGCATGGAGAGCAAGCCAGAAACCAACATTCCTTCATGGTTTCTGCGTCAGTCCCTGCCTCCAGGCTCTGATGTAATTTCCTGCTCTGACTTCTGTAGTAACCTAAGACCGATAGGTAAATTATAAGGAGTGTAGATTCAAGGTCTTGATGATCTTTATTTTGTTTCATTGCAGTGTTTTCTTATTTATCCAACCTCCCCTTAACAATTGTACCCAGATGAAACTGCAATTTAATTATCACTTTTATTTATTAATACATATAAATTGTAAGATTAGGCAGGCAGAGCAGTGGGCAGCCTGGCGGGGTATCAGCCAGCGGCCTGACCTGCCTCAACCAGCAGCCTGATTTGTCCTGGGGAAAAGCCCTGGACCAAGGGTGGCCTACACCACCTGTAACCTAAACTCTGTTAACTAATATAAGTTGTTATATTAGATCAGTAGAATTGCCGGTGGCTTGGCGGGAGATTCGGCGGAGCCTGGTGGGAGGCCAATGACCTGGATTGCTTGGACTGATGGCCTATAAGCTGCCATGGTCCTATCCCCAATAATTAAATATGCCAAGACCTTTTAATGTTTTAATGCTTAACCCTTAGCTGGGCAGACTCTCAATTAGCTACTCTAAATTAACCCAGATCACCTAATCCCAAACCACCATGTGCCTATGATTATCTTCCAGCATTCTCAAACACATTCATCTGCTTCCATGTCTATTGGTGAAATGAACTAATCCTGTGTATAAAATGCAGGATTCCTGTTTTAATCTCAGGAAGTCTCACATTCATATACTCTTTCTGACCAGCTAATTGGCTATCAGAGACTTTTATTAACCAATCAAGAGAATGCCTCAGAAGGAGCAGTAACCAGATCTCAGCATTGAAATCATCCCATCAGAAGCAATGTTATTAGACCTTCCCCACACCCAGAAGGCTTAATTTTTAATAAACAGCCTTGTGTTGGGTTTCTTCAAGTTGCTCTCATTTCCCAGAAGTCACTTACAGGCTTACTCTGTGTATTTAGGAAGCTTTGAAACCTTCTATTTTCCTTGTCCACTCAAACTTCAGTGTGTATCATCTCAAGTGCTCATTCTGTGCACTTTTCAGTATGTTGTAGGGTTGCTATGAGGTCTCCATTGCATATGCTTTAACTCCATCCTGGGTGATGAAGTTGTGTTAAGACCACATATGTTTCAATAGTGAAAGGACATACTCCTCTTTTAAATTAGTGCTTAGGTATATTTTTAATGACTTCATATCATATAACTCTTTAATAGTCACCTATTCTCAAAGTGAATGGTCTTATCTAAAGGTAATTTATATTGAAAGTTATCTATAAAATTAAAAAATACTTCTTATGGTTATTTTTCCATTATATGGACATTTTTTATATTATCTTCTCATGTTTTCCAAATATTTCTAAGTTCTTACTTTACCATGCAGTCTTTATTTTTCATGTTAAATTAGTTAATATACTACTTTTTATTGTACTTCTGTGATCAATAAGTGGGACTTTCTTTTCCATATAACAAATTACAAAGTCAAGCATAGAATTAACAATTTCATCATACAAATGTCTATGTTTCATTTAGTGGCTGTATAATCTAAAACTAAATAAATAGTATCAACTAAAAATTTAGAAACCCAGGTCTGATCATGAAGTTAGTGCATCGGTCCTGGGAGCATCAGGGTTCCTTTCAGTGTGTTTGTGTCTCATGTGGTTGCACTCACTTTTCCAGTTATAAACTACTCTCATCCACATATGCCATGAACTAACCACACTGAAGTATGTATGTTGTCTTCTCTTTCTGTCTTACTGGGTCAACTATTCATGGTATTGTCATAAAATGCTACAATGCTTGGCAAAATATGGAAGAAAACAAAACTTCCAAACCATGTCTTACAGGGAAGACCAACTTTTAAATTTGCACTCTAACAAAATGTCAAATGTGTATCAACGTGAAGACAGGGTGCTCTGAGTCCCTGTGTAAACACTGCTGAAAAGGTTTACCAAGTCCAGAGATGGACGCTGAGGTGCAGTAGGGCACTGCCTAGAGGTAATACCAAGGTAGCTACAGAGAAGTAGGCTAAAAACATCCAATCCAGTTGTGCAAGGTTTATCTGTATTTTACATTGTCCAAATAAAGAGAAGATACTGTCACGGTTCCTGGATCATCTTGGAAGTCCCATCATGTGCATCAACATACTCCCTGGCTAAAATATCTCCCTCAGTTTAATACTAAATGAGACATAATGCAGCCCTTATACTACCTGTGGTCAAGAAATCGTGCGAACACTCAATTTACACACAAACAAGTTTCTTTCCTTACATATTTAAGACTGAAATGGGATCACAGAATGGATCTGGGCTGAGTCTCTCTTTCCTGTCCTTCACGTGCTCCTCAGTGATCTCCTTATACCTTTGTGCATGGAGTTTTTCTTCTTTGCTATTAATGTTAGCATTGAGTCCACATCAAATTTCTAAATGACTCATTTCTTCTCCCACCATACTGACAACATCATAGATGGCCATAGATGCTTTGGAAATGCTTGACTCAATAGAGTCAGAGCAAACATGCACGGACACTTCCCACACAGTGATGGGCAGTCTCCTTTAATCTGAGATATCTGTGCCTGGATTTTTGCTGAGGCATGGTGAGAGGCTGTGGGTCCCTCCACATTTTCACCCTCACATTCCCTCTGCTCTGTAGAAGGTGTTCTTTAAGTGAGCTGCTTATGCTGTGAGTCTGTGATCACTCAGCTCCCCAAGAATGCCCACTGACTTTTCCCTGCCATATTTCTCCATTTCCATCACTGCCACAACTAACAGGTATGGCAATATCTTCCTTTTACCTAATTCAATCATTTTACAAAGAAATATTTTTCTCATAATTAGTAAAAGTTTTTCCTTTTTTAGATGTTTATTTATTAATTTAAGCCACATCTCCATCACAACCCCCTCTCTCCACCCCTCCTGGTCCAACCCTCCCATCCTCTACTCCCTGGGAGATGGGAAATTTAACCTTTTAAAATCTAAAATAATATTTTAAAATCTTTTAACTTTGGAAGACTTTACTATAAACCCAGGCCAGTTTGGAATTTCCATACAGCACAGGCTGGAATGACTTTCAATATTCCTACCTTGACTTCCCATATACTAGAATTACAATCATGTAACATCACACTAAACTTTATAACTCTAAACCCCATATATGTATATAAACACTCTAACTTTCCCGTCACTCAAATTCTGCACCAGTTTGTACGATAGAATTTTCATAATACTGTTATGATTGTAGAAAGAATAGATTGGGGTTTTGAAAATTTTTAATCATTTTACTTACTGTATGTCCATGTGCCCCAGTGTGCCGTGTGGGTCAGGGGACAACTTTGGGAGTACATTCTCACTTTCCACCTTGTGATACAGTGTCTAACTTGCTTCTTCCTTGCAGCACACTCAAAGCTAGTTGGACAGTGAGTTTATTCTACTCATTTCTCCCAGAGCCACTTCCTTTGTTCCTACAGGAGCGCTTGGATTACAGGTGCACGCTACTGCAAGCAGCTTATTTATTTCTTATCATTATTTTAACATGGGTTCCAGAGATAGAATTCAGATCCTCAAACTTGTATGGAAATCACTTTTACCCCTAGAGCTTTAAGCAATTTTTTGAGATTGCTAAAAGGCTAGAAGTGAAGGTCAGAACAATTATTGTTCTATGACCACAGAAAATAGAATTCCCATAAAAATAGTCTTCACCTCAGTGTGATATGGAATTGGCTCACAAACAGGAAAGAAAAGATTATAAAACATAAATTATTAATCCTTAGGAAAAATATCACAGAAAATCCAGCTATCAATGCTGAGGAAATATCTGAGGACAGTACGTGCTTTTAGAAAACCAGTGACCCTTGAAATGCTTAAATGCATGCCTCTCTCCTGTAATAATTACATAATATATCTTCATTTTTACTTTAATTTTTAATTTTAAAACAAATATCTAAAGGAAATTTATTGTTTTATATTCCACTTAAATCACATAAAAGTACAAAAGTCTATTAAAACTTTCTTAAAGTAACTGACTCTTACAACTACTTTAGTATAAAATTTAATTTCTTATTAAAATGTGATTTTAATTGATCTAACAAAATCTCTTCTTAATTTATATACAGTGAAAACTTATATCATCTGGCTGATTTTTTAATCAGAAAATTGGACGTTAGTGTAAAAATCATTTTTTTTTTCAAAATTGTGCCACAACATCCTGAATTTTACAACTAAATATAATTTTGAGATTCTCTCATCTAAACATTTTTTGAGTTTAAACTCTCTGAGAAACAAGTTTTACTTGAGGGCAATAATTTGATTTATTCTGAAGAAATTAATGAAACAAATAAAACACCCTATTAATACATACTTAGACTACAAGACTTGGAAAGGAGTCTAATAGAAGTCATTAAAAATCAAAGTTAGTAGAAGTATCGAGGTTGGTGCTGAGTATATCAAGCTTCCTTGGGTTCGTTACAGCATCACTATGGCATTGACATATGTGGGAAAAACCTGCAAGGACTACCAGAGTGACACTGATAAATGTGGGAAGGACACGTGATTTCTTTTTCAGACTGATAGATTTTGTTTTTGAACCATCTGCAAGTCTTCTTTCCAGGAAATGACAATCTTTCCTGTTCTTAGAGAAAATGATTGTATCAGGCCCAAAGACAGGCTTTTAATAATGAAACCAGTTGTTTGTATCTACTTTCAATTGATTTTTTTTTCAGAGAAAATATCATTATACGAGCTGAGAAATTCCTCTCCACCCCATGTCATTAGTTTCACATAGCCAAACCACTATGGTGTTACAGACCTCATCTGATTACTTATTAAGGAAGTCACTCACTTCACCCCAACTGTTGGCTTCTGCTTCTGCCTCTTCTTCCACCTCCTTCTCACTCCTTTCCCAGTGTCCTGCCTTCCTCCCTCCAGCTCCAAATGCAACAGGAAGATTCAAATCAAGGTCTGATGGTAGTAACTGGTGCCCACCCCCAAGCATGCTGGCATGGATGCAGAGAGACTTCTAAACTTTATGGTTTCCTAGTCTTAAAACAGCCATCTTTAATTAGCATCTGTTTATGTGTCTGTATGTTTTGTGGTGACAAGAATGAATCTTCCATTTTAGCTACTTCATGGTGCCTTTACATTAATGTTTTTAGCATTTATTCAAAATTATGTAAACTTTGTAGTTAAGCACATCTATACATAACTTTGTTTTACCCAAACAAATTTTCCTATTAGTTATGCTACTATTTTGGAGAACTCAAGAAATATGAGCAGTTGTATCTGTTGGAAAAAAGTAGCAGTCTATTTTAAATCATGTGGAATGTCATACACCAACTACTGATCTAAATCACTTCAGCACTGCTGGTATATCACAAGTACTTGACCTGACCCCAAAACTTTCAAAGGTACCTTCACTAGATTTGGAAATATCTTCCTAAAGGCAATACATTAGAATACCATCTTTAGTAATGAGAATCAATTACTTATTGGCTGCATTTGTGGTGAATGCTATGTATGTGCTGAATTAGCATTTTTTATATTCTGATTCAAGCAATGGCACACCTTAGAAATTCATTAAGAAGTGTCATCTTACATTGGTGATTCTAATTTAGAATGTTTAGGGAAAGCATGTGAAAAGCCAGCAGAGCTAGGAACAAACAAAAATTCTACACTCAAACTGAACAATGAAAAGAGCACACTTGTGCTGAGAATGGAAGCTTAAGTCTCATACTGAAGAGCTGAGAGTTAACAAAAATCGTGTAACCCTATCTGAACTATGAAAGGAACATAGTGCAGAGAATGAAGAAGCAATAACCATCTAATACTGAAAACTAGTCAGACATAGGAATTTAAGTACTGCATTTAGAGAGCCTACTATGATTTTAATTTCTTCATCACAAAGAGAATGCTGTCCCTGAATGGGCTATGAATGTATTGTTGCAAACCTCATGCCAGCCTCATTTCATGGTCCAGTTAACCTGATTCAGATTGATGATCTTGTTTGTACCCTATAACACAGAAATCAGTCACAAGTGACAAGGTATTTATTTTGGAAGCAGTCTACCAGTTTTCCAAATAAAAAGATGTTGGACAATGGATGGAATGTGCACTGTGTGCACATCTGTGTCTCTGTCTATATAAGAGAATTGGTGGATGGAAATATGGACACATGACATAGACAACTGTCAATATATGTTTATAGCATATAGGTGAATTGGCATGTGAAACACAGGAAAACCTTTCTTTAAATCATATAAATCTGAATTCAAGAATTTTCAGGAAAATGATTTATAACGATGACATAAAAACATTGGCAGCTCAGTAACACTGATCTATGATAGAAAACAATAGACAGGTGGTATTCTGTGTACTGGGAAGTGTGTATAGGTACCAGCCACTATGAAATGATTCTCAGGAGTCTATACATATGAAATATCACACCAGGACATCAGTGCCATCAAACTCAGTGCCCACTACTTCAGAGTTCAGTCTTCCTTTCAAAATAGTTCAATAGGTCAAATCTTGTGCTATGATCCAGAAGGCACAGTCTGTTTTTCTTGGCATGACTGGGCATTAAATCAGCTTCTATTTAAATCTATATTCTAGCTAGTAAGTGACAAAAATACTTCAATTATTCACTTTTCTTCTCTAATTTTTCGACATCACTTGTGCCAGGAAATACTAATTACTATGGTATTACATCTGCTGTCTAAGAAACTAAATTCTAGTTGGTTCACAGTTTGCTTTTGCTTACAGTAAGACTCAATAGGATAGTGGTGTTCAGATTTCTATAGCTCTAAAAAGTTCTTCAGTTTCATAGTATCTCTGCCTACTCTGTTGCAGAATTTCTCACTGTAACCCATAAATGAATCAGACATGTGTAGGTGCATGGAGTCTACATAGAGGAGCAATCTAGTCAGGGCCAGGCTGCCTTTCTATTTTTTTTTAAATAATCAAGACATAATAATTTAGGTCCATTTTCTCAAAAAAAAAAAAAAACTATTTAAAGAATATAAGCTTCCCAAGAGCCAAGAAAAAATAAAAGTAAAACCAATGTGTCTTTACAACCTTTTAAAATATGTATATAAACAAATATTCTTTTGTGACAAAGAGCCAGATAAACAAGATTAATCTTCTGCAAATTTGTGCCTAGTAACCATGGGTCAAATTCTGCATAAGTGACAGAAAACAGAAACTGTGGTCCTACTGTTAAGATGCAATTTGATATTTCTACTTTTTTTTAATAGAAATTGAAACTAACTTCTGAACCTAAGGATTTAAGACTGAGGAAGTATAAAAAACAAATAAATGATAAAACAAACAAAAAATGAAATGAATGCATGACATTGAAGAGAACTTTGATGGTGTGATATGGAGGCACAAAAGGAGAGGAAAATAAGGGTCATCATTATAAAAACACATTGTGCATGAAATTTCTTAAACAACATCAATGCTATAAAAGGCTTTGATGCTTCTAATCCCAGTGTTAATGGGATAGAGACAGAAGGACACATGGTTTTTTTGCCTAAATAGCTTAGTCTAATTAGTGACGACCACTTGCAATAAGAGACCTGTCACAAAGCTAAGGAAAGACATTGAAACGACACATGATATTGGTCTCTGAACACATGAGCATGAACACACACACACACACACACACACACACACACACACACACACATGTACACATATGAATATTAAAAAAGTAAGAGAAAAACAACCAAGAATTTGAAAAGATATCAAAAAGAAATCTGGGAACTAATTAAAGAAAGTATTTTATATAGAACTGTATTAGAATAGGCTTAAATGTTTAAAAATGTTAGCAATTACATATATAATCATAGAATTTATTTATAAATGTATGAATATTTTTCAATTTTGATCTTTTAAGTATATATTTTAGGAATTTTGTGTAAATTGAATAATGGAATTACTCCAGTTTTCTTCAATACAATTGCTCATCTCCATGAAACCTTTCATAGCATTTAAATTATTTTCTAACATCTACTCAATACACAAAAAGAAACAAACAAATCAGAAATTTTTGTCCTGGGAAATTTTTAGGGTCACAACTATGATAAGTTAAAATGGGGATTGCATAAGAGAGCTTTCTCTTGAGGGCCTCTGGTGTGACACTATTTGTGGGAGACATGGGCAAACACCTATAAGGAGATGATGACAGACCAAAGTACAGATACCACCAAATGCACTTGACAAACCAGTGGGTTTTATTGAGTGACTTTCACAAATATGGGTGAGGAGTTACTAACATGAACACAAATGACTTCAAAGCATCGTCATCAGCCAACACCACATGGTTAACAGCCTGGGAAATCTGGAGCACTGTCCCTTCTCCTACCACATCTGACACACCCCCCTGTACACACCCTATACCTTAACACAGTTCCCCCAAGATAGAAGGTTTTTATCTTGAAAGAAAGAGAACCATGTACATGAATAAGGAATCCACTTGCATTTAAAGTTAAGTTTATCTACTGTTGGTGTGCAAAAGGAAGTGAGTGATTGAACTAACTCTGTGGGCATCGCTCCTGCTGAAGTTGAGGAGGCTTTTAATAAGTACTGAACATAAACAGATGAGAACATGTAAGGAGTAGCACAGCTCACACACAATTAAACTTCTGCTTCATGAGCAATGTCATTGAAATCCAGTGCTCATTATCTTCAGAGCATAACTTCCTTCCAGTCCTCAGAGCTAAAGTGTTCAGCACTTAGGCTCTGGCTGTGATCAAGCTCTGTTCATTTAAAGAGTAGTAACCAAACTGTGGCTAAAGCTTCTTGATCTAACGTGGAAAGATATTTTCATGGAATACTCGTTTTTCTTTATGTTATGTGGAGTAAGGTATCTAGGACCAACTGGCAAATCTGAAACTGTAGAACTCATTCTCTGATTCCCCCAAATGCCTGTTCCTTTCTTTTTTCCAATTAGAAATATGTTAAGAACTAGCTGTCCGATATGACAAAGGCTAAACCTTAAGCCAGAAATATTTGTTATCATTTCTGTTTGAATTGAAAACATGTGGCAATGGACCATTTAAGATTGGCTTGCTTATGTCACATTAAAGTTATGTGCTTTTTTCCAACCATGCTATTACATTATCAGGTTAATCAGAATAAAAAGTTTATGTCCTGATACTGAATCAGCATGTAGCCTTTCTTAAACATTACCTTTACTCATGTGCTACTTAGAATTGTGAGAAAGAGAAACAGTTGGCCATCTAAAACTTAACATATTCTCATTCTTCTTGGAATCATAGAATCTCCTTTTGGGGTATTCAACATGCAAGCTACTGTACAAATTGTAAAATGCTGCCATGTTATTCCTAATAAGTAGCCTCAGTTTATGTCCTTAGTCTCCTTACATGTATGCACACAACTAGTTAACTGTATTAATAACAAGTTTCCCTGGAAGAAGAGTGTCACTGACTCTTTTGTTAATTTGAACAGTTTTGAAAGTGAAATGCATATGAAAAGCATCACTTTTCACACTGAAAATGGACGCATTTGTTTCCCTTTCATATTGTAAAAGATAATCATGTTCATACAATCAATAATTGAAAATATATTGTATGAAAAGTCTTTTGAAACTTCAATGGTACGAATCATCGTGCAATCAATTCTCTGAATAACTTGCTAAAATGAAGATATTCTGTAAAACTAAAAAACAAGCCCAAGTCATTTTAGCAGCTTGGATTACATAGGATTTTCCTGAGAAGGGCAATTGAACCCATAGGCATCTGAGAAGCACAGTTGATGAAGTTAGCAAATGCATCATCAAACTGTTCTTTCAGATATTGCCAAAAACGTGCTTGCTTTCTTATATCATTTAAGCATGTTTGGATGCAAATGTTAGAAAATACAATTTAAATCATTTCACTTTACTGACACATGCTATCAGAGGAAAGCCTGGTTATCAGGTCTCGCACAGTGGAGATCGTCAGAACCTGGCTGTTGTTGTGTTTGCTACTTTCTTCTTTATCGAATGCACTTGTAATCAACATCTGAGAACAAAATTGCTGTGACTGCCCTGCGACTGAGTGTAGCCCAGGACAACAGTGTTTGCCAAGCATGCACAAAGAGTGTATCCACACCAGAAAGGAGCCCATAAATATAAATATGAGTTTACATGATGTACAATTCAGCAAAGAGCCTTATGATTTTCATTTTTATTTGTGCCACTCTGTTTCTCTCTCTCTCTCTCTCTCTCTCTCTCTCTCTCTCTCTCTCTGTGTGTGTGTGTGTGTGTGTGTGTGTGTGTGTGTATGTGTGTGTGCAATCTGTACTTCAGAGATCAGGAGAACATTTCAAATTTCCTGTTTAACTGGTAAGCAGCTCTGACTCACCTTAGATGGATGCTGGAATACAGCAGGTCTTCTGTAAGAACAGCAAGTGTTCTTGACTTGTGAGCCATCTCTTCAGCCCCAAGGGACTTATTTTAGCTGCTGTAAGTTGAAATATATTCTTCCTGAATCAGAAGCCAGACATGCCATATTCTGGTTGGCCTATTTTCAATCATGTGTCTGTAGTTGAAGTTACTGTCATTCAAATTACAATGGGTGGAAACGTTGTAAATATTATAAGAGCAGCTGTTCCCCACATACATGTTTTACACATACAAATAAAGCATAGTGTGTATATAAATATTTAAGTCTATTATACACATTTATAAACATGAAATAATACATATACTAAGAAATAGTAACATTTTGACAATTTGAATGTTAAGCTTTCATCTAAAACATTTATAAAATACTATAAAACTAAAAATTCTGGACCCAGATCCTATTAACTCCTGAACAGTACAGGCTCAGTAGAAATTAATATTTGTAAATAAAACTAGCTACAAATTCAAATACAGTAAATTAGATTGTTATTTGTTTTGCCAGTTTTCATTAAGATGAAACTTTTATCTTTTAAATCACACACTAAAATTAGTAATATTACACATGCATGCAATATTAAGGCTAAAGATTATTAATTCTTTTTTTCTAATAGAAAAAAAGCATCACAATCAATAAAGAAGTCGGTTGAAGGCCACGGACATGATGTCTCTGGAACATAATATAAATCTTGCTTAGTAGAATAAAAATATTTATGATATTTTCTCTGAGGCTTCTGGAAATTACTCTGAATCCCATCAGCCGGTCAAGAACTACAACTTTACTACCTCCAGGTAGAACTCCCAGGATGATTTTCCTCACGATATTTACAGTAATAAGGAAAACTAAGCCTTAGTTTATTAAAGTAGTACAAAAATCTCCTAAATTAGTCATTCACCAGGAATGTGACAATTTGAAAGAAGTAATCGACATTTTCCTTGAGCATCAACAATTGCTTAACACTTCACATAGAAGGAGTGAGTAACTATCATTACATCACAAACTTCTGAGTCTTCCTCTGATAAGATAGGTAATAGAAATGACATACCAGTGGCTGCCTAGACAGTTCCCATTTTCTCTCCATACATTACAGCATCGATCTTCAGCCATTTGGCCCCGTTTCTCTGACAGACATTGATTGTAGAGCAGGAATTATGAAGGACTTACCTACCCTGTCTTGGCAGAGCTAGGCTGTCGACTTATCTGCTTCCAAGTTTCGTCCTTTTTGGACAGAAGTCTGTCTACAGTTGAAGCAAGGGGTTTTTCTTGCCAAGAGGAAGGCTTACCACCAATTCAATCATCTCCCACTGGAGATTCTTCGATGCTCATCTTCTATTTGGAAGAGAATAGGGGATGCTGTCAGGAGCTGACATGTCTCAATATCAAAAAATCTTAAGTTAAGAAAACATCTTTGAATGCCATATTCTGCAGATCTCTTAAGGTTTTTGAAGATGCCCTATCTATCTCTTATATTTAGATAAGCAAATATTGCTTGTCTCTTAGCAACTTGATTTCTGAGTAGCTTAGAAAATAACTGTGATAGACTGTCATAGTAACTAACAAAATGACACGTTTTCATGACTATTAGTTTCTGTTTCTTAATTATCCTAAACAGTTTATGTCAGTTGGTAGCAAGAGGTCAAAACTTGACATTTCATTTTTAAGTATTACTACGAACAATACCTTTAAGAAGCGTTACCCTTAATTTTGTATCAATATACAAAGATCAATACTAATGTGGCCAAATATAATCTTAATTTTGTATCAATATACAAAGATCAATATCGATGTAGCCCAATACAATCTTAATTTTACATCAATATACAAGGGTCAATACCACTGTGGCCAAATATAATCTTAATTTTGTATCAATATACAAAGATCAATACCGATGTGGCCCTATACAATCTTAATTTTGCATTAATATATAATAATCAATACCAATTTAGCCAAATATTATATTAATTTTGTATCAGTATACAAAGGTATAAGGCCATATTCAATAATCTGTCCTTTTTTCTTGACCTTTCCTATACTATGTCTATGTCCCATTTTTCTCAAGTCTGTTCACTCCTACATAGGAGAGAAAGAAGGATACAGAAAAGAAAAAGAGAGAAGTCCCTGGGTCTAACCTCCAAAACTCATTTAACAAGACTATTTAACAGCTTGTAGTCTTTTCCCCTAAATAACAAAATTTTCTGTTATGTGTCAAATAACCAAAGTGGGGGGAACACCCTTCCCACCTTCTGGGGATAGGACGTTGTTCTCTTAAAATGACTTCCTGCTGATTTGGGACGTAGTAAACCTGTTTGGGGCCCAAATAAGAATGGAAAATGGTTAAAAGTGTTAATAGAATCATTTGATGTTCAGTCCTTTTGTGCTCAGCTATTTAGATGTCCTAAGAAGTTCATAGACAGAAGCTGATCTTCAGAGCTTTACTGAAGATCTGGCTAGAGTAGTCTATGGAGCTGAACGATCTTAGCGATTTTGACTTGTTGTGGTTGTAGACTTTTGAGAAAACTGCTATTGAAGAAGTCTGCAAGGCTGGATCATCTGGGCCACTCGTCTTCTTTGGTGTCTGATCTGTTTTCTGATGAGGTTTCCGTTGTCCATTTGTCCCTGGATTCCTTGAATGGATGCTTTAAATCTCCTGGAAAGATAAGAACAGAGCCCTGCCCTAATCCTAACTCTGGGACAATTACCTTTTTTTTGGGGGGGGAGGGGTCAGGTAATATTTTTCCTGGAGCAAATTTGGTTTTTTGACAATATATAAAGTATTACCTTTCAATCCGGATTAAAGAAGAAATTATTTTGATATTTTGGAGCTAAACAAACCACTGGTATGTCATTTCTTAGTTTTGGAAGCTGCAGGCCCTGCACTTCCTATATAAACAGATATATTTATCCCTCTCAGGTCTCTGAGGTGGTTGAAGAATAGATAGCTAGAGTCTCATAGTTAAATTTTGAGTTGTTTAGGAATCAAGAGGGTGTTCTGGATCCAAGAAGATATTTTTAAAATTGTGAGGCAAGTTAGTATGAAAGCTGAGTTAGATACAGAACTTTAAACTCATGGAGATGGTTAGATAGTAGAATGTTAAAGTCAGGTGCCAAATACATATGGACTGGACATTGGGAATGTATGTTAAGCCATATAACTCTTATAATTGTGGCCTATTTATTTCTGTTGTTTTGTATTGTATTTATAGTTATAAGAAAAAGAACCATTTTTTTGGACTGAAATGGAGAGCTGTTGGGGGGGGAAAGAAATACCTTAAACTAAAAAAAAAAAAGAA
The DNA here is from genome assembly GCA_907164525.1 of Lophiomys imhausi. Lineage (NCBI taxonomy): Eukaryota > Metazoa > Chordata > Mammalia > Rodentia > Muridae > Lophiomys > Lophiomys imhausi. Next base: position 1,506,099 of record CAJQZJ010033015.1, on the reverse strand, counting down.
GGGAAGAGGATGGGGGGTTGAGGGGGAGGAGGGTGGAAGGGTGGGACTGGAGGGGGGGAGTAGGGAAGGGATTGTGATTGAGATGTAACATGAAGAAATAAAAAATAAATTATTAAAAAAAGATAGGTAATAGATTCACATAGACTACAACGTCTGACAATCAACCTTGTAGAGAGGCTTGGAATTCACTCTGGGAATTTCATTTCCAACCTTAGTCTCTGTTTTGAACAATGATCCTTGTGTTCTTGCAAATTCTGGCAAGAAAATCCATACCACATGGAAACACCCATGTTGTTTTTTCGTCTTAGTAAACACAATTGTTGACATCTAACAGACGGGGTGGGGGGGACAGTTTAGAAATGAATGAATGAATACTGCAATCAAGACCAGAAAGAACATATAAAAAGACTAGGCCTAGAAGTCTTTCAGGCTGGATAAACACAATTTCTTCACACTGGAATTTTCTGGGGTACAACTCACACCCTGAGATTTCTTAAGAACTACTGTGCTGAGGAATGCTAAGAAAGATAAAGTTGATGATGTCTTTCCATCATGGAAAATAGTGGATCATGTAACAGGTACATTTTCCCTAATTTGTGAATTCAATTTTCACAAATTCTGAACTCACTTTAGCTCTGCAGAAAAATTTTAAATATATTTCTAATTAACTCTTACTTCTCAGTTTTAAAAAATTGAATAGATTCTGATCTTTGCAAAGACAAACTTAAAACACTTTGACAAAGAAGTTTCTATATACATTTTTATTTTGTGTTTTCTTTCACCATGTGATGTTTAAATTTAAGTTCCAATGACTATTTGAAATTATAATTAAAACACTGAGGGGAAAATAAATAACCAAAAAGGGAAATATTAGAAGAGAGAGAATGGAGAAAAGGAGAAAGATAGAGAGAGAGAGAGAGAGAGTCAACTTGGTTCACTTAGCATCACTCAGATGCATTTGGGTTCAATTGTAACTTTAAATATGGGCATTCAGCTTTTGATTTTTTTTTTAACCAGTAGTTGAAAATCTGGCCCTTTCTCTCATATTAGCCAACATGGTGAAAATATTTGCAAAGGTTAGTGAGACAGTGTGAATACTAGCTATAATCATTGGAAGGAAGAGAGAACTCTTTTTTTTTTTTTTTTGGTTTTTCGAGACAGGGTTTCTCTGAATATCTCTGGCTGTCCTGGACTCGCTTTGTAGACCAGGCTGGCCTCGAACTCACAAAGATCCGCCTGCCTCTGCCTCCCAAGTGCTGGGATTAAAGGCGTGCACCACCACCGCCCGGCAACTCTTCTTTTTTTTAATAATTTATTTTTTATTTCTTCAAGTTACATCCCAATTACAATCCCCTCCTTACTCCTCCCTCCTGTCCCACCCTTCCACCCTCTTCCCCCTCTAACCCCCATCCTCTACCCTTTTTTTTTTTAGTTTAAGGTATATCTTTTTCCCCCAACAGCTCCCCATTTCAGTCCAACAAATGGTTCTTTCTCTTTTAACAATAAATACAATACAAAACAACAGAAATAAATAGGCCACAAGTATAAGAGTTATATGGCTTAGCATACATTCCCAATGTCCAGTCCATATGTATTTGGCACCTGACTTTAACATTCTACTATCTAACCATCTCCATGAGTTTAAAGTTCTATATCTAACTCAGCTTTCATACTAACTTGCCTCACAATTTTAAAAACATCTTCTTGGATCCAGAACACCCTCTTGATTCCTAAACAACTCAAAATTTAACTATGAGACTCTAGCTATCTATTCTTCAACCACCTCAGAGACCTGAGAGGGATAAATATATCTGATTATATAGCAAGTGCAGGGCCCGCAGCTTCCAAAACTAAGAAATGACATACCAGTGGCTGCCTGGACAGTTCCCATTTTCTCTCCATACATTACAGCATCGATCTTCAGCCATTTGGCCCCGTTTCTCTGACAGACATTGATTGTACAGCAGGAATTATGAAGGACTTACCTTCCCTGTCTTGGCAGAGCTAGGCTGTCGACTTACCTGCTTCCAAGTTTTGTCCTTTTGGGACAGTATTCTGTCTACAGTTGAAGCAAGGGGTTTTTCTTGCCAAGAGATAGGCTAGCCACTAATTCAACCATCTCACACTGGAGATTCTTCGATGCTCATCTTCTACTTGGAGTAGAATATGGGGTGCTTTCAGGAGCTGACATGTCTCTATATCAAAAAATCTTAAGTTAAGAAAACATCTTTGAATATGCTATTCTGCAGATCTCTTGAGGTTTTTGAAGATGCCCTATCTATCTCTTATATTTAGATAAGCAAATGTTGCTTGTCTCTTAGCAACTGACAACAAGACTGATGAACAAGTACTTCAGGAATATACATTACAGAATATTTAGAATTTTCTCATAAAACCCTTAAAAACCTCAGCAATCATAAATATTGGGAAGGATATTCTGATCTCAGAAATTTTAGAGTTTATATAATATTCAAAAGTTAGAGCATAAACACAAAATTCTAAAACATCAAAGCAAGTAGTTAATTACAGACTGTGTCATATTGGGGAGTTGGGGCATTCCTCAGAAACTGGATAAGAGCGAGCTCAAATATTTGACTTTCTCAAGTACAAATCAATGATTTTAATTTATCTTCAGTGGACTGGAGGAGACTATATATTGAACTAACAGACAATATAGTACTGTATCTCTAAAAAGAACGATGTCAGTTAAATCTAGACACAAGAAAACAGAAATTGAGGTTGGATTTCTCCCCTTTACTTGCCCCTACTTCCCTTGTGCCTACCGGTGCTTTGGGTAAGAGCCAGCTCAGCTGATCTTGGAGCTGTGCCCCAAGCTCTACTGTACCTTCCCTGCCCTGGAGGTGACAAGGCCTCACTCCCCAGGAGCATACAGCTCTTCCTCCTGATCACACATCACCTTGGGACTCCTTGAACCCCAACACCTAAGTTAGATCTCCCTTCCCCTTCTCTCTGCCAACCCTCTGCCATGCCAACATCCTGGGGCACTCCAAGCTGATCTGAGTTGGAGGTAGTCTCACCAATTGTCGTCTTCTGGACCTGCCCCTCCTGAGATACAGCTATCTTCTTCTTCAGGATCACCCAGACTGAATTTCTCACCTTTCCCTGCTCCCACCTTCCCTATGCTAACCAGTGCTTTGGGATAAAGCCAGCTCACTTGAGCTTAGAGCAGTGACCCAAGCTCCACTGAACCTGCCCTGTCCCAAAGGTGACAAGGCCTCACTCTCCAGGAGCATCCCGCTCCATCCTCCTGACCCCTCCCATCCTCCCTGCCAATCCCTCCCCCTATGCCCAATGCCCTGGGACTCTTCCAACTTGATGTGAGCTGGGGGTAGTCCCTCCATCCAAACTTCATCTTCCAGACTGGCTACTTCCTCCATACATCTACCTTCTAGCTCAGGACCAACAGAACCACACAGACCACCCAGACTGTTGCCTGCAGTCCTCCACTGAAATCACTAGGAGCACCAGCTGGATCTCAGGAACCTACAGGCTCAGAAAAACACCTCCTACCCCAATTCCTGACCTGAGCCCCCAGTTGGGACACAGCAGGAAGGGAAGGTACCAGGAACAAACAGCTAAGGAACACCAGATGACAAAATGTTATCGAAAGAACAAATCTGACAGGAGAGGATCCAAGATGGCAGCAGTCGGCAAGGACACATTTTGAGCTTGGGGGGGGGGGGCAGGGATAGCTACAACATCAGAGAAATATAAACAAGCTGAGCAAAATCCTGAGAAGCGTGACCCCACAGTGTCACACCTATTGAACCCAGGGACTAGTGGGGTTCCCTCGTGGGACACTCAGACACAGCCAGGAAGCAGAAGGACACAGCTCTGCTCCCACCCAGACAGCGAAAATCCAGGCAGTGCTACAGCAGAACCCAGATCAAAAGGTGCAGTGCAGCTTGAACCTAAACAGCAGAGAGCGTGGAGCGCAGGTTGGCATGGCACAGACAGAAGTGGACAAGAGCCATTCAAAAACCCAGCTAGTGGACAGGTTCGGGCCCAAAGCAGAGGTCAACATCTCATAAACATAGAGGAAAAAATACTCAATTAAATACTGGCAAATCAAATCCAAGAACAAATCAAAAGTATAGTACACCATGATCAAGTAGGCTTCATTGCAGGAATGCAAGGATGATTCAACATACGAAAATCCATCAACATAATTCCCACATAAACAAGATGAAGGAAAAAAACCACATGATCATCTCCTTAGATGCTAGAAAAACATTTGACAAAATCCAACACCCCTTCATGCTAAAAGTCCTGGAGAGAACAGGCACACAAAGACCATACCTAGAAATAATAAAGGTGATATACAGCAAGCCAGTGGCCAACATCAAATTAAATGGAGAGAAACTTGAAGCATTTCCTCTAAGCTCAGGGACAAGACAAGGATGTCCACTTTTGCCATATCTCTTCAACCTAGTACTTGAAGTTCTTGCTAGAGCAATAAGACAACTAAAGGAGATCAAGGGGGTACAAATTGGAAACGAAGAAGTCAAATTATCTCTATTAGAAGACAATAAGATAGTATACATAAGTGAACCCAAAAATTCTGCCAGAGAACTCCTACAGTTTATAAACACCTTCAGCAAGGTGGCTGGATACAAAATTAATTTTAAAAAAATCAGAAGCCCTTCTTTATACAAAAAATAAATGGGCTGAGAAAGAAATTAGGGAAGCAACATCATTCACAATAGCCACAAACAATATAAAATACCTGGGAGTATCTCTAACCAAGCAAGTGAAAGACCTGTATGACAAAAACTTCAAGTCCTTGAGGAAAGAAATTGAAGAGGCCATCAGAAGATGGAAAGATCTCCCATGCTCAAGGATAGGTAGGATCAACATAATAAAAATGGCTATCCTACCAAAAACAATATACAGATTTAATGCAATTCCTATCAAAATACCACCACAATTCTTTATAGACCTGGAAAAAGCAATTCTCAACTTCATATGGGATAACACAAAACCCAGAATAGCTAAATCAATCCTGTAAAAAAAAAAAAAAATCTGGAGGTATCACCATCCCAGATTTCAAGCTGTACTACAGAGCAATAGTAATAAAAACAGCATTGTGCCAGTACAGAAACAGACCAGTGGATCAATGGAATTGAATCGAAAACACAGAAATGAACCCACACACCTATGGTCAGCTAATTTTTGACAAAGAAGTCAAAACCGCATAATGGAACAAGGACAGCATCTTCAACTAATGTGCTAGTCCAACTGAATGTCCATTTGTAAAAGAATGAAATTAGACCATACTTATCACCTTGTACAAAACTTAAGTCCAAGTGGATCAAAGACCTTAACATAAGGCCAGACACACTGAATCTATTAGAAGAGAAAGTGGGGGAAAGCCTTGAACTATTCAGCACAGGTGACAACTTTCTGAATAGAACACCAACAATTCAGTATCTAAACCAACAATCAATAAATGGGAACTCATGAAACTTAAAAGCTTCTGTAAGGCAAAAGACACTGTCATTTGAACAAAACAGCAACCTGCAGATTGGGAAATATCTTCACCAACCCCATATCTGACAGAGGGCTAATATCCAAATTTACAAAGAGCTGAAGAAATTAAATGCCAAGAAGCCAAATAATCAAATCAAAAATTGGAAATAGAGCTAAACAGAGAATTCACAAAGGAAGAATACCTAATGGATAAGAGACACTTGAAGAATGCTCAGCATCCTTAATCATCAAAGAAATCCAACTCAAGATGACTCTGAGATTCTATCTCACACCTGTCAGAATGGCAAGGATCAAAAGCTCATATTACAGCACATGCTGGTGAGGGTGTGGAGAAAAGTAAACCCTCCTCTGTTGCTGGTGGGAGTGCAGGCTGTGCAACCACTATGGAGGTCAGTCTGGTAATATCTTAGAAAACTTGGAATAACTTTACCTCAAGACCCAGCCATACCACTTCTGGGTACACATCCAAATGATTCCTCACCAAATCACAAGGAAGTTTTCTCATCTATGTTCACAGCAGCCTTATTTGTAATAGCTAGAAACTGGAAACAACCCAGATGTCCCTCAACTGAGGAATGGAAAAAAACTGTGGTACATCTACACAATGGAATACTACTCTGCCATCAGAAACAAGAAAATTATGCAATTTGCAACCAAATGGATAGAACTAGAAAAGCTCATCCTGCGTGAGCTAACCCAGACTCAGAAAGATGCTCATGGCATCTATTCACTTATAATCAGATTTTACCCATATAGTACAGGATAACTGTACTACAACCAGTGCACCAAAGGGAACATGAACATAGACTTTGTTCCTTGTAGGCCTCCCGTGCATGAGGAGGCTCTTGGCCCTCATATGACTGCTGAACTGGGGTGGGGGCCTGTTATGTAGAGACACTCCACTCCAGAGGAGTGAGATGGAAGGGATAGGGGTTAGAGGGTGGGAGGGTGGGTCTGGGAGGGGCAGAAAGAAGACACTGAGGTGGAGATATAACTTGAAGTAATAAATAAATATTAAAAGCTAAAAAAAAAAACGAACCAAGTGACATAAGTCAGGGAAATATGACTCCAACAAAACTCTGCCTTACTACTACAGCAAGCCCTGGCCATCCCACCACAGCTGAAACACAAGAAATTGATGACAAATCTATACTTATAAAAATAATAGAGGTGTTAAAGGAAGAAAATAGACCCCTTAAACAATTTAAAGAAGTCACAGTCCTACAGATGAAAACAATGGTGAATTCCATTAAAGACCATCAAGCTAACTCAGTTAAACAAGAATGGGAAAGAGACAAAGCTATGAAAGAATTACAGGCAAAGACAATCGAATCAGAACAGGAAACGTATAAAACAGTTCAAGATCTGAAATTGGAAATGGAAGCAATAAAGAACACACAAGCAGAGATAATTCTGGAAGTGGAAAATCAAGGAAAGAGAATAGGAACTACAGACATGAGTATCACCAACAGGATACAAGAGATGGGAGACTGAATCTCAGGCATGGAAGACTCAATTGAAGAAATCAGTACAACATCCAAATAAAATGAGAAATCTAAAAAGTCCTCACTCATAACATCCAAGAAATCAAGGACTCAATGAAAAGTCAGAACCTAAGAATTATGAGTATAGATGAAAGAGAAGACTCCCGATTCCAAGGTCCAGGAAACATCTTCAATAAAATCAATGAAGAAAATTTCCCAAACCTAAAGAAAGACATGCTGGTAAAAATCTAAGAAGCACACAGAACACCAAATAGATTGGATAAGAAAAGAAATTCATCCCACCACATAATAGTTGAAACTCCAGATATACAGCTGAACTGGAAGTGCAGGAAAAGAAAGAAGCACCCACTCTGAAGAGGAGCAGATGGCAGGAAATCATCAAACTCAGGACTGAAATCAACAACTTAGAAACAAAGAGAACAATATAAAAGTCAGCAAAACCAAGAGTTGGTTCTTTGAAATAATCAACAAAATAGACAAGCCCTTAGCCAAACTAACTACAGGGAAAGGAAAAATGCCCAAATCAACAAAATCAGAAATGAAAAGGGAAAAATAACAACAGGCATTGAGGAAATCCAAAGAATCTTTAGGTCTTCAAAAACCTGTACTCCACAAAATTTGCAAACTTAAGTGAAACGGAAAATTTTCTTGAGAGATTCTACCCACCAAAGCCAAATAAAGATTAAGTTAACAAATTAAACAATCTTATAACCCCTAAAGAAATATAAATATAAATAGTCATTAAAAGTCTCCCAACAAAAAAAAAAAAAAGCTCAGGACCAGATGGTTTCAGCACAGAATTCTACCAAATCTTCAGAGAAGAGCTAATACCAATACTCTTCAAACTTTTCCACAAAATAGAATCAGAAGGAACACTGCTAAACTCATTCTATGAGGTCACAGTTACCCGGAAACCTAAATCACACAAATACCTAACAAATAAAGAGAATTTCAGATAAATATCCCTCATGAACATAGATGTGAAAATAATCAATAAAATACTGGCAAACCAAATCCAAGAACACGTCAAAAGTATCATTCACTATGATCAAGTAGGCGTCACCCCAGGAATGCAGGGGTGGTCCAACATACAAAAATCCATCAACATTATCCACAATATGAACAAGCTGAAAGGGACAAACCACATGATCATCTCGCTAGATGCTGAAAAAGCATTTGACAAAATCCAACACCCCTCATGTTAAAAGTCTTGGAGAGAACGGGCATACAAGGACCATACCTAGAAATAACAAAGGTGATATACAGCAAGCTGGCAGAAAATACCAAATTAAATGGAGAGAAACTTAAAACATTTCCACTAAACTCAGGGACAAGGCAAGGCAGCCCACTCTCTCCATATCTCTTCATCATAATACTTGAATTTTTGGCCAGAGCAATAAGATAACTAAAGGAGATCAAGGTGGAAGAAGGTTGGAAAGGAGAAGTCAAAGTATCCCTATTTGCAGATGGTGTGATAGTAAACATAAGTGACCCAAAATATTCTATGAGAGAACTCCTACAGCTGATAAACTTATTCAGCAATGTGGCTGAATACAAAATTAACTCTAAAAACCAGTAGTGTTCTTTGGCACAAAAGATAAATCGGCCGAGAAAGAAATTAGGGAAGCAAAATCCTTTAGAATAGCCACAAATAATATGAAGTACTTCCCGTAACTCTAACCTAGCAAGTGAAAGACCTATACAAAAAGAATTTCAAGTCCTTGAAGCAATAAATTAATTAGGATATCAGAAGAGAGAAAGATCCCCCATGTCCGTATATAGGTAAGATCAACATGATTAATGACCACCCTTCCAAAAGCAATTTACAGATTAAATGCAATTCCCATCAAATTCCAACACAATTCTTTACAGACTTTGAAAGAACAACTCTCAACTTCATATTGAAAAACAAAATTCCCAGAACAGATAAATAAATCTTGTACAATTAAAAAAAAATCTGAAAGTATCACCATCCCTGATTTCAAGCTATACTACAGAGCAATAATAATAAAAACAGTGTGGCACTGGTAGAAAAACAGACCAGTTTACCAATGGAATATAATTGAAGACCTGGAAATAACCCACATACCTATGGTCACTTAATTTTTGACAAAGAAGCCAAAACTGCACAATGGAAGAAGGACAGCATCTTCAACAAATGGTTCTGGTCTAACTGGATGTCCACTTATAAAGGAATGAAATTAGACACATACTTCTCACTTTGTACAAAACTTAAGTCCAAGTGGATCAAAGACCTTAACATAAGCAGGGTCACACTAAACCTACTAGTAGACAAAGTAGGGAAAATCCTCAAAATCATTGGCACAGGTGACAACTTCCTGAACAGAACACCAACAGCTCAGGACCTAAGATGAACAATCAATAAATGGGACCTTATGAAACTTAAAATCTTTTGTAACTTAAAGAACAGTGTCATTAGAACAAAATGGTAGCCTACAGATTGGGAAAAGATCATCACCAACCCCACATCCAACAGAGGGATAATATCCAAAATTTATAAAGAACTCAATAAATTGAACACTAAGAAACAAAAAACTGGGTTACAGGGCTAGACTGTTAATTCACAAAAGAGGAATCTCAAATGGCTGAGAGACACTTGAGGAAATGTTCAACATCCTGAATCATCAGAGAAATACAGCTCAAGACGACTCTAAGATTCCATCTCACTCCTGTCAGAATGGCTGGAAACAACCCAGATGCCCCTCAGCCAAGGAATGGTTAAAAAAAAAAAAAAAAACCTGTGGTACATCTGCACAATGGAATACTACTCACCTATCAGAAACAATGAAATCATGCAATTTGCAGCCAAATGGATGGAACTAGAGAAGCTCATCCTGAGTTAGGTAACTCAGACCCAGAAGGATACACATGGCCTCTATTCATTTATAATTGGATTTTAGCCATATAATACAATACTACAACCAATGCGTCAAAGGGAACAGGAACATAGACTTTGTTACCTGTCCATGAGACACTTTGCCCTAGTGGTGCTGCCTTGTAGGCCCCCAGTGTATGAGGAGGCTCTTAGCCCTCATATGATTGGTGAACTGGGGTGGGGCACTGATATGTAGGGACATTCCTCTCCAGAGGAGTGTGATGGAAGAGATAGGGGGTAGAGGGTGGAAGGGCAGGACTGGGAGTGTGGAAAGAGGACACTGTGATGGAGATGTAACCTGAAGTAATAAAAAAACATTAAAAAAAACCTTCAAAAGACAACACATGCTGGGGAGGTTGTAGAGGAAGGGGAACACTCCTCTATTGCTGGTAGGAGTGCAAACTTGTACAACGTATGAAAATCAGTCTATAGACATCTTACAAAACTTTGAAAAGCTCTACCTCAATACCCAGCCGTACCACTCCAGGGCATACATCCAAAAGGTTCCTCACCAATCCACAAAGACATCTGCTTAACTATGCTCATAGCAGTTTTATTTGTAATAGCTAGAAAGTGGAAACAACCCAGATGTCCCTCAACTGACAAATGGATAAAAAACAAAACAAAACTGTGGCACATCTACACAATGGAATACTACTCAGCCATCAGAAACAAAGAAATCATGCAATTTGCAACCAAATGAACAGAACTAGAAAAGCTCATCATGAGTGAGCTAACTCAGACTCAGAAAGATATGCATGGCATGTATTCGCTTATAACTGGATTTTAGCTATATATTATAGGATAACCATCCTACAATCAATAGACCCAAAAGAGCAGGAACAAGGACTTGGTTACCTATTAGTGGGACACTGCACCCTAGTGGAACTGCCATGAATGGTCCCTGTGCAAGAGGAAGCTCTTAGAACTCATGTGTCTAATGAACTGAGGGTGTTGATACATGGAGACACCCCACACTGGAAGGATGGGATCGATGGAAGAGAGGGTAGAGGGTAGCAGGGTGGGACTGAGATGTAACTTGAAGTAATAAATAAATGTTCCAAAAGTGAAAACAGAAATTTTGGCATTAAAAATTGTAAAAACTAAACTGAAAACGCAAAGGAGACCTGACACAGTCATGGGAAAGACTAACTAGAAACAATAGAGATGAGTGAGCAAAACATGCCTTATACAGGAAATAGAATATTCTTCAGCCATACAGATAATAAAAACTGAAATTCCGAGACAGGAGACATGGCACAGTGCTTAAAATTACATACTCTTCTTGTAGAACACAACATTCTCATTCGACAGCTCACAACCATCTGTAACTCCAGATACGGGGAATCTAATGCATTTCTTTTGTCCTCTACTGGACCCTGCAACCACTTGCACATACATACACAGACATTCTTATGCATAATCATAAAAATAAAACATTTTAGAATGACATGGAATGACATTCAATGACAGGTTTGTAGTTCAAAGACTGGGTATTTGTAAAATATGTATGAGGAAAACCTATTATTTTCATGCACATTTGTATTTTCATAATAATCATACAGATAAAAAGAGAGGTGGTGGTGAGTCTGACAATGTGGAAGTATGAAGGAAATTTTCAATGCCTGTCATCAGCAATAGTTTTTATTAGTGAACAAAGCCTATGTTCTACCATTGTTAGATAAGAATTATAGCTACACACCATGACTTACTTTATTGTAGTAAATATATTCTTTTTTATTATAAAAGCATGTGCCACACACCTGATATATATATATATATATATATATTTAATTTTATTTATTTATTACGTATACAGTGTTCTGTCTGCATGTATGCCTGCAGGCCAGAAGAGGGCACCAGATCCCATTATAGATGGTTTTGAGCCACCATGTGGATGCTGGGAATTGAACTCAGGACCTCTGGAAGAGCAGCCAGCGCTCTTAACCTCTGAGCCATCTCTCCAGCCCCCAGTAAATATCTTCTAAAATTTCAATAAAATTTCATGTTTATGTTGATTAGTGTTTTGCCATGTTAAGAAAAAAATTGGCTTTCTAAATACGACATAAGATTTAATATGGGAAGGTTTTTTGATGTTCAAGCACAAGTAGGAATGTAAATAGAGGAAGAAGCAGAGGGTTGACACTCTGGTTCCAGAACAAATCAGGGTTATGTTCTGGTAGGAGATGGCACTGAGAAAATGTGCTGACCCTACTCAAGGGAATATCAAAATTATCAACCATGTCATACTGCAGCACCATATCAGTTTAACAAACCAGTCACTTCAGTGTTGCTGGGTGTGCTGTGGTCAAGACCTGATGAGGGACAAAAAAAATAATTACCTTTTATACTTCCTGTTCTGAAATGAGAGCAGTGAAATCGCCCACTTGTGTTCTTAAAACCATACAAATTTTCCAGGCATATGACTGATAGAAAAATAAAGTAAAGTAGAAACTCCAGGAGATATAAGTAGACACAAAAATGAGAGAATTTTTAAATGCCATTTAGTATTTTTTATTAATTAATTTATTTATTCAAGCTACATCCTACTGCAGCTCCCCCCCTCCCCACTGAGTGCCTCCCTCCCACCCTCTTGTCCCACCCCCTCATCTCCTCCTTATATGAGGGGATTTTTTAAGACAATAAAAGAATAAATGAGTCAATATAAGACAAGAACAAGAGCTTAAATGAATAAAAATTATTTGGATGTAATAGTAAAATGACTTATTTTACCACATTATGTGCTAGCCACATGTTTTATAAAAATGAATAGTGTCTTACCTGCTTCCAAGTTTTATCCTTTTTGGACAGCATTCTGTCTACAGTTGAAGTAAGGGATTTTTCTTGCACAGTGACAAGCTTGCCACCAATGCAAGCATCTCCAATTGGAAATTCTTCGATGCTCATCTTCTACTTGGAATATAATGGGGGTGCTATCAGGAGCTGACATGTCTCAATATCAAAATATCTTAAGTTAAGAAAACTTCTTCGAATGCCATATTCTGCAGATCTCTTGAGGTTTTTGAAGACCACCTATCTATCTCCTTATATTTGGATAAGCAAATGTTGCTTGTCTCTTACCAACTTGATTTCTGATTAACTTATAAAACATTTTTGATAGACTACCTTAATTCCAGCTCTGCCAAGACAGGGTAGGCAAGTCCTTCATAATTCCAGCTTTGCAATTAATATCTGCCAGAGATACTGGGCCAAAAAGCTGAAGATTGATGCTGTAATATATGGAGAGAAGTTGGGAACTGTCCAGGCAGCCAGTTGTCTGTCATTTCTTAGTTTTGAAGCTGTTGGCTTTGCACTTCCTGCTTATTCAGATATATTTATCCTTCTCAGGTCTCTGATGTGGTTGAAGACTAGTTAGTTATAGTCTCATAGTTGAATTTTGAGTTGTTGAGGAATTAAGAGGGTGTTCTGCATCTAAGAAGATTTTTTATTTGGTGATGCAAGTTATGATGGAAGCTGAGTTGGATATAGATCTTTAAACACATGGAAATGGTTGGATAGTAGAATGTTAAAGTCAGTTGTCAAATATGTATGGATTGGACATTGGGAATGTATGCTAAGCCTTATAATTTTCATAATTGTGGCCTAATTATTTTTGTTGTTCTGTATTGTATTTGTTGTTATAAGAGAAAGAGCCATTTGTTGGACTGAAAGGGGGAGCTGTTGGGGGGAAAAGATATACCTTAAACTTAAAAAAAAAGGAAGTTGATGGGGGTATTTGGGTGAAAGATGGTGGGAGGGTGGGACTGGAGGGGGAAGTAGGGAGGGGATTGTGATTGAGATGTAACCTGAAAAGATAAAAATAAATAAATAAATAAATAAATATATATATATATATATATATAAAATAAATGGAAATTGTCACTGAGTTCAAAGAATTACCCCTACTTCTTCATTCTGATGAGAATGTATTAAATATATTCAATGTTGCTGAATTTTCAACTGCTAATTGTCATCCTGGGGAATGTAGCACTCTGCTGGAAATTGATCCTCAAATGTCTTGATATCAGCTGACACACATAACAGGCTTATACTAGTGTAGTAGTATTTAAGTCATTCATTAATAATTTACAAAATGACCCATGAATTTTCACTTTTAAAACCATTTACTTCTGATGCATTTGTTTAAAATCTGAGGAGTTTGGGATTTGTCAATAAAAAGACTAAGATTGTCCAAAGAACATTTGAAGCTAGCATCTAATTACTTCTGCATTATCTGTAGTTATACTTAACATTTCAGTGACATTTTGTCTTTACATTAAATGCAGCAATTATCTCTTGGGTCTAATTTTATGTAAAGGAAATTGAAGCACAGAAAACCTAGAAAAATATCCAAAGATTGTAAAAGGTAAACATAATAACAAATGTATAATGATAGGACTGTAATTATAGTTTGTTCTTCTTGATTGAAATGCATTCCCATAACAAAAGAAAGAAAGATGTCGTGCACAGTGTGTATTTCATTTCTAATTCATAAAATATATTATAAGTTAGTATTGAATAGTGTTTCATATCTACTGTGGCTCTGGCTAAAGATCAACTGATTATTAAATAAAAAGATTTGATAATAAAGAAGGGTTCCTCATCTACCAATCCTTTCTTTGAAAAAAAAGAGAAATATTAAAACATGCATCATTTTTGTTCAAATGAATTTATGGAAACAAGATTTATTTTAACATGAAAATCTTAAGCCTGCACAGTTCAGAGAATTTATTAGAAATTATGCTTGTTTTTAAGGGATCCGTTTGACTTTTGTCATGAAAGAGTAATTAACTACAGAAAAGAAAGTTCTGTATTACAGGTTCTATAGAAACCTGAAAGGAAATCCTTGGAAGATTGTCATTCTCTGTAACTATTTTAAGAGTATTTAAATAAGGCACCCCAGATAATTATGCTGTAAAGGTATCTTCCTATCTTTATCCAGCATTTTAAGTAACGAATGCAGAACAAACCCATCAAAGTCAGAGAAATAAAATGTCATTACTTTACACAATGAACCTGGGAGAAAAAAAATCACATAATGCCTTAAATGACTAAAGATGACTTGGGTGGAATAGTAAAATAAACATGACTTATTTTACTGCAGTAATGTACTAGCTATGTGTTTTATAGAAATGAAAATTGTCACTAAGTTCAAAGAATGACCCTTTCACTTCTGTTAAGAATATACTGAATATATTCAATGTCGCAAAATTTCAATTGCTAATAACCTACTCTGTGAATGTATCCAACTTGTTCAACAAATAAAGCCAATTCAATCTAAATTAAAAAAAAAATCTTAGCATTGCTCTTTTGATATTTTCTTGAACTAAATAGTTGAATATTTTGCTAAACTGAAAGACATTTGAATTATGGATTCTTCAAAATGAAATATGCAAAAAGATATACATACAAAGCAACCTGTCACATAAGTATAACTCTTCTAATATAATTTTGCATGCTGTCTCTAATAATCTTGTTACATTTCCTCATTTCTGGCCTTCTCTAGGGAATTTGTTAGTCGACTTTGAAAATCTGGCTGTGAACATTATAATAACTGCTAGAGAAGGTAAGTATAAAATAAATATACTTTCAAGAAAATAAGCAAAACAATAAAAATAAATAAGTGAAATAATCCATTACAAGTGGAACATATTCAGTATATAAAAATAAAACACATTGAGTTAAAATTTACTCTCGGACAAGAGACAATAGGTGTGTGTCTTACAGACCAAGTACAGCACAGCATCATTTTTTATTTAAATTATTTTGGGGAAATACCCTACATTTTACCTACCATCTTCAGGTTCTGCATGAGCTGGCAGAGTAATTAACAGAAATAAAATGGAAGGAAACGTCCAGGTCATAAAGCTGGTTTCTCACAGAGCCCACAACCTCTCCGAATTATTTTAAATGGGAATTTGTGATTGTACCTGCCATGGTTCACATAAATATAATATCTGTCTAAAAGATATTTTCTATGATTTTAGAAAAAATATTAAATATCAGGGTGGATTTTGTTGGCAGAAGCAACAAGAGACAAAGGTAATAATAATCAAGTAATTTTAATTGATACCTAAAGTCTCTTCAATACAAATTCTTCATACCTCAGGTTTGTTGTCATAATAAAACATTGTGCAAGGACTTCCATAGACTAATTATAGCATTATGCAAGTTCTATATTTTAAATGGAAAATATTAATACATATTTTGATTAAAAGTTTTTCAATTTTAATAGTTTTTAATCTTTTCTCAATAATCAATCCTTTACAATTTCAGAATTCATATCTTCATCTACAAAGGAAACAAATATGGTAGGATGCAATAAATCAGTTTTTCAATTTCCTTCAAGAAGATTTTAAATTACCTTAAAGATTGTAACAAGATTTAATATTACATAATTAATTAATGTTAATAAAGTGATTAAATGAGATTTGGCTTCCTATAATTTAGAAAAATTCACTGAATAATTATTTAATAAAATTAATTTACATTTAAGTTGCAAAAATATTCACAAAATCGACTAACTTTGTTATTTTATATAATTAAAATATCATAAATTATTTCATTCTTAAATAAAAATTCTTGACTCAAACTATTAATATTTAACTATATGCATATGTACATACATACTGTATAAGTATACCAATTATATTAGCATGAGACTTTTTTGGTGTACATAAACTTCAAAGATGTAGAATATGTTGAAGACATTAGTCTTGTAAATTTATATGAAGAGAAGTTTGCAAGACATGAATGGATTTTTAAGATGTATAATCCTTAATTACCATTAGTATTTAATTAATAGCAATGAAACTTTTGTAGCCTTTCTGAAATATATCATCTAAACGAAGTAGATATTTCAATAAATTAATATAAGAAAATAATCTTACATTTATGTGTATCTATCTACCCTTTTTTCTTACCTACTCATCAATATATATAATACATTTGCCCTCAGTCTCTAAAATAACATATACTTAACTAATAATAACAGTGATAGGTTGAGTAAGCAACCTTAAAACAATACTCTAAGAAATTTAAATGATAAAATAAAGGTATAAACAACAATAGGATAACTTTTCTCTGGAATGCCATCTGAAATAATAGAAACATATTTTTATATACTTTTTTTCTTTCACATATGGGTGAATAGACAAGACAGACATAGACTGACTTCCAGTCTGGGAAACAATGTACAGGTTAATAACTTGACCTACACACTACAAAGAAAATTGAAGCCATTCTTCCACTTGGTTTGGACAGTGACCATGAAAAGAAGTTATTATAAGCCATGTAATGAAGTCCATAACATCTTGGTCATGAGCGAATATATCACTGCTTTACTTAAATTTTAACTCAAAAATTGATGGATTGATTAAATGATTCAAGTTTAATGAAGCAGTGGAAAAAACCCATACATAGGAGTGCAGGTAACAATGTTTACCATGAAGGCTCCTGATAATATGTCTGAAAACATTTTTCCAATTTCTTTTTCATAGTGTTTGAGGTTAAATCCAGGACCCACATATGCAAGGCATGTGCTCTGTCACTAGCTGTCACTTCCATTCACTATCCTGATGACATCATTGAAGATATAAAATACTCTGATGTAATCACCCACTTATTCATAAAATTAAATGTGACCTTCAGTGTTTCACTACAAAGGCCTGTAGCTGTGTGGGCACTGTGAGTTGAGAAAGCCCAGAAGGTGTGTATACATTCACGTGTATATATTCACGGTATAGACAATCTCTTTGTTGTGTGGTTGAAAGAAAGAGTTTGAAGGAACAACCCGTATCTAGTCAGTGTTCTGGCCTTGTCCAGAAAAGGCAAGGTCACCATCCTAATCCCACTCATGGGGGTGGGAGATAAGTCATGAAGCAGAATGTCTGGAAGTCTGCATAGCCACATCAGCATATGAGCAGGAGCTAACAATTTGGATGGAAGGAGCACTATCAGAAAATGGAAGAAAACATACTTGTAGTAACTTGTGTGACATGGTAGTATACACTGAGAAAGAACAGAGAATGACTGACTAGTTTAGAGAGTTACAATGTACCACTTTTATGATAGCAGTTCCAGAAAATTCTTCTTAGTGTAATAGACACTTGTGATGAGCATATATTCTCTTTTCCTTTTCATAGTACATCTTCACAAATCCCCTTTATGACGACCCATGGCTATGTTGTTATTTCCCATGTGTATACTCATAGCATTGCTTCTGAACAAATAACTCCTTTTACTACTAATGAAGCACAGCAGTAAGCTTGGTGAGATAAAATTATCTGGTCTTAGGTTTCATGTTGCATTGAAGCAGCTGTCCCTGTAGAATAGATAAACAATCTTTGGAAAATTCAGGAGGATTTTGATCTTAGTGTTACCCCTCTGTGGAGTTAGAGTGGTAAATTTTACTTCATTCTTTTATAATTACTGTTTTCCTAAGACTTTCATACGTGAGTGCATTTTATCTAAAACCTTTCTACTTTCCTTTCTCCCTCACCCAATTCCTTTAGTGTCTCTCAAATTCTTAAATATATGATCTCTTCTTCTTTGATTATATACAGGCACATATTCATATATTCATATAAAACCTTGAATCTTCTGGTATTGGGCAACTATACAGTGTTGAGAGCTGACACTTAGGACTGGAAAATGTAAGTGGAGGCTGGTCCCCACAAAATAAGGGTTTATATTTCCTTCCCTTTATATAGTCTTTCACTATTGGTCGAATAGACATGATAAATATCGGTTAGTTTTTACCTCAGTTGTTAGTAAACTTTTCCATATAGCCTACATTCAAAACCGAAATACTATATATTAGATTCCAAATGCTGAGGGGCAAGTTAGATTTGCATGCTAGTAGGTTTCAACCATGTGTCCCTGTTGCCCATTCTCAGACTTCAGCCTCAGTCCACACACTCCTCATTCCTCTGAACTCAACAATAGCTGCATTCTGTGTCTTGAATCATCTTCTTTTCTCCTATATTTGCACACACGCACAACTCTTTAGCTGAAGAATCTTGCATTCTAGTTAGTCAAGAGTCCCCCCATCTGTCTAGGGCTGGACTCAGTGACCATAAGGAATATCTTCCTAACTGCCCTGAGCCATGACTAAATCTTTCTCTCCCTTGGTCTTTACTATTGGTTGTTGTAGGTAAACATCTTATTTAATGTTATTATATATTTTTTATCTTCTCTCTTCTTCTAGAATGTAAAAAGCTCCCAATTCAATGCTATTGCTCTTTAAGGAACATAGTAATTCATCCTCTAGCACACTATATATAGTGTTATATATAGTACATAAAAAATACAAATATTTTTCTCAAAGTAATGACTGTCTTCAACTCTTCTTGTCAGTTTCTATTCATAAATGTAAGGTATATGTCTTAGTTAGGGCTTCTACTGCTATGAAGAGACACCACGGCTACAGTAAATCTTAATAAGAAAAAATATAATTGAGACTGGCTTACAGTTCAGAGGTTTAGTTTTTTGTTGTTGTTGTGTTTTTATTTTAGTTATTATCATGATGGTGGGAAGCATGGTGGCATTGAGGCAGACATGGGGTCAGAGAAAGAGCTGAAGGGTCTTCATACACAGGCAGCAAGAAGACTTGAGCACCTGAGGCCTCAAAGCCCAGCCCTTAGTGACAAACCTCCTCCAGCACAGCCACACCTCCTCCAGCAAGACCACAGCCCCTAACAATGTTGCTGCTGGGAGACCAGACACTCAAAGGCCACATTTGGGTGGCCACTGCTTTGGTGGTAATTTGGGTGTCATTCCTAATCAAACCACCACAGTATCCTTCAACTGTTCTGTTCCTGTGTCAAGACAATAATATCAAAGCATTTTTGTACTGTATAATAATCTTCTGGGATTTGAGTGTACACAGAATTTTTCAAAATATAGCTACTTAAACTCTGTACATTTTATGATAAATGGATGACATACTTGAATAGATACAAAGTATAAACTTCAAATTTGTACATTTGGCAAAATGCATTCTTGTCCAGAATTGCTTTTCTTGAAGGATTTACATTGCTATCCTGCTTCCCTTCTTCTTGGATATGTATGAAACTCAGAAGTTTGATTGTTTGTTTGTTTTTTAAAATAAATTTATGTATTTGTTGCTTCAGGTTACATCTCCATTTGTATGTTTTATCCTGGGGAAGACTTTGTTTCATTTCATCAATTAATTAATTAATTTAATTTACATCCCAATTCCAACCTCCTTCCTCTCCTCCCAGTCCTCCCCACTTACCTCCTTTCCTCCTATTCTCATTTCCTTTCTCCTCAGAGAAGGGGGGGCTCCTACGGATATTAACCTGGCTTTGCATTTCAAATTGAGGTAGGACTAGGGGCATCTGTTCTTATTGAAGCTACACATAATTAAAATATCAGTGCTTATGCTAGGATTTTGTTGCCTACTCCTTTGATTCCAGCATCTTGAAGGTGGTGTTTGAATAATAATGAATTCAAAAATAGTCAGCATACACTATGCAACAAATCTTTGGTGATAAAAATAAAAGGGCAAATAAAGAAAAAATAAAACTCAGAAATATATATATATAAAATATATAAGTCAAAACTATTATTTTCTTATATTAGTGGCATAAACTGATAGAAATTGCAAACTAGTGTATTCATTTGATTTCTAAATTTCAAGTGGTTGTTGAACTGATCATTGTACTGAATTTCTTAACATTAATGCATCATTCTCTGTTAATTTATAAATAAATGTTCATTAACATGTGCAAATTTGAAGCTAGTATTCAAAGCATTGATATAAAACTAGAAGTCATTTAAAAGGTAAACTAGTTCTGTTTCAACAAACATTATTCTATTTTTATTCCAATTGTAAAGATGCCTTTGTAGAGATACTAAAAATACAATACAGACATGAAAGATTTGCCTTAAATACAGCACAGACACCAAAATTCTCAGTTTGGAAATGGGTGGAAATCTGAAAAACTCATTTAGAATTTTATAGAACATAAAATCAGAAAGATCTGCATCTGACCAACATCTGTTTAAGGTGAGGAAAAGAGGAAGAAACATAAAGACATTTTAAGCAAAAATTTCTTAGCTGAAACAAAAATACTGGGTCTTATACAAAATAAAATAATTAATTCTAAATATTAGCTATCTGTACTTTCACAGGGAGACTTCCCTGTACAAAACAGAGACAAGAATGTAAGTGCTGTCACATAGTGAGGGAGAGCTGAAAAATGCTGACTTCTGGACATGGGGCATGATATTTTTCTTGTACATATAAGCACAAGGGCTTGTCTTTTAAACATATCTCTCCATAATTAATTTTTAATATGTAGGGAAGTAAGGAAATATTCTTTCTAAAACACATAAGCTACTAAGTGAACCTGGAACACATTATTAAAAATGCTCTCATTCCCATATTTGTTTTCAAATTCAGCCTTGGGTCAAGTGTCTGTGAGTATGCCTGCTTGGAGCTCTCAATTTAATTCTGTTACTTAACCTCAATACTTTGCATCAAGAGTATACTACCTCTATCACAATCACTTTCCAGTAATTTACTCATCTGCTTGAGAAAGCTCATATTGGTTTCACTTTTCCTTCAAGATTATAGTGAAGTTTATTTTTCAAAAATATATATATATGTCTATCTATCTATTTACCAATAATATAAATATTTACTTATTTATCCATCATCTATCTATATCTATCTATCTATATATATATGTATCTGTCTGTCTATGTATCTATCATCTGTTTATCTATGTATCTATCTATCATCTGTCTGTTATCTGCCTATCCATCATTTATCTATCATCTATTTATTCTCTATCATCTATCTAAATCTATCGATCATAAATATATTTATCATCTATCTATCCATTCTCTATCATTTATATATCTATCTATAATCTATCTATATATCTATCATCTGTTTATCTATAATCTACATATCTATATATATATCATCTGTCTATTATCTATCATCTATCTATCTATCTAGTATATTGGAAGGAAGGGAGTTTGTGCATACTACAATAAATATTAATAAATAAATAAACTTAGGTGACCCCTGTACAATATGTCAGATTTTCTTCTTTCTTTTTACTATGAGGGGCACTCTTATGGAATTCAGGTGGTTAGTCCTGACAGTAAATATCTGTACCTATTAAGACATCTCATTTCCCCTACTGGGGATTCCACTTGAAGTTTTGGTAAATGTTTTGGAACTCCATTAAACCATAGTTGTTTGTTGACATTTTCAAAAAAATTACATAGACTTGAGATTCATTTGAAAATAATATATATCATTATAGTACTAGATCTTCCAGTCAATGAACACAATGCATAATTCACTTATTTGAGACTATTGAAAAAGGAAAATGTATAAAAACTTAATATTAGAAGATGCTGTACATTGAGAGAGTTTGGAAGCATGCTCATGCTTAGTCTTTGTAGATGATTAAAATTAAGACATCAATCTACAGTCTGGAGATACTCAGATCCAAGGCTATCAAATCTTCACTTGGTTATGTGGAACCAAAAAGTATAAAAACCAATTCCTGCAGGACATATATATGTGAGAGACTTGTAACTGGACCACCATTTATCAAGGGTGTGTGTAGGACTAAGATAAATTTGATTGTAAATTGAGTAAATCACATATCTGTTATTTATTAATTTATTTATTTTATTTGGTTTTGCTCTGTATTTTTTTCATGTTTTTTTTTTTTTTTGTAATTGTTTTCTGCTAATTGGCACAGAATTGGTCAAACTACAGACAGGCTGAGAGTTAAAGGAAAATAACTCTTTGAGAAAGATTCATCACTCTTTTGTTAAACCAGTCTAGTTAAAAAAGAGAGATCGTAGGTTTACATACTGAAAATGAAGAGGCTATTCTCAGGTTACTTTCTGTGCATCTGCATCCCTTATCTGTTTCCTCTAATAAGCGCTAAGTGCTGTGTTTCTTCACTTATGATATCTCCTTCTGCCAATAATGGAATAATTTAACATCCCATTCATCCTATGGAATATGATCTGACACTGCAGATGCTAAAGAGAAAAGTCCTCACAGAAACCTGACATTTTGCATAACAAAATTTTTTATTCTGAGGCTGGAGAAATGACTCAGTAGTTAAGAACATTTGCTGCTCCTGCAGAAGATTTTATCTGGTTCTCAGCACCCACATCCAGCAGCTCATAGCTTCCTATAACTCGAGCTCAAGTGTGCCAACATTCTTTTTGGCCTCCATGGTCTCTTGCACACAAAGGACACACACACACTCACACAGTAATAATAATAATAAAATAATGATGATGGTGATAATTAATAATAATAAATATTAATAAGTAAAATAAATCTAAAAAAGAGGTAAAAACGTCTTGTAATATTAGATTGACATGAAAATGTTTTATTTAGCTTTCCTGTATTTTTAAGCTAAAATGGCATCAGGGTCGGGCATGTCTTGTGGATTCTCTCATAGATGAGTTCTTAATGATTATAAATACATGTAGCTAAAATTCTATCAAAATACGAATGTATTATTATTAATATGAATTTTTGTGGGTGATAACACAGTTCATGCAATATTATTTTGATTATCCCTGCTGAGTATAAAAGGGAATTAAAAGTAATAGTCAATTTCATAGCCTGAGGCAATTATTTCCATGAAGGGAGATAAAAAAAAAACAAAACAAAAAACACTATTTATGGTTCATTGCCCTGTTAGTTCAATAGTAGGTTCTTCTCATTTTTCTACAAGCCACAGGTGACTTTGTTCATTTTGATTGCATTACACCGACTTTTAAATAAATAATTGGTATGTTGAGAATGGAGGTGAATTGAGAAAGAATGCTTGAAATTGAGTTGAATTTCCAAGTTTATTTTATTGTAGGAATTATTTTTGATTATATTGTATGCTTCCAAAATAATTGCCAAACTCGATTTTTAAGATATTTATTTTCAATATTAACTTGTTCTTTCTTGAGAGTGCACAAAAGAAGAAATATGAGTAGAGACACATTCAAGTCTAAATCTATTATCTTTTTTTCCAAGTTGTCCACATATCTTCCTCCAGGCTTGCAATATCCCTGTGCAAACTGTAATCTTCCATGATATTTACTTTTTTTGTTTTTTTTTCCTTCATCCTTGGAGTGGATAGATGTCTAAAATGCATTGGAAATGTCATATGTATATGGCACCTTGGTAAGGTACAGTAGCTGTGAGCTTGAAAGAACTGTTTCTACAAGTAAACTTTTATTTCTAGTTTCAGATGCTCATTTAATTTATCAAAAGATAAATTAAAAAATGGAAAAACTTTACTATTGCCAGCTTCAGGCAGAAGATGAAATGAGAGGTTTGACAACTATCTGGATTCTATACTCCATTAAATTTCCCATTAATATCAACAGTCAAAATTATAGTCTTTTACTAATTTCTAATAACATTAAAGAGATTATATAAACTCAACTAAATTTTAATGAAATAAAATGTGGAACAATATAATGAATCTTACCTCCCCTGTGATAATCACTTCATCTTGAGAAATATGCATCATCTTTTAAATTTATAGAAATTTTCTCCTTAATAAGAAAATATTTGAAAATTAACTTTAGCCTTAGAATTAGTGTTAGTAAGAGCTAAGAGTTGGCTCAAACAGGTAACCTGCGTGTACTTTCACGGCTGATGATCTGAGTCTGATCTGCAGTTCTTCATGTGGGTGGTGAGAAACCCCTCAAATTGTCCTCTCACCTGCACATCTGCACCAGACATATGCATGTGCCCTGCATATATGCACACATTCAGCAAGTAATATGTAAGTAGACACATATATGTAATAAAAGTTTGAAGAATTATAGTTAATGTATAAATGTTTAAGTCCATCATAATGAATATATTTACATATGATAAATATATAAACATTAATATGTATATACAGTATTAAATAATAATTTCTCTTCATCTTGTTCCAGCACTCCATTTATGTGATAATAAAGATAGATATTGTTAATACACATATGTTGTTATGTATCTTTGTGTGCCTATATATGTTTTTGTGTGGAGGTAGATTTATATGCACAGTGTTCACATGTTTTTAGAGGTTAGAAGTGGAACTTGGGTGTCAGGAGAACATTCTACAGATCACACTAGATTGACTAGATATTCTTAAGGATCTTTTAGTCTCTGTCTTCCTAATGCTAGGGCAGTCAGAACACTCCAACACTAGGGATTGTCACATGTTTTCTGGAGATTCTAGGCTCAGATGAGGTCCTCATGTTGCTCTAATGACTGTTTTGTTGGCAGTGCTATCAACAAAGTCACTGAAATTGGTTTGATTTTACTCTAATTTTTACTCTGTTATTTTATGAAAAGTGTGTGCTTTTGTAAACATATATGCAGTGTGTATTATATTTCCTGTGAATTTTCCTTTTATGGCTAACAAAGCAAGATTGTCTTACGGAATTTAATCTCCAATCACTTATCCTTTCTTAAGAGTGCATCCTGTCATTTCCACAACACCTATTTATTCTTTACCATGTAGAATTTATAGAAACAAGGTTTCTGTGGCAAAGGTATAAATTTAATACAAGATTCATTTTGACTTTCAAGATATGCCATCTTATCAATTGTAAATAATTGAATTATTCATTTCTGCTATTAATTCTTGTTTTCTTTTATTTTGTATTAACTGAAAAGTATGAAATACTCACAGAAATGATTTATAGTATGCTGACTTTTTTTCTTTATTCTTTTCTTTAATTTTCCCTTTTGTTTGAAAAGACACTTTTCTCATACAATATATTCTGATTACAGTCTACTCTCCCTCTACCCTTCTCAGGTTCTTCCCAGCTCCCTCTCATCCAGATCCACTCTATTTCTTTCTCTCAATAGAAAACAACAGACTTTCAAGAGGTAACAAAATTGTCACATCAAACTTGGACAAGTCAAACCACCAGAAGGAAAGAGCTCCAAGAGAAGGCACAAGGATCAGAGTTCCACTGATTCATATACTCAGAAGTCTCATAAAAAATACTAAAGCAAACGCAAAAATATTCAAACAGAGGCAGAGGACCTGTGCTTTCTGCTTCAGTCTCTGAATTTGTATGAGATTTGCCTGGGTTATTAATAGGCATTTGCTCATCCTGGTGTCCATCATCCCCACTGTCTCCCAGACTCCTCTTACCTCCTTCTCTCTGGGTTCCCTGAGCACTGAATGAAGGATTTGATGGAGATATCCATTTAGAGTAGTGTGCTCCAAGCAAGATCTTTCTCTCTGTAAGATATCTGACTGTGATTCTTTGTATTTTTCCCATGTGCTGCAAGAGGAAGATTCTGTGACATTGGTAGGACAAGGTACTTATCTATTAATATAGCAGAATATCACTAGGAGACATTTTTAAAGACCAATAGTATTTGGTTTTACCCTAGGGTTCTGAGGTTTCTAGTCTCTTGTTCTGGGTCACCAGTGTCCCGTATGAGTTCCATCTTGTGGAGTGTATCTCAAGGAAATCAGACATTAGTCACTCCCACCAGCTTTGTGCCACCATTGCACTAACATATCTTGCAGGTTGAGCAGCATTGTAGATCAAAGGTGTTTTTGGTTGGTTGGTCATTACATTTCTTTTTGGTGGCCTGCAGAATACCTTTCTGTGTCATAGACACTGAAACATGGGTCTGAAGGTTCTATGAGGGCACCAGCTGGACCTCTCCATGTTTAATGAGCTGTGTGAGTGTTGTCTTCAACAATGGGGCCTGGCTGTCAATTTGTGGAGAGAAACCTATTGTCTTGGCAACAGTCTGAGTTGTTTGGAGATTTTTGTTGGACTCCATTAGCCAACAACTCAGTTGTATTTTTTCCCTTTCTTTTATTTTCCTTTCTCCTCTCTCTCTCTCTCTCTCTCTCTCTCTCTCTCTCTCTCTCTCTCTCCCAAATTTGAACAAATTTTCATGTAAAATGTTCAGGTTCATTACTGCTATTGTGTTTTGATGGTTCAATCCAGGGCCACTGGCTTCCCACCAAGCTCCAGCGAATCTCCCGCCAAGCCACCAGCAATTCTGCTGGCCTAATATAACAACTTACATTAGTTAACAGAGTTTAGTTTATAAGTGATGTAGGCCACCTTTGGTCCAGGGCTTTTTCCCAAGGACAAATCACGCCGACGGTTAAGGTGGGCCAGGCCACTGGCTGATATACTGCCAAGCCACAGGCTGCTCCACCGGCCTAATCTTACAGTTTATACTTAAAAAATACAATTGATAATTAAATTGCAGTTCTAACCTACTCATTCTGTAAAATTTTTTCAGGGCTGATCACTTGGTATTGTACAACCGATTGATATATTCCTCTTTAGGGAAGTCTATCTTTTGTGCTCTGATCAATTTCTAGTTTTATGTAGTTGTTTGTCTATGGTTGAAGCTTGTGAGCTTTCCTCCTTTCATGAAGGCATATATGCTGGTGTCATCTTTCTTTGGGTCTTCATTCGAGAACCGTGTGGATGGGACTTTATGGGTGTAAGTTTGCTGACACTCCTAGGAAATGTAATATCACAACAAATGTCCTGCTCCTCTTGGCCCTCTCTTCCACCACGATCCCCGAGCTTTGGATTTGGGAGTTGTGTTACCAATGTACCAACTGGGGATGGGTACCACGTAGTCATTTGTTATCTGCATTTTTTTCTGTTACCATTTTATGAAATGGAGAGAAGTTTCTTTCAGTGGTGTTAGAACTACATTTGTCTGTGGATATAAAGATAAATATTTAGAATGCAGTTGGGAATTGTGATAGTTTAGTATGTGGAGGTTGTAGGTTCCATTCCCACGTTCAAGAATTCACTAGCCCTGGGTAGTTTGCTAGATGTTCAGTATGAACTTTTAAATTAACTTAGAGAGATGTTGGTTACTGCCAAGATATGCCAGGCACTTTTGCACTCTTGTAGCTATTGTACCACCATGCTGGTGACTGTTTTACTTCCTAGCCATCATGTCATGATAGGATCAATGGTTGCTGCACACTCTTGGGAAGCTTGCATGTAACTTTCTGGTTACATGAAAGTTAGTCATCAGAGAGGGGGCTTTCATGCCATATCTAGCTCAGATCTTCCAGGTCCTATATCTGAAGGACACAGTGTTTTCAATAATAGTCACTAATGTTCCACCTCTTGGAAACAACAAAGGGCAACAGCAATAGCCTAAAAAGTTGTAGGTATTTCTTGGCCAACTCTGACCAACAATTCTAAAGGGAGGTTCTCCTGCCTGTTCCTGGAGTTATTATTACATAGTCTATGGCTCTTGGGGACAATATTTTCAGCCAAATTGGGTAAATTTCATTTAAACTACAAATGTACATGAATCTATACACAAACTTTTCCAAAATTACTTCTTTATGTTAAATAATTTGGCAGATCCTGGGTCACAGTAATATGGGTTTCACATGGCAGCTGGTGTGATTTCTCTTGCTTCTCGGCTACTTAAAATTTCAACTCTATTACCTACATCTTCTTAAGAAACAGATATATCTGTATTTCTTGTTATCCTACATCTGCATGTTTTCTTGCCAAATATTTTTCAGCTAACCCAGGACTGTAAAGTATGAAGAAATTCATTCAAGTATTTAGGTTTTCATACCCTGAAAGCCTAGAAAATTCTCTATAGTTTGGATGTACCTAGACACATGAAGAAATTAACTTTTAAAACACGAACACAGATATGCTATGATCACAGGCAAACAAGAGAGAGCACATAAGAGCTGTGGCTTGGGATGGTGTATTTTCTCTTCTTAGTTGTGAAATGACAGTGTAAATACAAGTTCATGGATACAGTCCCCCTTAGAGTCTCTTTAAATAATTGTCCTACCCTCTAATAATCTAATATTCTCACCACCTACCTTAAAAATAGTTGATGTCAGCATTGATCTTAACAATTAGAATTGACTAAATTAAAGATTTTTGACACATATAGACTCGGTAAGGTTGTGTTGTACGCCAGATTCCTTTGTTTGATGGAATGCATCAGTGACTCTCAGACATATGTATGAAACTTTGTTTTATTATCCAAATCATGTTGTGCCATGCCAAGTCCATAAATTTTTTATTACTCTTCAAGCATATAGTTATAGCAAAAACCATCATTGTGCTGGTATAGTTCTTACACATGACTGTTGCTTGGAAGCTTCCTTCAAGCACCTATGGTTGTTGCACATTGGTAAGTTTCTGTTGAGCAACTGAGCACAAGCATCCTTCCTTGCTGAGGTCACAAATGTTTTCTGTAGCACAGGAATTTGGTTCATTCACAGAACTGCCATCTCTTGCTCTATACACATGGGGTCATCTTCATCCATTAGCAGTGTTCATACATCAGCTATGATTGTTTCAAATACAGTAATCTCAGCATCAATTTCACACATGATTTTGTATCTTTTGCTTGCTCTGTCCTTATATTATTTCTTATTTTATATATAAAATAACTTACATTTTTTTTCATGATACTTAGAAGTGATGTATTTGGTGAGAAGTATGTCTATTCAGAGGACTCAGTTGAGTTATGGATAAATTGTTTCTGCAAAGGGTGGGTAGATATACATGATTTTTTTTTGAGGACACTTAGATTGAGGGATATTTATATGGTCAGGATGTTTGCTCTTAGGTGGAACAAGATGCTGAAACTGGATAGAGTTTGATCTTGTCTTTCTCCCAAGTTAAGTACGAAGTTAGGCTCCTGAAAGGCATTGAAGTTCCTTGAGAGAAAAATCAGAAAGCATTGCTGTTCCATCTATTCTTTTTTATAAACTTCACACAACCAAGAATCAACTAGGAAGCAGAAACCTCACGAGATTTTTCCAGGTCAAACTAGTCCATGGCCATTTGTGTGACTAGTTTTATTGAATACGGATTAATATGGGAGCTCCCAGGCCACTGTGGGTGATGCCATCTAGTAGCAGGTGTTCCTGCTTTGCATAAAAAGGCTGACTGAGCAAAGCTAGGGCTCAGAAACCTTTAAACTTCATTCCTCTGTGCTTTCTTCTTCAGTTATGGCTGGAGCTCCTCCCAGACTTCCCTCAGTGGTCAGTTGACTTCAGCAAGTAAGGTAAATAATCCCTTTCCTTCCAAGGTCACTCTAGGTCATGGCTTTCATCTTAAAAACAGAAATTAAACTAGAAAACGCACTTTATTACCAAACTGTTTCTTTTTTTAATAAATAAATTTATTTCTTTGTTGCTTCAGGTTACATCTCCATCATATTGTCCTCTTTCCCCTCTTCCCAGCCCCGCCCTCCCACCCTCTACCCCTAACCCCACTGTCTGCATACAAGGGGAGTTTTTCTTTTTTCCTCTGACATTTCTATGGTAACTCAGGAGTGCTTAAAGAGAGATTGCCCTCTGCATCCTGCCTCTGCTCTCAAGGCTGGGCTCCCCTGGAGTTTTCACCCTCGTTTTCTCTTACTGTGTCTCCAGTAGCTCATCATTCACTGTTTAGCTTTTCCTCAGAACGCTGAGCCCTGGGAGGTTTGTGCTGTGCAGCATCTCCTTTGGTGAGTTATGTATTTGTCTGTTAGAGACTCACACTATGGCTTCATTTCTTTAATGTATCTATAAAGAATGTTTTGTTGCTGTTGTGCACCCTTTTATTTCCTCCAAAATTCTTAAATAACAGACTGGAGGCTAGAGGACACATTTGGGAGAGACTCTAATAAAATAGCACAGGAGGTTTGTTGATGTAAGGCAGAGTTTCCAACCAAGTGCTTTTTATATTCTAGCCAAAGATTTCTCTATTGAGCTACTATTCCAGCCAAAAACACAACAGTCTCATTTCCTACTTAGAAAGCACAATTTGAACAACAACAAAAAAAAATCTCTGCACTTTTGGAAAGAATGAACAACTTTCAACTATTAAAAAAGTAAGATCAAACCTCAAAGGACAATATATACTCAAATTTGAAGATACATTTATGATGTGAGTGGAAATTGGCGGTGATAGACAGTTTCTTTGTTAAGAGAATGAAAGTAGGATAAATGCTGCACCCTTGTGTATTCTCTACTTTCTTGCTACTCAAAATTTGGTGAAAGAACCAAGAGCTTCCAAAACACCTGGGTGCACAGTACAGCACAAAGTAAAGGTTTATTGTAAATATAGAAGCTTTTTTCTCTACTCCAGAGTAAGTGAAGACAGATCTGAATTTAAAAACACTCCCAGATGATTCATAAAAACAAAACTTGTAAAACATTGCAATTATATAGAAATCTTCTTTTCAATGTGCACACATATGTCTTGATTACTAACATTCAATAAAATTCATCTTAATTCCCAGACATCATTAGGATCCATACATTTTATAGACCTCCAAATGTACATTACAGAGTAAATTGTATAAAATGCTCGTGAAGGTCAAGCATACCTTTCTTTGGAAAGCAAGATAAATTTAAATAAGACATGTAGCTTTTCTGGGTTTGAAGTTTACTAATGTCATGTGAAGGACTGACCAATGGGGGACAGGTGGGTCTCAGAATCAGAGACCTGGAAAATCTTTGAGTATCTTTTCCCTGAGTGACACCTGTGTGGTGTCAATGTCCTCTCAAGTCTTCAGTAAAGTGATCTACAATCTCAAGGTTTCTTCACAACAATGACTTTGCTTTCACATGTGTCCACTCACATCTTATTGTATTCGAGGAAAGCAGTTGTCATGCGAAAGTGTTTTCTACAATCACACCCAAGCTGGCCATACTAGCAACTTCAACAACCAAGACAATAATGGGGATGACAATGACTACCAACACTTATACACTCACATATTCATTTTAGAAATGAAATTCTTGCTTTAAAAAAATGGTGTGTTGTTCATACTTGTGTAGTTCTTTTCCCTTGACAATAATTCCAGAATATATTTTTCCTCAAATAAAAATAATAGAAAATAAGATTAAATCAAGAGCATGTGAGTCATAGAATAACCTCATGGTTAATGAAAATTAAACATTTATTTATTGATTATCTCTCTAACTTCCCACCTGGCTTTTCTGTACTTAGCATTGCTTTATGGGCATAAATAGTTACAGACATATAAATGTATAGTTGCTGACATATTTTATTTGAGCATGCATATTCTATTTTTTGCATAGGTAATGAGTATCTGGGCCAAATACATCAATATATTTTAGTTTCTTGTTTTGTTTTCCTCCCAGAAAATACATTGGCTTTTATCATGAGAGCTTAAACTTTAGTGAGACCTGCTGAAATGGGACCATAACCCTACCAACTCAGGAGTGCATGGTACTATAATTGCAATTTGAGGTCCAACGTCCAAGATAAAGAATCAATTTAAAGCCAGCCTGGACCAAATATCTTATATATCAGTGATAAAGTAATCCCTGACATATGTCAGATTCTGGGTAGGAACCCTTGGTAAGAAAAAGAATAAGGAAGAGGAGGAAGGGATGGAAGAAAAAAAAAGCAGCTTGAATTCTGTGTTTACTTTTTATCAGACATTATTTTGTGAGAACCTCAAGGTACTTAGGTAAAAGGTGTGCTATCTGATACCCACTTCTTGTTATTTTATCTCAGATTTAATTTCCTATTGTCACAAGAACAGGTAAGTTATATACTTTCCATCTCTGTGAATATATTTGTTTTAATTTTTTTATTTCTCCAAGATACATCTCAATCATAATCCCCTTCCTACTCCCCCCTTTGGTGCCACCCTCCCACCCTCTCTTTGAGGATATGACCGTATCAAAGTGTTCCTTGAATGTGTCCACACTGCCCTGTCTGGCTCATCTTTTCTTTACTTATGTCTAGAGTCCATACTAGGTGAGATGCTGGTTAATAGACAGAGCCAACTAATGCTCGAGTTTATATACTGCATGAAAAGACAAAGGTTGCATGGTGTAATAAAAACGACTTATTGACAGGAAACAAAGTCTATTGACAGGAAACAAAGTCTATGTTCATGTTCCCTTTGGTGCATTGGTTGTAGTATAGATATCCTGTACTATAAGGCTAAAATCCGATTATAAGAAAATAGATGCCATGTGCATCCTTCTGAGTCTGGGTTAGTTCACTCAGGATGAGCTTCTCTAGTTCTATCCATTTGGCTGCAAATTGCACGAATTCATTGTTTCTGATAGCTGAGTAGTATTCCATTGTGTAGATGTATCACAGTTTTTTTTTTTTTAATCCATTCCCCAGTTGAGGGACATCTGGGTTGTTTCCAGTTTCTAGCTATTACAAATAAGGCTGCTGTGAACATAGATGAGAAAACTTCCTTGTGATTTGATGAGGAATCATTTGGATGTATACACAGAAGTGGTATACATCACTTTTCCCTAGTGGTGCTGCCTTGTAGGCCCCCAGTGTATGAGGAGGCTCTTGGCCCTCATATGACTGCTGAACTGGGGCGGGGACTGATATGTAGGGACACTCCACTCCAGAGGAGTGGGATGGAAGGTTAGGGGGTAGAGGGTGGGAGGGCAGGGCTGGGAGGGGCAGAAAGAGGGTACTCTGATGGAGATGTAACCTGAAGTAATAAATAAATATTGAAAAAAATACTTAGCACATAAGTCAAGATGGGACTCTGGATAATCAAGGTCATGATCTGTGTAGCAGACAGAATGTGAATGGGATTTGGGCTTTATATGTGACGATAGTGTGATATTTAATTTCCAGACATTAACAGCTATATTCATTACATAAGACAGTACTGCTCATTCTTAACAGATATTTTTATAGAAATTTCATATTCATAGAAATCTTAAAAAGAAATCATGGAGGTTTTTCATCTAACTCTTATGCCCACACAGGACAATTTGACAGATTATTTATTACACTAAATGAAAGTATTCTGACACATTAATTAATGTAGCTAGGAAAAATCTAAATCAATCTTTGTAATGTTTATTAAGTTGTTAAGTTAGAGAATAAATTCATATTGAAACTCAAATGTTAAATATAATAACAAATAATTATATTATTGAGAATATATTACATATACAACATACAACCATTGATATAAAACATTTATTGTATATATCTTAATAACAGTGCAAACTTATTTTGAGCTTAATACAGTGTAGCTGCTGAATGAAAGTCTGAGACTCCAGGCCTGTATTTTAGGTGGTACCTGGCTTGCCTTATTATTTCTTCTTAGATACAACTGCAATAGCATACCTCAGGGAACTTTGCCTGTAGCCTCCATAATTGTTGGGTTGGTATTCAGTATACTGCTTCATTGATTCATAGCAGAATGAACAAGGAGGCAGATTCATCTATGTGAAGAAATAGTCTTAGAGGTGAACAAGAATTTCAAATAGTCACACTTGTCTTTATACTGATATTATCTGAGGAGAATAGCACTAAACTAAGCAATAATTAGAATAATCTCCATTTATAGACATTCAGACAGGTGAAAGGACATGAAAGTGAACATTATATTTAAAAATAAACTGCTAGTTACTAAGTGTTTGGAATTTGGTACATAAGTGGAATTAACTAAAAATGGAACATTGTAAACTGGCCTTACCACAAACTAATGAACTTAATCCAGACATTGTTCATAGATCAGGGAATGTGGGCACAAAATCTAGCTTTGGGAAGAAGGGTGACGCTTCAACACTGAGGGAAAAATTCAACCATCATAAAACGTGGTTCCTGGCTCTTGGCAACCATAGGTGTGAGGAGAATAGGTAAAGTCGATGTCTATTCTATTTTAGGGAAGAACACAATACGTAAAGTAATAAATGGGTTTTTGAGTGTGAAAGGGTGAGATTTCATGCAAATGGGGTACTAATAGATAACCACTGCCCCTCTCTCTCTGTCTCTGTCTCTGTCTCTCTCTCTCTCTCTCTCTCTCTCTCTCTCTCTCTCTCTCTCTCTCTTCTTAATTCTCACCCAATGTAAAAACCATTGGAACATGCCACATACCAAATGTCCACCCGAGCCATAGTTTACAGACTGGAAATTCAATTTCATCAATGGGTCCATCTAGTCTTCATCTTGGCCTCCTTTGGTTTGTTACTGCTGGCATTTGCTGTGTGGAAAAGAGTGTGTCAAATGGAGAGCACACTGAAGAAAGAACCAACCCCCAGACATTAATCTACTGCAGGTGGTGCCGGAGTGAGATAGAGGAAAGGACAGAGATGCAGGTCAGCCTCACTCTTCACAGGTTCCACATCAGCAAAACCACCATGTGCTGAAATCTGCAGCCAGAAGCTCACAATGCTTTTGCAGTCATTCTCAGACAAGGCATTGACCAGTGGAAAAATTGAGTTCATCCACAGAAACCTTTCCAGGTAAAGTGTAGTGAAGCGACATTCTACCCTCCTATTTCAACATTCAGAATATTAAAACGTGCTATTTTCTTGTCTCTATAGCCCTTCATTTACTCTATGTATGTGTTTATTGTTGAAGACTTTGCAAATATTTAAGAAGTTTCTATGTACAGTCTGTAGGCACAGGAAGACCATGGTGATCCTGACAGAGAGCACAGGACTTGGACCTGTAAAACTAGGTCGTGCCTGCATTCTACACAGCTTCTGTGAGTCTAGTGGTGATGCTTCAGTGATGCGCTGCATGAGATCACTTTGGACAGACGTATTCAAGGCTGTGCCTGAGCAGTTGCTGGTGGGAAGAGGCTTATGGGACCTAGCCCTGTGCCTGACCGTTGAGCAGCTGTTCTGTGCTTGCTAGTGCAATGTTTACAGTGACTATAAAACACAGACATCATACCATATAAAAGGGAAAAAAAACATTTTATGTAAAAGAAAAATAAAATGTTCAATTTTTATATACATTGGTTTTCAGTGACAACAAAGAAAGTGAAAGAAAATGTTTACTTTTCTGGATCGAGCAATCCATGTGTATAGCTGTAGTCTCTCAGAGAGGTTGAAAACCTAACTTTATTTTAAATTATCTACTCACATTTTAAAGCCTATCTAAACTATACTTGAAACAGTAACATTTTAATAGGTAAACATACAGTAACTGAATTTTGGCTCCTTTTGTCAGTAATGTATGTGGATAAATTAGTTTTACATATGAACCAGGTAAACACTAATTGTTTTTATTTAGAACAAGAATTTAAACAAATAATTAAAAAGTATTAAATCTAAATATTAATAAAAACATGAAATATTTAATTTTTTGTTGACATTTCATAAAAACTTACTTCATAGAAGTTCATTTATACACTAAGAACATAGTAACAAAGATAATATATTTAGTAAAGGATAAAAACCAATGAATATAATATACTCTTACCCATTGCCATGCCATTCATTATTGTTATCATTAGTTATAATTTTACAAATAATTTAAAATAGCTAGATGACAAGAAATATACAAAATGTATCGACTTGGACTGAGATGATTAAAATAGTGTAATGATAACTAATTATTGGAAAACTAACTTTCATCGTTTATTAGTCTGGACTATCAAAGATGTTTTACTCTGTAGTTAATATTTATTATTTACTTTCTTAATTTTATTTCTTTTCTAATAATTGCATGCAACTTTATCAAAAGCAAATGCAGGAAATAACTGTTCATTCTTTTATGATCAACTCACATATTTCCAGTTGAAAATATATTGTTCCCTAAGTCTACAGTTTACAAGCGTGGATTGTAAGATATTTATTTTTCTTGCTTTCCGTTTCTGTGGCAGCAATTTGTCTTCATACAGTAACTGCTTTATTACTTAGTTGTTGCAGTGTTGCATTGTGCAGTACACACTATGACCTCTGTTAGGTATGCATAGACATATATTCCTTTTAAAAATAACCCTGATATTTTGACTTAAAATTATTTTCACTTGTATGTACAATGTTGAATAAGAATTTTGTCCATGATTAGCACACTCACATACATAGATATATAAGTATCTATATGTGTGTGTATATATGTATATATACATATATATATATATATATATATATATATTGGTTGACTG
This sequence comes from Lophiomys imhausi, assembly GCA_907164525.1. Lineage (NCBI taxonomy): Eukaryota > Metazoa > Chordata > Mammalia > Rodentia > Muridae > Lophiomys > Lophiomys imhausi. The sequence continues at coordinate 1,469,270 of CAJQZJ010033015.1, read as the reverse complement.
ATTTTGCTAAGTTGTAAGTATTGAATCATATATTTTTGATGCCTTGACATTTTTCTCTATATTCTACATATGGACTAACATAAAATGATCATTTGTTCAACATTATCTAGGAAATCAACAGCAAATAGTGACAAAGGTAAAGTCTTTGCCAACATGACTACCCAAAGGTGAGCCGGACAAGGTGGACATTAATGGAGATGTCAGAGTGGACAAAGGAAAACCCTTGAGTCCTCTACCCTACATAGAGAACTACAAGCAACTAAGGAATATTGAGGTTAAGAGAAGCATTCTGACGCCAATTGGTTATCTAGTATCACATAATCAGTCCACCCTGAGAACATACAAACAAGTAACATACAGACGTAGAGGATTATATTTAGGAATATATGTATATATATATATATATTACATACATTTACATATATTAGATATATAGTATAACATATTATATATTATATATGAATGTAATGACAAGGAAAAAGTGACATGAATTTGAAAAAGAGCAGGGACTGGCTTATGGGAGGATTTAGAGGGGGGTAAAGGGAAAGGTAAAAGATATATTCTTAAAAATTAAAATATATATACATATATATATAAAACAGCAAAATCCGTCAACCTATATGTGTACATATATGTATATAAACATATATATATATATATAAAATCACAGGGATAGTCAAAGAAGCAGAACACATGAAAGTACAGTCTCCCTTTCTGGACAGAAGGCCATGGCCTGGAGAATAGCAAAGGAGATGTCAACATTTGATTCCAAGGCCATGGGTAACAGGTATGTTGATATTTTCTGTATTACTTTGAGTCATGGGTAACAGGTATGTTGATATTTTCTGTATTACTTCGAACAATAGTTTTTACAAAGACACATACCTTTTAAAAGTTAGGAAACTGACTAGCATCAATAAGATCAATGGCATACCTGATCTCATCTGACTCCCTGGTCTCAGTTATTTTCCTCCATTACAGTTTATATAACCTGGAAAAACATAGTCTTTCTTTACTGTGCACCCAAAGAATGGCATCTTTAGGCTCTGTTCAGAAGAAATCCATTTAATAGTATTGATCTTATTTATAGGCAACATATAAAATCTTACTACCTGTTTTTTTTTTATCACATATAGAACTGCATAAGAATCAGAAGGTGACTTAAATTTTATTTGGAAGCCCCTGGAGGACCGTAGCAATGGAGAGATAAAACTGATTTAAATTCTCCCTGGCTGCTAGACAGAGTGTAAATTGAAAACATAGGAGAATATAAATATTATAATTTTCAATAATGTAGGTTATAAGTGATGATTGCTTTCATGTGTGTTTCATAAATAGGAGAACACACTCGCACACACACACATATATACATATAGGTACACACACACACATATGTGTATGTGAAGTTAGATAAAATATTAGACGAGTGAAATGTGTTTTCTGACATTAAATTTCTGGGAGAACATAGTTATTTCTTGAACCATTCATTACCTTTAAATATCATAACGTTCTCATTGTGTTCTTTCATTATTTCTACAAAAGGGTCTTTAATGCTTAGACATCGGGTATACCAGCCTTTGATTTCACTCTGCCATGCCCAGACATGCTAGTGAACACAATCACCTTCTCAATGAGTGCATCCATCACTTTTTATGTGTGAAAATAATTTACAATTGAATTGTAATTGTATCTTAAAGGCACTTGTTTTATAATTCCAACAATGGTCAATTAGCTATTGCAGACCACAGATTCACAGATCAGTTGTCACTCAGCTGTTTCATATTGATTAAAATTAAATTCTTAAATTGAATGTTTCCTGTATAGATACTACCTAAAAATATTCTGGGGTCTGAAAGTGGGCTGATGGGTGCTTTAATATGCAAATATTCATTTCCCTAGTCTATCATTAACAAAACGGTCTAAAGGCACCAGGATTTTAAAACATACTGGTTTCTGAGTTAGGAATATATTTCAGTAATTGAATGTCCATTTAATGTATATGAAATAAGCACAAAATATAAAACAGGGAGTAAATAACAGTTGATATTCAAGACACCTGTTCCTTATATGGAATTTTATTAATAAACTGTACCCTCAGAAAATGGTATGACAGAGATGTAAGTTGTAGTCCTTGGTGCTGTGTATACACCACACATGGCAATGAGAGGCCACCTACTTACAATAGTTTTTCATCTGATTATATGTGAATTATACAATCTGGGACTAATCAGTCAAAACAGACACAATACAGACAGGATATCATGGTGCTAAGTTTTTTCGTTTTATTTTTATTTTATTTTTGTAGTATTCAACTGCAGGTGGCCCAAGGACACCTACACACACCAGTCTCGAACAACTGGAAGGCTATCTGCTGCCATGCTTCAGGACAGTGGGCACACAGGGAGATGGAAGGGTAGAGCAAAGTTAGTCCTGTACAGATTCTGTGCTCTGACTTGCTTTACTCTCCATGTTCAGAGACACTTCAGTTCCAGGAAGGCAGTCACAGTCACTCCTGCTTTCCTTCTGAACAGAGAAAGTATTCTGCTCTAGACTCTAGACTTTAGCTGCACTTGAGCATCAACAATGCAGGCCATGGGTTCCAGCACTCCCCACACTTTCCCCAAACTTTTTCAAGGAGGAACACCCAAGGGTCCTTTCTCTGTATAGACCTTCAGGTGATGGATTGGTTTTATGACTGTCTCATGCTTAACAGAACGGGTAAATGAGTCTTGAAGGTCTCTTGACTCGGATCTCCATGTGCACCCACGGTGATATCCTGCTTTGAATTCCAAGGGTTCCTCACAATGGATGTTTATGGAGCCTACTTACAGGGATGTGTGGGCAGTGAGACTCAATGGGGGGGCTGTACCACGGAAAAGCTCATCTCAATAAAAACTTAGCTCACCAAGACTGACCTTGGTAAAATCATTGTTATGTTCTGTCCTGAGCTCCCTATGGGAAAAGAGTACATGGATGAGTCATGTTTCTTAAGGAGGTCACACGGCACCCACTATTAATACAATCCTTTTGGCCCACATTGGTTAGTACTTCATTATTATAAAATAATATATTTAGTACTACCTTTGTGGAAAATATATTTACATGTGTGAATATTTTTTCAAAGGAAATTTAGTTGATTAGAAAACACTGTAATTGAACAAGGAATTAATTAGCGTTGCCTATTCTGTGAAGGCAGATGAGAAGTACTTTTACCTTGGGATCATCATAGCATCTTTGAGATGAGGTCATTTCCTCAACTGAGATAGCAAAATATCCATAGATAAAAAAAATATATACATGAGCATTGCTAGGTTTCAGTGGAATTTTATTTCCAAAATAGGAGTCTGGGATTGTGAACTTCAATGAAACTTAATTTTCAAAATAGGTAGTTAAAATGTTGCTAGCTATATATGCATATGAGTTTATACTATTATATATACATACATAACTTATATTAACCATATATATTATATATTAATACATATATGTATGTATTATGTATATATGTATACACACATATGTATATAGTAGATATACATTCATGCACATATATACACATGTATATATATATATATACTGAAATCATCTAGTTAATGTATTATCTAGTTAATAATCCCTGAACTAATGTAAAATTTTATATTAAAATGTAGAATGTCTTGCTGTAAGTTTGTCAACATCTGCCTGATTTCTTTTGCTCATACTAAGAGAGAAGTCTACAGGGAAATCTGAGAGAAACATCTGGAGTCAGAGATGATCTCTAGAACCAGGCATTCTGAGTTGACCTGGCAGATGACTTCGTGGAAAACATTTTACTATTTTGCAACATACCATCAAGACTAAACTCAGGACTTAAGAGCATAGCACTGTATCTACCTTATTTTCTCAATATCTAACACAATCCACCATCAGAAAGAGGTATATAAACCTTTGTTTACTTGTCTGTCTTTAGACAAGTAAGAGTAGAGAGCTATATTGCTGAAGATATTCTAGAATGGAATTAGCAAACCCACAATCACCTCTGTCTAGATGATTTTTGCTATAGAGGATAATGAAACTCATGCACACAAAAGTATAATCTCTTCATTCGCTTTTTCCATTATCTGAAGTCAAAAGACTGTTTACGGCTACAGGCTGAATACAAGCTGACTTAGGTTGCTACAGAGCAACCAATAGTCTTCAGTCTGAGACTTAAAGGTAAGGGCAAAACATGCAAGAAAAAAATGTGAAAACTGTCTGTTGAAACAGAAAGAACTGAAAATCCCTCAGGCACCAGCTTAGGTGGGAAAACTGTTGCTCTCTGCTCTTCACTGCGAAGTGTGGGACCAGTTAGTTGTGAGAACTTTGCTGGCTGTAAATACCCGATCTCCTCCAGTGCTCACACCCAATGGTGTGGGAGTCTACGTTTTGCCAGGTCTTTGTAAAGTTTGCATCTGTAAGTGAGGAAAAGGATTGTATCAGAGTCTTGCATACCACCAGAAACCTGAGAATAGACAGACACTGTGTCAAAACTCAGGCATTGCCTGTAACCCAGAAACCTGGGTATACTGAAATCATGATTACTCTCCATGCTTCATAGTGACAATAATGGGCCATGATTGTTGCTGCCCACAGAACATCAGGCGAAAACATGTGCACGTGTAAGATTAAGACAAACGAAACTGTGAGAGCCTTCCTCCTGGGTAACATAGCTTAATCCATACGCAGTTTCTTCCTACTGCCACCAGGGACCTGCTTCCCTCATTCTCTCCTTGTTACAAGCTGTGCATGTATTAGGAGGCAAAGATTAGCTTTTCCTCCATAAGACTTATGGTTGCACAAATGTCTGTAGCACTAGGAAATTTGTATTTATTAATATTAAAATTAAAGTTTACCAATCTTAACTTTGACAATGTTGACAACCAACCAATCTATTTTGTTAGAAATATATGTTTATATGTTAGAGCAGAAGATACTGCTTAGTGGTTAAGAGTACTGTTTGCTCTTGTAGAGAACCTGAGTTCTTTTCCTAACATCCACAAAGTGTCTCACAGAGATCCTTCACTCCAGTTCTAGTGAATCTGATACCTTCTTCTTACCTCCACAGGGACCAGACACAACATGTACACATGCATACATGCATGCAAAACACTCACAAATAAAAAAATATAAAATAGACTAAAATGAATCTAAAACTAACTTTTAAAGCAGGAAAGATAAGACTATATTTTCAAATAATTTGCCACAACATGACCAACTACATAATGAGTGACATTAATTATAGCTTTGTATTTTTGACTATTTTATCAAGAAATACTTGAAAATCATATGCCATTTGCCTCTTTGATGGACTGTATAATTTCCTGTGTATGACCCTCATTAACATATACTATGTTTTTGTGAACAATAAATACAATAGCATTCATTTTTCAATACCTCAGATAGCTTTATCAAATTAAAAGACCTACTTGGTGACAAGTTATTTAGTCATACTTCTGAAATTTAAGTGTAAATAATCCTATTAAATAAATAATAATCTATTATACGCATATCCCTATTTTGTACACTCTAAAACACTGTTAGAAAATCAACACAACAGTGAAATATAATGAAAATTAACACTCAGATATTTCAATGTTTTCCCGCCTGGTGCCACATGGCCTCTCCTGATTGTTTCTGTTAGTGGACATCAACACTAAATAAGCAAAATTTAAAATGTGAAAAAAAATTTAATGTGAAATTGTAATACAGTTTGACTACTGCAGTTTATCATTAGCTTCTTTCCTGTGATTCCAGGATCACAATTAAGGTGTGTAATAGGCAAGGAGACAAGTTTTGACCTGTGACTAAGTGTTTTGTTATTTTGTTGTTTTGACCTGTGACTAAGTGTCTACACTTAACCATTCCCTAAAACAGCCATCAGCTGTCCCAGGAGCTTTCATGATATTTAGGAGAAGGAAAGAAGAACTGTCCATGAGATTAATTGACCTGATGGCTCCTGAAAGAGATCCATTAACATAAAAAAACATGATCTTGCCAGGGAGGCAGATGCCTTGCGGTTGAGCAGCCTTTTAGGCCAGAAAAGTCAACTTCCAAACAACAGATGGAAAAAAACTCAGGGTCCCATAGGAATCATACTGCAAAGGTGGAAAGGGAGCTTAGGAGTCGGGAGAACTAAATCCATCTGACACCTAGCTGTAAGCACTAGTGCTAGACATACAGTTCTGCATACAGTTTTTATTTGGTGTCCCCACTTACTGCCTCGCCACAAGAAATCAGTTCCTTACGGCATGGAATAATTATTTCCTTTATTCTCAAAGAACTTATTTATGAAAGATCTAATGATTTCTTCTTTCTAGAAATAGAAACTGCAGTACCTTACTGGTTGCTACAGAGCAAGCACAAGAGGTGGGGCTGCCCTTCCTCAGTTGACTCTCCCTAAAAATGTCCTCACGGTCATGCCCAGGGTTTGTCTCCTAAGCTATTCCAGATCTTGCCAGTTCAGTCAACCTTAACCATCTTAAGTGCAATTTTGTAGGTATGCGAAGACTACAGAGTGGATTAGATATGGTTAATTGAGTGTATTGTGCTGAAAGATTGTGACAGAACCGAAAGCATATGGGCTGGACGGCCATAGGTATTAGTTGTGTGGCTTTGGGCAAAGTGTTTGATTTCTCTAAATTGCCATTTCTTAACTCATTAAGCAGAAAATAACAATGAAGCTTTGGTCTACTTTACTTGCATCAATATGTCAAATGTTAAAAAAAATGTGAAATTACAGACTTGTGACTAATACTCAAATATGTACAACTACACCAAGTATTCAGCATGGATTCTCAGTGGATGATTTCTATCAGCCATATGCATACAATGAGACACATTTATAAAAACTGAGTGACTAGTATATGACATACATTTGACTATTAAGGAACAAAAAATTCAGTTTAACATTTTTCAATGAGTTGTCATAAAGGCCATGAATGAAATAATAGTCCAACTTGCACAGGTTGGATTTGTCTGATTGCTGAGTCAGGGTCAAAAACTAATTCTTAAGGATACTGAATCTTCTCTGAATTATTGTTGAGACATATGACTTGGGAGATGTGCTGAGGCTAGGATAATGGGCCAGTATACACAGAGGGCAATATTGGAAGAAGGTACAAGTATACTTAAGATACTTTAACTAATTGATAAGTATTGCTGGTTATAAACCATTAGCCTTATTTATATTTGCTTTAGTCTAGGTTTCTTCAAGTTTGATAGAATTTCAAAATTCAAGGCTACATGAGAAATGTGGTTCAAATAAAGTAAATGACTTTCTGTTATGGAGTAGAGTCCTGTACTAGGATACAATAGGAAATGTATCTATTTAAATAAGAATTGAGTGGATATTTCATGTAGAAATAAAGCTAGTTTAACTGGAAGAATTAAATGGAAGGAGACAAGTTGTTGCACTTATTGAGGGAAAGGAAGCCCAGTGGGAAGTACATAGAGAGTAGAAAGTCACCACTACCTCAGTCATCAAAACATGATTTTGCTTACAAAAGATTGATATAGAGGAATCAGGAATTTTGTTTTCTGTGTATATGGTAGTATAATTAATTTAAATAAGAAATAAAAATAAAGATTTTGTTTCCAGAAAAATAAAAGTTTGTTTTTCATGTTATTATTTTGTGTTGTTTAAATAACCAACACAATTTTTTTTTCAAGAATTCTCTGAAAACACAGATTTTTGGTTGGGCTAAAAGATGCCCAGATAGATGGTAAAACATTTTTACTGAGTATGTCTGGCAGGACACTTTGAGAAGACAGATATTTGAGTCAGTAGATTGATTGGCATTCTAAGACCATCAATGAGAACATGGGGCAGTGGTTGTGACGTTTAATGAGAGATGAAAGCAATAAAGAGAGGGTACAGGAAGGGTCTGCTTTGTCTCTTTCTGATCTGGGGCATGCATCCTTGCCTGTGCTTCAGCGTGTTCACTCTACACACAATCAAGCTCGGCATAGTCAGAGCCCTTGAAATCACAGCGGCAGTTGGGGAATGAGATGGGCCTGGGAACCCTGAGAAGCTCTGACTTCTGCTGGATATGCAAACCAGACTTTGCAGGAGACAGTGCATCATATCAGCAAGGCAAAACCAGTTTCCATCTCCTTTATAATCTGGAAATCCTGATCTCTTGATTCTATTATATCTTCAAGTTTTTGTTTTATCAAAAAAATGACATATTTGGTTTAGCTACTGTAGTTCACACTGCAGTTGAAAACTAGGAATAATACTAGCTTGAATTTTTTCATAATAATTTTCTTGGAAACTATTGTTTCAAAACCAATCATAAAGCAAAAAGGTACTTAAATAAAAAAAGAAGTATTTTAAGTGGTCTAATATTTTTGCAATGGTTTATCCACATGGATATGCATCTGTTAAAATTGCTTCTGCAATCACAATTTGATAATTTTACATAGCATGCACTCAGGTTGTGAAAAAAGCAGAAAGATAACATCTGTGCTCAATAAGCATTTCCATAAACCATTCTCTAAGTGCCAGAATGCTGATATAGCGATGCAAGAAATCAAGGTTATTTACTTTCTTGCTAATTCTTTGTTGCTCATGCCTCTTCATCGAGCTCCGTACAATTACATTTTTTTTCTTGCATGTTTTGCCCTTACCTTTAAGTCTCAGACTGAAGGCTGTTGGTTGCTGTGCAATAACCTAAGTCAGCTTGTATTCAGCCTGTAGCCGTAAACAGTCTTTTGATTTCAGATAATGGAAAAAGTGAGTGAAGAGACTATACTTTTGTGTGCATGTGTTTTATTATCCTCTATAGCATAAATCATCTAGACAGAGGTGATTGTGGGCTTGCTAGATCTATTCTAGAATATCTTCAGCAATACAGCTCTCTACTCTGTAGGATCTTTACTATGGTGGAAAATCAGCATGGGTTAGTTCTCTTTCTGAGTGTAGGAGTTGCTCCATGGTCCAGGCATCTGAGGGTGAGGAATGCATTCAATACATTCCCATTAAGGATGATGTAGCCTTTACTAGGAACCCCCTGTATGCTTTTGGATCATTGGCCAAAAGTAACTTGCTTTTCATTTGCATCATGTTATCAAGGAATAGGTCATAGACATGAATGTCTTAGACACATCAATATTCTTGTTTATTCATAACGTTATTTACATTTATAATTTTTCACTCATATACCATGAATACTGACTGGTCTTACTGCCATACTGTACTACCCTGTTTGCTTCTTTTCTCCCCAAAACTCTTTCTCATATTCATATATATTTGTTTTGTTTTCTGACTTACCAAGATTAAACAAGGTTATCTTTTGGAGTCTGCAGAGCACAATAGATACACAATTAAAAACAGTGTTTCTCCATCCCCCAAAATATATGGATAGTCAATGGTTCATAGGTAAAGGGATAGATATTTCAATCCTTCTGTATTCTCTTACTCACTGTATATAGCACCAATTTTATTTGCATGCAGTACAGATAAATATTGAGGCCAAATCGTGGTATTTCCTAGCTTCAACTGGCTTCACAAATGGGTGCCAATGATCTAAACTCAGGGCTGCATATCCATGTGGACAGTAGTCGATCCTGTAAACCATCTCTCCAGCCCTGAAACTATTCATGCCTGAAGAGCATACTTTACTAGCTAAATATTTCTTCCTGACTATTTTTCAACAAATATCAAGATCTAGAGAAAGTGGTGTATGTCATACAGTTGGGGATTTCATACATATGTCTGCATACATGGAAAATGCATATGTCTTCACACCCTGCAACACAGTATCATTGTTTCCAAATAAGCAGATACTCTACCCTTACATACATAGAAAGCCACCTCAACTGAAAACACTACCATCACTAAATTGTTCATAGTGTCAAGTAGGGCTAAAAGACTAGCATTTTATTTGTAACAAGGAACTCACTGAAAAATCTTTATAAAAGTTTCCTCTGAAAATAAAAAGTAATTATTTCATAAGATTACAGTACTGTGCAAGCTAGCTAACTATTGAAATGAACTTCACAGGAAGTGGAACGGTGAAAATCCATCCCGAGGATGCTGGGATGTTCATTTTTGTTCTTGGTTCTTAAACTTACTGCATAACAATAATTAGTATTTTTCTTCTCTTTACATTGAATCTTATGGGTATACCCCTGCAGTTTCTGATTCTTTTTTATTTATGTCTTCAGAATCAATTTATATACCATTTAAAATAAGCTTGCTGCACATTTCCTTTCTTGATTGATAGTTTCACCTTCCTAACTCTATGATAGATGATCTAATTGTGTCAGGACAAAGATCATATTCATTTTCAGAGTGTGCACCATGTGTCAGCATGTCTTATTAAATAGGGATAATATTGTCTGCATTGTCATGTCCAATTGATAGAGGAAGAAATTTGAGGCCAAGAAAAGTGATCCATTTTACCCCAAGCTTAAAGATGATTTCAGGAAAAGAACTGTACCCAGATTTCACAGGCTTAGCACATACAACTTTCTGTCCCCTTTCGCAGTGCCATAATGTTTAAGACAAGATGATCTTCATTACCCAAGTTAGATGGAATGACCTTGCACAGATTAAAACTTCCCAACTTAAATCTTGCAGAAGCAGTCAAAATAATACTTTTCCTTTTGAAAAAAATAATTGTTGAGATAGTAGGTGTTACAGTAGGTTTTATCATAATTCCCTCATATATGTCATTATATTTTCTTCTCTTCTTTTACTGACTTCATCATTGCCCCTGTACCTTAGAGATGGTTCTCATTAGCTAATTAAGTCTCTCATGAGGGCTAGTATTGTCTACCTGACAGAATATAGAATCATGTAAGACACAAATCACTGGGAATCTCTATGAAGGAGATTTAGATTGACTTCACAAAGGTGGTAAGACTAAAGGTGCTTAATGTGGATGATACCATCATGTGGGCTGAGGTCCTCAACAGAATAAATGGTGAAGGCAAGCTGAGCACTAGCATTTATCTTTGCTTCCTGGATCCAGTGGGACGAGAAACCTCAAGGCCCTTCCACCATGACGTCTCCATCCTGAAGAACTGAACCCTTGAAGTATGAGTAAAAGATACCCTGCCTTAAGTTGTGTTTGGGGGACATATTTTGTTACAACAGTGAGAATAATATCCAATGCACTTTCTTGTTTTCTCATCTGATTCCCCAATTAGTTTGATTTAGGAGGGAGTTGTATCTGGCAGATTGAAGTAAAAGAAATGTTCCTTGGTGGGGTCAAAATGCCACGATAAGGAATTTAGCTTATTTTTGTGGGTGCCAATTACACCAGCTCAATTGTGGAGGTCATTGTGAAGCCATTAGAGTATTGTGCATAGTGAATCCTGTGGGAAATTAAGTGAGCAGAAGAAACAGCATGTGGCAGAGGATATCACATATTTGTACACCTGTGTGAGTCATTAACCATCTGAGTTCAGCAATATTTGATGTTTAGCAAATCAACATCCTCCTCTGTTTTCCATTAAGGCAGCAAAGTCAGCCTCTAGAGAAGATACTCCAAATGAGGGCAGTCACCAAGGGAGGCTACACTAAATGGCTGAATGGGACTCCCTGGTGAGAAAAGGAAGATCATGAAATGTAGAGGTGGTGCAAATATTGGGAAGGAGGATGGGGTGATGAAGGGGTTTTTCTTTTCTAATTCTCAAGGCAGCACTTGTGTTGACTGTCCTTCTTAGAAAAAGTAATACTTAAGATGTACAGTAATCCAATGCCTCCATCTATGCCACTAATTTTCTTAATGTGAGTTCTTGTCTTCCACTTTATGCCTTAAAACTTACTGTGCCAATCAAAATAATAATAATAGTTGTTCACTATAACTGACAGGGATTACGGAGCTCCCACTCTTTAGGAGATATTTGTACTTGATGGTTGCTGGGGCAAGACAGTTTTCTTCAAGGTCTGATAAAATGCCTCTGATAAAGTGCAGTGAACAGTCCTATGGCCACGCACATTCTAAAAACACTAAATGTACTCAGTGGGATAAAGTAAGGAACTAGACGAAGGGAAGGGAGAGTGTTGGGAGAGTGCAGGAAGAGTTGGAGTGGATACAAGAAAGAATGGATTCTATCAAAACATACTACATGAAATTCTCAAATAATACATTTTCTAAGTGGAGGAACATGCTATGTGTGATGGTTTGAATAAAAATAGCCCCCATAGGTCAATAGGGATTGGTACTTCTAGAAGATGTGGCATTGTGTGGTGGGTATGGCCTTTTTGGAAGAAGAGCTTCTCATTCACTTCCTGCTGCCTGCTGATCCAGATGTGATCTCAGCTCCTTCTCCCACACCATGCTTGCCTGCGTGTTGCCATGCTCCATATTATTATCATAATGATATAAACCTCTAAAAGTGAAAGCCTGATTAAATATTTTCCATGGTCACTGTGTAACTTCACAGCAATAGAAGACCCTATGAAAATTTCAACCATATATTTCCTTAAAAGAGTACATGCTAAAAGAATACATGCTAAAAGAATATGGCATATCTCAAAATTTTTCCTGTTGTTCTGTGTCTCCTGGGGAGTAGTTGGGGCCTTCTTGGGTACTCTCTCAGGAAGCTAGGGCCTTGTCAGTCACAAAGCCGGAAGTGTATCCTTCTCTGCCAGAAGGTATGGCCTAGGGTGGAACATGAAGCAGGACCCTTGCCACAGGATATCCTGGAGAGGCAGGAGAAAGGATTACCTTCAACATAAAATGTCACAGCTCTTTTGATAAGCATGCAGGAGAGAGAAAGCCTCTCTCTGTCTAGCTAACGGTCACAGTACTTTTAGCTAAGCTGCAGGTGACAGGCCATGCAGCTCAGAGCTTCTGGACTAAGTTAAGTGATTTTGGGAGTCTTACTTGGCTTGGGCAGATCTGGACGCTATTTGGGAATAACCAGCAACCCACTGCAGGTGAGCACTATGAGGAGTGGCATGGACCCGGGAGAAATGACAGAAGCCCGGTTTCTCCGTGAACTTCTGAGGAAGCTACTGGGGTGGCTGTAGCTGTGAGACAAAGGTGGGAGCTTGTGCTCCAAACACCCAAAAGTGAGCAATGGTTGCCAGTGGCAGGACATTGGCTTAAGCAGGCATTTCCAAGGATGAATTATTCTTCTAGGAGGGACAAGGCCCTTTCTTCCCGAACCTCAAATAAACAATGAGTCTCAGACCGTCATGATAGAAGAAGAAGAAGGAGAAGGAGGAGGAGGAGGAGGAGACGAAGGAGAAGGAGAAGGAGAAGGAGAAGAGAGATTGAGTATTTCCCGAACAGGGACATTATAAACTTGGGCAGTAGGAAGGGTGTGGTGGTAAATATGTTTGATTCACTGGGGCTAGGAGTGCCAAGGGATACTTCGTTTACATGCAGCAGCATGGTTCTATATCGGAAGGGGAAAGAAGTATCAAAGTATCCTATGGGCAGCAGGGGTGGGATAAGAAATCCAAGTACAGTTAGAGATATGGACAAAGTCATTGGCTGAAAGGCTAAGGTACTTAAGATACCTCATTAGCATGGGGTGTGTTCCCAGGTGCTTACTGAACCCCTTTCTTATCTGGAGAAAGGAATGGGCTTGTAATTTCCCTAAGGGCTATGTGACATTCTGCAGATAGAAGGTGTGGGGTCCCCCGGTAGAGAAGGGGAGACCCTACTGACAAAGGGAGTCTGTCAGTTTGCACTGAGCTCAGGGATTTTCCTGTAATTCCAGACTTCGACCAAAGCAGTAGGATTTCCCAACACTTCCATGACGTTACACAGCATTGCATCCTGTATCTTTGACATTATTTATCTCCTGCAATCCTTTAAAGGCCATATATAGAATACTTAAGAAAGTACATGCATTAAACTAGCAGAAATCTAGGCCACTGACTTCAAATTACAAATAGTGGATAAAGCTTACTTTTTAAGCCCATTCTTGATATCAAGATATGAGAGACAGAAATAGATGTCTTCACTCAAGTTCTAGGGTGTTGCTAGTGCCACTGAGGATAGTGGCATCTAGAATAAATAGGAAACACTTGGAAAAAAGTACACCATTGGTAAATGCAACATGAAACCAGAGACAGACATTGCTAGTAGAACAGAGACCTAATGATGTAAGAGCAGGGGGAATTCTCAACATTCTATCTCCTGGCCAGATATTGATCACCCCTTTCTTCTTTGTAAGACTTATTTAATTTTTATGTATGTCTATGAGTAATTTGTTTGCGTGTTTGTATGTATACTGTGTGTGCTTCCGATGCCTGCTGAGGTAAGAAGGTGTCAGATCCCCTGGAAGTGGAGGTTCTGAGCTGCCAGATGGCTGCAGAGACCTACTCTTGGTTTTCAGTAAGAATGGCAAGTGCCATTAACCATTGAACCACCTCTCAGGTTCTTCTCCTCTCTCTTTTTAAGGAAGGTCACTGTCACTTCCACCATTTGTCTAGTTCACCATGTGCTTGCATTTACCTCTTCACCTACAAAGTGGGAAAAGTTATTTTCCCTATCTGTATTCATAAGATAAATTAGTATCTAGAAATATATGGGATAAAGTATTCTTCCTACATTGAAGCTGTATAGTTGTATAAAGTACTCTGATATGTTCAGAAATCCCTGCTCTCTTGACAATCAGGACATGTAAAGAAAGAGAAATAGTACATGGGAAGGGCTGTAAGGAATGCTTGCCTTCTGGTGATTTTTTGATGAGGTAGAATGAATGAAGAGATATACATTGAAGCGATGACTATCAGCGCTCCTCTGAGAAGAGAGAGCCTATCATTCTTCTTGAATTTTTATGGCTGAAGAAATCCAGGGAAGAGCTTGGCTCTCTCTGATTGATCCTCTGGTATGTTTCATTAGATACCAATCTTATTGCTGTTGGTTTCTACCCAGACCACCAACCTGAGAAAATAGAGGGCACTTAATCATTAGGGAGCATTTTTTTCTTATATTCTTTTTTTAAATTTTCAGTGGAAGGCTGCATGATTAAAATGCAGTTACTAGAATGTGGAATCTTAGAAAAGGATATGAATTGATAATAAACATTAAATGTTGCAATGATATTTTTACTACATGTCAGAAACTCATTTTAATGCATCCAATGTGTTTGGCAAAGATGTTTGTACTTACAGAGCTTACATTAACCCACTAAGTTTTTTTTGTAACCAAAATAGAGTCAATTCTACAGACACAAGCATGAGAATGTCTGGCTGCAAATAAACATTTCAGAGAATGAGTTATTGCTGTCTGAGCTAATGAAGAGTGACACATAAAGAAATTACTGCTCAGTTAAAAATAAATAAGTGTTCGTTTCAAAATTTCCCTAGGATTTGAGGCTTACTGCTTCTGCACATGAAAGACTCTGTTTTTTACAGTTATGAAAAAATTTTTCCATCCCAAAAAGTTAGTCATTTCTCATGGATGGAGACTGCAGTTTTTCACCTTTTAATTGTTATTTATGAAGTTGTCAGAGGTGCTAATAAGCACACATTAATAAAACTCCTGTCTGAAACTGAGTACTTAGTAGACTAATGGCTAAGTACAGAAAACACAGTCAATGGTACTAAGCTTAAAAAATATGCCTGAGTTCTTTTCCTCAATTAGAGGTACAGAGTGCCCAACGCTTAAATAGGGTTCCTAAATGCATATTTTAGTGCCAAGACTAACTGCAATGCAATGTCTAGATTTTTGTAGACTTATGTCATATTGTGCAAAGGGACATGTGCAGACCTCACTGAAAATTATTTACAAGTCACTGTTTCTTTTTGTTGTTTTGTTGGGAATATAAGTTCAGTTCGACTTTTCCTTAACTGATGGGTTAGTTTCAAACAGACCTTTCAAGAATATATATGTGTGTTCCTAGGTGGCAAAACATTTAGGGTATGTGCAAGTGTGAGTCTTATTAATATTAAATAATTAGCATTATTATAGTTGTACATTGATTAACTGTCAGAATATGGAAGTGAAGTGTATCCTGAGAGAATGCCCTGTGTGTGAGCACCCGACAGTACTACAGTACAAAGGAAAATTGGACTCATCAGCCTATTTTACATATATCCTCCAGGGCTAAGGTGTGTGAGTGTGTATGATATGATACAACTATAAGATTATGCTTACATGCAATGTATTCATATATGTATGCAATATATGTATCTGCATATGGAGGAATTAGTGATGGAAAAAGCAGATGACAAAGAAGAAAGATGAAGTGAAGACCAAAATAGGTGCCAGATCAAAAGAAAATGTCTGAATAATGTCACTCACATGGCACATGAAACAAAAGCAAAACCATGTCTCTTAGTGTTGTGGTTAGGGTGGTAGGTAGCAGAAGTAATATCCCTGCTCAAGTAGGAGGCACCCAGTGTATTGACCAAAGAAAAGAAATGGCATGAGCTGTATATGTGAAATTAAAGATCCCTGTTGGTAAAAAAAAAAAAGGAAAAAGAGAGAGAGAAAAACTAAATAAACAAATTCTTGCAACTAAACATATAAGTTCCCTGAGTATCTTCTACACTCATACCTAGACAATATTATGCTGCAAATATTTGAATGTTAGGGACATATTCAATTAGTATAAGTGACTGATTTAGCTAAACATCCATGGTTTCTTAAATTAGAATGTTTGTATGCCCAACAATGCTTTAAATTGGCTTTAATGCAATTTAGAAACTTTAAGGTCACACTGTAGTTTTACAAACACTTTAACAAATAAATTGGTATTTTATTATTTAAATTTAAACATAGAATGTGGACTAAAGCTCTGGCAAGACACACATAAAATTTAAATCTGTCTCAACCTCCCTGATATTCAATCAAAGAAGACTGGTATTGCAAATATAAAATAATGACAAAAGTTATGATTGTCAGGTGACAGAAAGTGACCCAGGCAGGAAAATATGCACACTTCTACCAAATGATATTTTCCACTTGTATAAGGTCTATTTCCTAAGTACATATTTCAAGCAAGAAGAAATCCAGAAAGTGAATCTAGAGCAGTTAAAATGTAATGTAAGTTAAAGTGAGCTTTCCTCTGTATCCAGCTCATTGCACCTGAGGTCATCACATTGCTGTAGGAAGTATAAGCATCACATGCTGCAAGTACAAACTTTTATTATAATGAAATAATTACTGGGTTTTTTTCATGTAACAGATTAAGCTATACCATACAAAACTATTAGAAGCCCATTGTATTTAACATATAAAATGAAAAGAAATTAAGCTAATTAAATAGAAACTTGGTAGGATCCCTTTATCTAAAGAACACTAGAATTTTCAGAACGGCTTCGAGGCACCTGTACCCAACTTTCTGGTCACCACCCTCTGCTTCTAAGTTTTGTATTACTTTCTCCTTGCTTACATGTAGTATGACTTTTGTTGTAATGCTGTATATTTTTTAATTCAGTTTATTTTAAGATAGAGTCCTCAATGTAGAACACACAGACATCCATTTGCTTCTGCTTTCAGAATGCAGAGATTAAACCTCCATCTTGCACTGGATGGTAATTAACACAGAGACTCACAAGTGGACAAGGTGCAGAGAGTGGGAGGCTTTGGAGTGCTCAGGCTTAAATGAGTGTATGTGGAATTGAGGACAGAAAGATCGATGTTAAAAGACACAGGCAATGAATGACTCCAAGGTTACTGCATTTTCCAGGAACAGTAGGACTGATGCAAGTATGAGCTCACAGAGACTCTGTCTCGGATTTATATAAACTTCAACTATACAAAGTCCTGGAATGGAGTAGGTGAAGTGGACACAAAGCTAAAACACCAAGACTCTCTTTATTAGCTGCCTATATAGAGAAAATCACTTTTGTTTAATGGAGTGGCATGGGAAATGTCAACCTCATGGCTGTATTGGCCTATGCTCAGGAGTACTTGACCTATACATGCTTTACTTCAATTCAATTTTATTGATTGATTTGAGAGAGAGAGAGAGAGAGAGAGAGAAACAACATAGTATTGGGTAGGTAGGGAGGCAACAGTGAACCTGGGAGAAGATAGGAGAGGTAAAAAAACTATGATAAAAATATATTGTATGATAGTCTCAAGAATAAATAAAAGCATTTAAAAATAAAACTTGTTCATGTAGATCAGCATTGTTTGCATATTAAATAACAGTATAATAGAATGATTTGATAGAATTTTAAATAGTGGGAAATTTCAGGCTATATAATCTTGTCAAAATCAGTATAATTATACTACAATCCACAGACCCTAAGGAGCTAAGTGACAAAGAGGGCCCAAGGAAGGATGCTTGAATCTCACTCAGAATGTTCAGAGATCAGATGCTGTGGAATTGGAATTACCAGCAATTGTAGCCATTTGATCAGGGTGCTGGGAGCCAGACTGTGGTCTTCTGCAAGAGCATCAAGGGCTCCCAAATACTGAGCCATCCTTAAAGCTTCTCTCTCCACTTAATATTTTTAATTATATTCCTATGATAGCTTTATGATTACACATTTTTATCATTTTACTGGCTGACATGCATAGAAACTAGTACAATATTAAACTAAATCAGTGATCTTTTAATGAATGGGTAAAAATATGATCCAACATAAACATATTTTCTTACCCTCTATGTTTATTACTGTAAGTACTTAAAAATTCTGCATATTTTGCATTTCTGGAATTACTCTTTCATGTATCCATCTTCAATGCAAGCAATCTTTTGATTCTAGTGTTTGCTGCTTTTGAATTCTACATTCAGAATATGCAAAAATATATTAAATATTTTAGGAGTTTCTACGTTAGGGTTTTAATTGTTTTTGCAATTGTTTCTTTTCCTGAGAGATTATTTTCAATTCTAGAATAAGACCACCAAAACACCTATTTGGGAATAAATGTAGCAATAATTTGTCTCCAACTTCTTCACAAACACCAGACCAGAGACTGACAGAAGCACAGTGTGCAGGGGCTGAAAATTTTGGATGCCTACAGATTGGGAAAAGAATTCACCAACCTCACATCTGACAGAGGGCTAATATCCATAATTTACAAAGAACTCAAGAAATTAAATACCAAGAAACCAAATAATCCAATCAAAAAATGGGGAACAGAGCTAAACAGAGAATTCACAAAGGAGGAATCCCTAATGGCTGAGAGACACTTGAAGAAATGCTCAGCACCCTTAATCATCAGAGAAAAGCAACTCAAGACAACACTGAGATTCCATCTCATACCTGTCAGAATGGCTAGATCAAAAGCTCAAATGGCAGCACATGCTGGAAGTTGTGGAGAAAGGGAAACCCTCCTCCATTGCTGGTGGGAGTGCAAGCTTGTACAACCACTATGGAAATCAGTCTGGTGTTATCTTAGAAAACTTGGAATAGCTCTACCTCAAAACTCAGCCATACCACTTCTGGGTATACACCCAAATGATTCCTCACCAAACCACAAGGATGTTCATAGTGGCCTTATTTGTAATAGCTAGAAACTGGAAACAACCCAGATGTCCTTCAATCTACAAATGGATTAAAAAAAAAAAAACTGTGGTACATCTACACAATGGAATACTACTCAGCCATCAGAAAAACGAAATCATGCAATTTGCAGCCAAATGGATAGAACTAGAGAAGCTCATCCTGAGTGAGCTAACCCAGGCTCAGAAGGATGCACATGACATCTATTCACTTATAATTGGATTTTAGTCATATAGTACAGGATAACTGCACTACAGCCAATGCACCAAAGGGAACAGGAACATAGACTTTGTTTCCTGTCAATGAGACACTTTGTCCTAATGGTGCTGCCTTGTAGGCCCCCAGTGTATGAGGAAGCCCTTGGCCCTCATATGACTGCTGAACTGGGGCATGGCACTGATATATAGGGACACTCTACTCCAGAGGATTAGGATGGAAGGAAGAGGGGGTAGAGGGTGCAAGGGCGGGACTGGGAGGGGTGGAAAGAGGGCACTGTGATGGAGATGTAACCTGAGGTAATAAATAAGCATAAAAATTATGAAATTAATAGATTTCATCATAACCAAAATGTTGTGAAATCTGAGGTAGTATTTAAATGGTAGGAGAGGAACTCTGAAGGCTTTAAAGTTTGGAGCAAGAATGTTTTCTCTTGAGGATTAAATGAATTCAAGTCGTTTCTTATTCCCATGATATTTTAACTTAATATTTTAACCTTATATTCATTCATGTTTCAATGCTAACAAAGTGGTCCTCATCATTTAAAGTTGATATTAAAGAATATCAAAGGTAATAATAAAATATTATTTTTATTATATAAAATATTAAAATGAAAAATATCCTGCATACCTCATGTTATTTGAACACTGGTCTATGGATGGTGGTCCTCTTTGGAAAGCTGTATAATCTTTATCAGAGATAACCTGGCTGGAAGAACTGGATCAATAGGGTTTGGCTTTGACAGTTCATATCCTCACTTCATTTCCAGTCTGTCCTCTGCCTCATGTTTGCAGTTGAAGATGTGATCTCTCGGCTTTCTGTTCTGGTCTCTTCTACCATTATTTTGGACTATCCCTCAGGAACCATAGTCATAATAAAGTCTTTCTTCTAAATGTTGTTCTTGGTTGTCATGTTTTATCACAGGTACAGAAAAGTAAGTAATACAATTTCCAAATATCTCTGTCTTACCTCTGCATATGGATTTTCCCACCCCTTTGGGAAAAGCCTTTGCAAAAGGCTTTGCAAAACTACAAAACTAATGACTGCCTGGACAGTTCCCATTTTCTCTCCATACATTCCAGCATCAGTCTTCAGCCTTTGGGTCCTGTTTCTCTGACAGACATTTGTTGTAGAGCAGGGATTATGAAGGACTTACCTACCCTGTCTTGGCAGAGTTAGGCTGTCGACTTCCCTGCTACCAAGTTTTGTCTTTTTGGACAGCAGTCTGGCTGCAGTTGGTGCAAGGGGTTTTTTCATGCCAAGAGAAAGGCTTGCCACTAATTCAACCATCTTACAGTGGAGGTTCTTCGATGCTTATCTTCTACTTGGAGTAGAATAGGGGGTGCTGTCAGGCGCTGATATGTCTCGATATCAAAAAAAAAGAAAGAAAGAAAATCTTGATTTAAGATAACATCTTTGAATGCCATATTCTGCAGATCTCTTGGGGTTTTTGAAGATGCCCTATCCATCTCTTGTATTTAGATAAGCAAATGTTGCTTGTCTCTTAGCAACTTGATTACTGGGTAGTTTAGAGAATATCTGTGATAGACTGTCATAGTAGCTAACAAAGTGACATGTTTGCATGACTAAGAGTTTGTTTTAACTATCCTAGACTGTTTTAGACGGTTGGTATCAAGAGGTCAGAGCTTCACATTTTATTTTTAAGTATCTCTAGGTATGATACCATTAGGAAGCTTTACCTTTAAATTTGTATCAATATACAAAGATCTATTCAATTGTGGTTAAATATACTCTTAATTATGTATCAATATACCAAGATCAAGGCCTATGTAGCCCAATATAATCTTAATATTACATCCATATGCAAGGGTCAATACCATTGTGGCCAACTATAATCTTAATTTTGTATCAATATACAAAGATCAATACCGATGTAATCCAATACAATCTTATTTTTTGCACAATAAACAATGGTCAATACCACTTTAGCCAAATAAACTACTAATTTTGTATTGATATACAAAGGTATAAGGGCATATTCAATAATCTGCCCCTTCTTCTTGGACCTTCCTGTGCTATGTCTATATCTCATTTTTCTCAAGCCCATGCACTCCTACATAGGAGAGGAAGAAGGCAATCATTGGTATGTTCTTTCTTAGTTTTGGAAGCTGCAGGCCCTGCACTTCCTATATAAGCAAATATATTTATCCCTCTCAGGTCTCTGAGGTGGTTGAAGAATAGACAGCTAGAGTCTCATAGTTAAATTTTGAATTGTTTAGGAATCAAGAGGGTGTTATAGATCTAAGAAGATACTCTTAAAAGTGTGTTGCAAGATAGTATGAATGTTGAGTCACATACAGACCTTTAAACTCATGGAGTTGGTTAGATAGTAGAATGTTAAAGTCAGGGGCCAAATATGTATAAACTGGACATTGGGAAGGTATACTGGGCCATTTAACTCTCATAAATGTGGCATATTTATATCTATTGTTTTGTATAATACTGTTATAAGAGAAGGAACCATCTGTTGGACTGAAAGGGGAAACTTCTGGGGGGAAGAGGGTGGAAGGGCGGGATAGGAAGGGGGAATAGGGAGGGGTTTGTTACTGAGATGTAACTTGAAGAAAAAAAATAAAGTATAAAAAAAATTAAAAAAACTACAAAACTAGACATATTTCTCTATTTTGCTCAATTTAGAATTACATTAGCTAATGAATGGTGAGGCAGAACCTTAGTAATATTATGTATAGAGACATTTAAAATATTTATTTAGGCAGGTGAAGGTAGCAGGATAAAAAGCAAGTGTGAAAAATCTCCATGTTCATAGCTTTACAATGTTGGCTCTGTCTCTGGGCGATTAAGTCAGAAGTCAGTTGGTCGCATCCCTGAGTTTCATTTTATTATTTCATCTATTTATACAAAGACTTTTGATCTTGTCATCCGTCCTTCAGGCTCTCCTAGCTGCCTCCAGTGAGCTGATGCTCTATGCTCATCCCAGGGGTTGTTATATACAGTCTTCTAGGAGGGCAGGTTTGCACCTGGAAAACTTAGAGGGACTGTCCTATGGATGACAGGAGGCCACCCACTGATCCAGAACACAGACAGAAAACAGGCTGTAAAATATTACTTGTGGCTTAGTTGTCAAGAGAACCTAAGGTTAGAAGCCAATCCACCCTCCCATGTGTGATTTAGAGTCTCACAAAGGTGTGAAAATGCCCCAATCACTTTGACAATCTGAAACTTTCTCAATAACATTGTACTTGCAGATTCTTGGCTACTTAAAAGATATTCAGAGCACCCTCCAGGCACTTTTATTTCTCTTTTCTTTTTTGGGGAAAAGATAATTGTAAAATTTGTTTTTATTTCCTCAAAGGAGGGGATAAGATGAGAGCCACACCCAGGTTTTTCTGGTACACGGCTGGGACTGAGGCCAGAATGTTTCTATAGCCACCATACAGTCTAATCTTCTGCAAGTTTGAACCTTGAAGGCCTCAGCTTCTAAACTGCCTGCTAACCTAGGTCTAGAATATTTTCAGTACACAAGACTTACTCCTGAATAAACTCAGACTTTCTAGTTCTTTCTGAACTCTGGCCTGCTGGTTCAGCTTGTCTGTTCTGGCTCAAAACTCCTCTCCAAGCTAACGGATTTAAACTGGCTCCTCTCTGCTTCTCACTGAATTGGTCTGGTTGGAAAGCTGCCTCTGGACTCCACGAACTGAACTGTAAAAACTCACCTGCACTCAACTGAACTGCACCAAACTGCAATGAACTGTACTGCACTCCCTATTACTGATGAGAGTATTTCATATCACTCCCTTGGGTCTTACAAATGCCTTAAAATATAAGACTAGTTTATAATCTTATAGATTAAGTGAAGGAAATGAATTTTATTCACGGTTGAAGGCAGAAGTGGTTTTGAAAATTCACCTATGACTTAGGCTGAACTGGAAAAGTCCATGATAAACAGAGAGAGAACAGCGAGGGTTAAGACTAAAACTGAAAGCTAGCCTTGAAGTGGCTCACTTGATGATCCTATGACTAGACGGAAACACTAAACAAATGTAAGCTCTCTTCTGAATTAAAAGGTAGAAGAATGCATTGTGTTGTCTCAATGTCGATCTTCCATATCGTATTGGGGATAGCACCTTCTTTATATCTTGGGTAGAATATTAATTCTGAGTATGAATATCCATAATTCTTGTCTATAGTTCCAAAGCTAGTGCCTCATACATCTAAGATAACACCCAGAACAACTAATCTAGCACTCTTTCTTCTGTGCATTTTGAAGTAAAATGGTAACATGAACATATTACTTTCTTCCCACTAGGACTGAGATGTTTTAAGTGTTATCATGGTTTTGTTCCTGTCTGTTTCTGTTTTCTATTGGGCTACCTATACAGGTAAGAATAGGATAATTACTAAATTAACATTTGGACAATAATGTGTACTTGCACAAACCACTACCCACTATAATAAGAGTCTTCTCTGATTTATCTATCCTTTGATTTTCACCATGGCTACAGTCCCAGGTATGAACTTCTTCTTTTGGAGCAGGCTTCAAATCAAATCAAGAGAACGATTGTTTATGTTAATTTACAGTCTTGGTACTATTGTCTTAGTGGCCACATCTAGCCTGTAGATTGGTATTGTATCATGCAGGTCCATTGCTGGATAAGACCAATGATATCTTCCCAACAACCCACCCCCCCCTCAAAGAACCCTGCGTGACATTTGTATTATGCCTGTAATTCTGGCTCTCCTGAAGCTATAATTCCTGAAGAATATTTCTGTGTGTTAAAGTCAATTTGGACTTCAGAGTGAGATCCTAACCTGCCCTCTCAAATTAGGAAACACATAAAATGCTCTGATGTCTATCTCACTTTCGATCTCAAATTAGATATGCTATGTCAGTTACAAACTGTGAGATATTTGTTACTTCGTTACTCTCTAGTGCTGTTTGGAGCAACATGGTGCCACTACAGCCAGGTGTTATGCTAATTATTGTCTAGCCTCTGGAGTGAACTTGCTTCCTTGACACTTTTTAAGATTAGGCAGGTCTCTTCCCTAGGGTCCTCTGCTTATCTTCATCTTAGATAAAATATGGAGGTGTGGCTTTGATTTCCTGAAAGCATTAGGAATTCCAAGCTCTGTGCTGACAGGGATACCTTTCCTATTACACAGACTCATCTCTGCCTTCTGCCTGAGGAAGTAAAGAGCAAATGTCTTCAGTCAGAGTCAGACGTGAGACACAGAGGTACCATTTGGATTTAGCATTAAGGGCTGAACAGGCTCACAATACCAAGTTTCCAGAA
Organism: Lophiomys imhausi; assembly: GCA_907164525.1. Classification (NCBI taxonomy): domain Eukaryota; kingdom Metazoa; phylum Chordata; class Mammalia; order Rodentia; family Muridae; genus Lophiomys; species Lophiomys imhausi. The sequence continues at coordinate 1,444,388 of CAJQZJ010033015.1, read as the reverse complement.
ACTTGCAGAGAACACCTGCTAATGGGCTTTCTGTGTTGAAGCCATTCCATCAGTGGCAGTTTAAATGTATAATTAGTTTTCAAATTTTGTAATGTTGCAGCAATTAGTGTTCATTGTGAAAGCTGTTAATTTTATACATGAAAACAACTTTTAAGGTTTTCAGCTGATTGAATGAGTGGGAGAGGAGATTAGTAGATAATATAAAAGTTGTAAAATTATGTTAGCTAAAGTTCAGGAATTTTTGAATCAAGAAATGCCTGCAAAAATTTAAGTTGTGCAGAGTATTAGAATCACTATTAGGCTATACTGTGAAGGTTGGCATTGTGGAATTGCTTCTTGAGTCATGGTTGTAGCATTAACCTTGAAACACTTTTCTCAAACTTTATTTATCCTTTGTGTAGTTTTCAAGTCATGAGTTAGCAAATAAAATGCTTTTGATATATGAAAATTATATAATAGAATATTATTATATAGACAGAAGAGCCAAGGTATTCAATGGGATTTGTACTATACCCCATGCTTTCTTTGTATATGTAACAATGAACCTTGTAGTAAAGATTCCTCAGCTTTTTCTTTAGGATAGACTACAAACAAAAGTCAGGATAATCACATCTTTAAAAGAGTAAACAAACAAAACACACACACACACACACACACACACACACCCGCACACACACACACACACACACACACACACACACACACACACACACACACACACACACTCTGTTCCCTAAGACCAAATCACTCAGGCTTGTTTCTTCCTCCGTAACACATTCGAGCTGTTGCCTCTCTCATGCCTTGACCATGTCTCCTGTGGATTTTGAAGACCACAGCCTCCAGGCCTACCATCTCCCACTCTTTGTGCTGTGTCTTAGTCCCCAACACAGGTGCACTCCCCCTGCTCAACCACAAGCCATAACTCCCAGAAAACCAGATCAGCGCCTTGGTTCAGACATCATCAGAGAGGCTAATTGGCTGCCAAGAAGGAGACCCACAGCCAAGCATTCTGTAGAGAAAGTCTAAATTGGAGGTCTCCATCGGGTTCCTCCTCTCAGAAATGCTGGAATGTTGCACAAGATGGGGAGGTGTTGGGGCTAATAACATTGCTTCTGATAGGCTGATTTCAATGCTGAGAACTGGTTACTGTTCCTTCTGAGGCATCTCTTGATTGTTTAATAAAAGTCACTGATAGCCAATTAGCTGAGCAGAAAGAGTATAGGAAGGCAGAACTTCCTGAGATTACAACAGGTACCCTGCGTTTTACACAGAGGATTGCTTCTTTTAGCTGGAAGACACAGAAGCAAATAGATGTCTTTGCGAATGCTGGAAGGCAATCACAAGCACATAGCGCTTTGAGATTAGGTTATCCGGGTTAACTGAGAGTAGCTAATTGAGAGTCTGCCCAGCAAAGGGCTCAACTAAGGGCTAAGCGTTAAAATATTAAAAGGTCTTGGTGTTTTAATTATTGGGGAAAGGACTGCGGTGGCTTATAGGCCCTTAGTCCAAGCAATCCAGGCCATTCAGACTTCCGGACTCCCCTCGAACCTAGGCAAATCTCTTGCCAAGTTGCTGGTAATTCTACCAGCCTAATATAACAACTTATATTAGTTAACAGAGTTTAGGTTACAGGTTGTGTAGGGCACCCTTGGTCCTGGGGCTCTTTCCCCAGTAAAAATCAGGCTGCTGGTTAAGGTATGCTAGGCCCATTGGCTGATACCCTGACAGACTGTCCGCTGCTCTGCCAAGTCACTGGCTGCTCCGCTGGCCTAATCTTACAGTTTATACTTACTAATAACTACAAAAATTAATTAAATAGCAGCTACAGGGAGGAAAGATTGTCTGAGTAAAAGGAGATGAAGTAACCCAGAAGGACATGGTCCACCATTCAACTAAGCAGGACCCTTCTAGGCTCACAGAAACTGAGAAGGTAAGCACCAACCTACAAGTGTCTGCACCAGGTCTTTTGCATATATGTTGAGGCTACTAGCTTCAGGTTTTGTGGGACTTCTAACAGTGGGTGTCAGTGTGTCTCTGATTCTGTTTGCTTGTGGGACTTTTTCTTTCCTGTTGGGCTGTCTTGTCCATCCTTGGTGTGAGGGCTTTTGCATTGTCTTACTGTATCATATTTGGATGTTGTCTCTTGGAGGCCTGCTCTTTCACAATGGGAAATAGAGTGAGAGTGGATGTGGAGAATAGGAGGGATGGGGGAAGCTGGAAGGAGCTGAGGGAGTGCAAACTGTGCTCATGATGCATTGTATGGGAGAAGAATCTATTTTCAATTAAAGCTCTCTAAATTAAAAAAAAAATGTATGTGTTCCTGAGTTTTCAGAAATTTTAAAACTGGTGAGTGAAATTTTAACAATATCATGGTGTTGCAATAAAAAATGACCTTCATGAAATTTTAGATGCATTTATGGTTCAAAAAATGGCCTTAATTGAGATGATTTTCTGATTGGAGCAAATACTAACTTCAGTCATCTTATTTTGATTTAACTTTAACTATTGCACTTATCAAAAGCTGTATTAATTTTAAAAATTCACTCATGAAAATTCACAGCATGAGTTTATCTGTTACGTCCTTTCAAATATAATAAATATCTATATGAGGTTTCATGTATTGTGGTGGTTTGAATGGAAATGCCTCCCATAGGCTCATAGGGATTGGCACTATTAGGTGGTGTGGCTTTGTTGGCGCAGATGTGGCCTTGTTGGAGGAAATTTGCCACTGGAGCTAGGCCCTGAGTTTTCAGATACTCAATCCAGCCTCACTGTCTCTCTCTTGTTCTGGTGTCTGCCAATCCAGACATAGAACTCTAGGCTCCTTCTCCAGAACCATGTCTGTCTGCTACAGGCTGCCATGCTTCTTGCAGGGCAATAATAGATGAAAACTCTGAACTGTAAAACCCCATATAGACATTTTCCCTTACAAGAGATTCCATGGTCATGATGTCTCTTCACAGCAATAAAAACCCTAAGATATATATATATATATGTATCATATATGTATGTATGTTTATATACATATGTATGCATGAATATGGCATATATATATATGTATATACTTCTTATAGTTTCACATATACATTTATATGCAGGCACACAATTATATGCATATATACAACTTACCAAAGGTAGTATGATAACACATAGACACTGATGGAGTATTGTTAAGCATTCTAAATGTGAATTAATTGGTCCTGCTTGCTGTCTGTTACTTACATTGAATCTGATTGGTTAAATAAAATGCTGAGGCATGAGATTGGGCAAAGACAGAGAAAGGTGGGACTTCCTGAGATTAGAACAGGAAGCCTGCACTTTAGACAGAGGATTAAACAGTCTAGCCAGCAGCAGGAAGAAGAGGGCATTCCAGCCTGGAGCAGCAGGAAGGAGGACACACACCATGGGTTAGAAAAAAAAAAACCTCATTCCACATGGCTAGAAACATCAGCTAGTGTGGAGAATGGCAGTCCAAGGGGACGTATGTATATATGGGGTCATATTTGGGTAATAGACTTGAGAGCTAGCTTAGATGGGCCAGGATTGCACAACTCAGGCCAAGGCTTGTTAAAATCCATGTGGTATCTGTGTGTATTCTTTTATAGTGGATGGTTAAGGATTAGCTGCCAAACCAATTAAATATAATATAAATATTGGTAAACAATTTAATTGATTATTTCTACAAATGGTGCCCAACGTAATGTAATTTAATTAAATGTTTTTTTTTTTATATGGTGCCCAACGTGGGGGAATTAGAATCTATGTTTACAGGCTGAGAAGGCTCAGGTGAGAAGTAAGTCCCTAGCTAAAGAGTAGGGAGCCAAACTCAAATACATTCAAAGGACCGGCTCCCATAACCAAAGCTACTGCCTTACAGCATAGGCTTCAAAAAGCTTAGCTCTCCTTATATACTAAAAAACTGGCAGCCTTCTAAACACATCTTGAGAGCAAAATTAATAGCCTAGATTAAAAATGGAGGAATTCATAATGCCTCAATACTTTTGAATTCCAATTGAGTCAGTTCTTCTTACACTGACAATTGTGGTTCTCTGCATCTTTTTTGAGAAAGTTCAGACAAGGATAGTCTTAAAGGAAAAAATTTACAAATGCAATGTTAAATTGTCAACAATGATAATGAAGGAAAGAGGGAGGTCTTTCCTGATAAATAAGGCAACATTGATGGCAGCTGGAGCTAAGAGCTCCCTGGCTATGAGGTGCCTGTCAGGAGTTTCTGGTATCAGCCTGCCAATGAAATATAGGCAAAACTAGATTCCAAGGATTAATGAAAAAAATTTAATTGCAGCATGGGATGGCATGGATAGACATGCCAAGGCTTTTAGGATGTTTCTTTGTTTGATTTTTTGTTTAGATGTCTTTGATTTTCCTATATCGGGTTGTAGAGAGGATGTTTTCCTGGTTTGCATTGCTAAAACATAAGAGATTTTTGAAGATTTTGGGCAGATTTAAAATTGTCACTACAGATCAATGTTACTCTCTGGGTTACAGAGTGACTAATATCTGGGATTTAAGTGCAATATTTGAGCAGGGTGGTACTGTCACATGCCTTTAATCCCTGAATCCCATCACACTAGAGGAAGAAACAGGCAGCTCTCTGGATTCTAGAAAAGTCTGGTTTAAACAATGAAGGCAGGGTGGGAACCCTGCTGATAAGATAAGGCTGCTTACTAAAGACAGTCTAGAATTCAAAAATGACACATTTTTCCTTTATGTTAAGTTTAATAATGTCCTTACTGATCTAATGGATAAATGCACATGATCTTAAATTTGTGTAAAGAGGAAAGGGTCACAAGCCAGTCTCCTTAGTTGTGGGGCTCCCACTGGAGAACTGGTTTCAAGAGGCATTTTTCCCCTGAAAGACATATGTTAATTGCTGGGTGTAGTTGTGCATGCCTTTAATCCCAGAATTTTGGAAGCAGAAGCCAGCTAATCTCTGTGAGTTCAAGGCTAGCCTGGTGTGCAAGTCCAGGACAAGGATACACAGAGAAATCCTGTTTCTAGGGGAAAAGAGAGAGAGAGAGAGAGAGAGAGAGAGAAAGAGAGAAAGAGATATATTATAAAAATCAAACTTAAGATTATTTTGTTATATTAATAGATATTGATAGAAATTTAAGATTGTTTTGTTTCAATAGATATTGATAGAAAGTTAAGATTATTATGTTTTATATACACTTAAAAATAAATTTATTTTCAAATTGTCAAGATTTCTCTTGAAAAATAAAAAAAAATTGTTTTTCTTCTATTGTCCAAAAGACAATTTGCTCTAGAAAAGATATTACATGCCATCTTTTTATGGCATGAATGGAGACTTACAAATGTCTTTCCTCTGTTCAAAGAACAGAAAATATTCCTTAATTGATTTGTGCATCCTGCACCTCCAAGGCATTTTGGTAATGCAGAACTATATGTTACTTGTGAGAAATTATATATTTTCAGAACTATGGGACCAGAGTCCAAAGAAGACAAGACTAGTAACCCAAATGATCCAGCCTCATAGACTGCCTCAATAGCTATTTCCTCAAAAATCTGCGTCCAGAACAACTTCAAACAGCTTGTTGATATGGCTCAGCCTCAAAGATTGTTCCAGATAGGACTTCAATAAAGCCCTGAACTTTCCTATCAAAGTCTAGTTTTGATCTACAAATTGCGCAGAACATTCAAATTTCTGAGCACATAGAGACTGGACAACAAATGTTACAATTAACTTGCTTAACCATTTTTCTATTTTATTTGGGCCCCCAAACAGGTTTTCTGTTTCCCAGTTCAGCAGGAAGCAGTTTTAAGAGAGCAACGTCCCATTCCCTAAAAGTGGGGTGGATGAATCTTTGGTTATTTGATGTGTTATAAATGATGTTTAGGGATAATGGTTACAAATTGTTATATTGTCTTCTTAAGCAAGGTATAGAAAGTTGGACTTGGAGATCTCTTTTTCCTTTCTCTATCCTTTCTCTCTTATATAGGGGGAAAGGACTTGAAAAGGGGGAATATATGTATATAATATATAAATGATAAGATATAAGAATAGATTGAATGTAATATTGAATATAAGAAAGAATGAATCTGCTCTGAAATTTAAAACTATTGTTACTATTAAAATAAGGTTATCTTTTGATACATAGATATAGAATTTTGTATATTGATACAAAAATAAGGTTAAATTTTGGTTAATTACTATAGAAATTTATATTTTGACACATGTTATGTATATCTCAACTTATATAAGGTATTGTGCCTATAGAAATTATTTCAAAGTACAGGTTTACTTCTGATCCTTTTATGCATTGCTATTGCAATCAATTTCAGAGTCTGGATAATCCAATTTGACTGGCCAGTTTAGCTTCTAGTCATGTCAAATACTAGCCTTAATTTATCACAAAATAGATTTAATAGGTTAAACAGATAGTAAATGGTTAAAAATATACAGTTTGCTTGTTCAAAGATAGATAGATTTATAAATAAAATAGTAGATGTCTTCAAACCCCTCAGAGGCATACAGAAAATGGCATTTAAAGATGTTTTTATTATTTTAAGAATTGTTTGACTTAAGACAGTCAGCTCCTGACAGCCCCCATTTGACATGGAAGAAAACAATGAGCATCAAAAAGAAATCTCCCATCAGGAGATAATTCCTATTGGGCAAAAATGTCCCTGGTCTCTCAACAGACTACATACAGTACAAAGGTGGACCAGAGCTTAAATGCAGGTAAGTCAATGTCCTGATTCTGCAGAGACAGAATGGCAAAATCCTTCTTATTTCCTGCTCACAATTTAGTCTGTGAAAAATGCTTGGCCAGAAGGCTGAAGATGATGTGCCAATGATATCAAGAGATATTTGGGATTGTCTAGGTAACAAACTGTCATATTTCTTTTTGGAAGCTGCTCTCCTATGCTTCCACTCACTCAAATAATAACTTTATCCCTTCTTATGTCTTTGATGGGGTTGAAGGCATAATAGTTATAAAATTTCAATTGAACTTGAGTTGTTTAGGATTTAAAAGCATATTTTCAAGTCTAAGTAACCTCTTTAGGTTAATAAGTATAGGATATGATAGAAATTATTTATATTCAGAACTTTAGACACACCAAGATAGATAGATGGTTTTTTTCTTCTTCAAGATTGCCTGATACAAATAGGCTAAACATTATGTGCATAACTTTTATATATGTTTTTTATTGTTTCATATTTGTTCTTATTGTTTTTACTATATGAGTTAAAAATTTAGCATTTTATTAGACAAAAGGAGGGAATTGATGGGGTAGTGTTAAGCATTCTAAATGTTAATTAATTGGTCCTTCTTGCTGTCTGTTACTTACATTGAATCTGATTGGTTAAATAAAATGCTGAGGCCTGAGATTGGGCAAAGACAGAGAAAGATGGGACTTCCTGGGATTAGAACAGGAAGCCTGCGTTTTAGACAGAGGATTAAACATTCCATCCAGGAATAGCAGGAAGGAGGATGCACACCATGGGTTAGAAAAAAGAACCTCATTCCACATGGCTAGGAACATCAGCTAGTGTGGAGAATGGCAGTCCAAGGGGACGTATGTATATATGGGGTCATATTTGGGTAATAGACTTAAAAGCTAGCTTAGATGGGCCAGGATTGCACAACTCAGGCCAAGGCTTGTTAAAATGCATGTGGTGTCTGTGTATGTTCTTTTATAGTGGATGGTTAAGGATTAGCTGCCAAACCAATTAAATATAATATAAATATTGGTAAACAATTTAATTGATTATTTCTACAAATGGTGCCTAAAGTAATGTAATTTAATTATTTTTTTTTTACAAGACACCATAAGTTGTCCATAGTGTCGCATGGTGAGTAGCTAATATAGGGACATTATGTAACAGGAAAGCTGTCATTGATACTTATACAAGTAGTTAACTCCACTGTGAAGTTAACACTAGTAATCCAAACATATGTTAACCTAAGCACCATTTTAAGCCTGAATGCTTCAACAAATACCAGCAAAGTCCCCATTCAGTAGATGAGCTCATGAGTCCCTGTGTCTATGACACAACCTCAGAGGTTGTCTACATGATTCTGTCAACATACACACTCTCAACATACATGCTGTCAAAAAGTTGTCTTGGACATGAACTTTAAAAGGCATGTTTTAACATAGAGAAGGGTATAAAACTTACAGTTGAAAAATATATCCACAGCAAGAATTGGCAGATCTTCATATAACAGAATGAACAATTAGGCTTTGCAGGTCAAAAGTAGAGTAGAATATCTTCTACAGAAACCTACACAACCAAACATAACAATTCTCCAAAGATAATGTATGAGTCCTCTGTATATTCTTGTGACCAAATGGCCTGATGGGACCATTTGGAGGAGGCCATAGTTAATTTGACTCAGAGCTCCTGAGGTTTTATTCTGCCATTTGGAGAGAGAAGGGAGGAAGGAACATCTCAGCTCATATGAAAGTGAAGGAGTGGCATCAGGAATAAGACAGCTCCAAGTCTTAACACCGGCTATCCCTTTTGCTCCGGTGATACCTCACTTCTGAAAGTTTCCACAGCCTCCCAGTGATCACCATCATGTGGGGACTAAGCATTTGAAACCGTAGCTTGGCATGGACTTTTCAAATAAATGTCAAAACACATTTGACAGAACAACTCAGTGTTCTATTATTTTTAAATGAAGTTTTTTTTTTTTTTATTAGTTTACTACTATGAGAAGTTACCTCACATTAACATCACAAAGCTGCCTAACTTCATGTAGATCTGACATTTGGACATGTTAGCCTCAGTTATCAATCTGTTCTAGGTTTTTCAAGGCAAGCATCAAAGTGTCTACAAGATGGCTCTGACATTTCTAGAACCTCCAATACACCATTTGTTTCCAGGTCATTCTAGCTCCTGACAAATTTAGTTTCCATTTTCTGGCCATGTGTAAGCAAGTCGACAGTCATTTGTTACTTCCAGAAACCAAACATTCTTTGACTCAGGGACCTTCCTTAGTCCTTAAATCAAAGAATGACAATTGGTGGTGCTATCAAACTTTACTTTCTCTCCACCCTTCCTGCAGTCTCATTTCTCTTGCTTCCTGTCCAGTATATTTGTCTCTTCCAAGTACTTCTGCTTTTAAGGGATCCTGTGATGATTTTAGCTTAATCTATACAAACCAGTAGAGTGTCCCTGCCTTCAACTCAGAGGATTGATATCCTTATTTCTATCTGCAAAGACACTTAAACAGTGCTTAGGTAAGTGTTTAATAAAGTACTAGGAAATGTGATTAATATGTGGTGCTAAGGGTAGGTCAGAATTCTAGTTACTATAGATCTATGGATGGGAAGAAAGAAGTATTTTAGATGAGTAGCATTTTATTTAGTTTCAGTTGCTTTCTAGAGTTTACTTATTATCAGATGTACAGAAAATATCATTCTTGGTCTTCCAGCATTATTTAAAGCAGATAAAATACTGGTTTGAATAATTGGACACAGCTTATAGATCAGGATTTGAAATATCCCATTCAATTCCTGGTGTGATGGTTTGGATAAAAAAATGTCACCCAGAAACACATTTATTTGAATACTTGGTGTACTTGACTCCCTTGTTTGTAGATATTATGGAACCTTTAGAAAATGGAGACTTGCTTGAAGAAGTACATTAGAAGGGTTGCCTCTGAGACAAACTTAAATAGCCTTAGGTTGCTTTATGCTATGGTATTTTTTCATAACAACAGCAAAATAACTCACGCCTTATGAAAACTTAGTCATATGATGAAATACCTAAAGTATATAAGTAATCATACTTAATAAAATATTTATCATTTAAAATAATAGCCTGGCATACCTGTATGTATATAAACTAGATCATGCACATTGTCCTGATAGCAACCACTTTTGGATGTAGGACAACAGATTAAACTGATACTTTGTGGATTCTTTACAGATATAAGAAGATAATTATTTAAATGTTATAATGTATTACAGATTTCAAAACTTGGTATTTGGTTTGGTTTTGTTCTATTCACCTTACACATACCACAAGGCAATATTGCCCAATAAAGAACAGTATCTTATTTCAAAATAGTGGCCTAGCTAACAAAATTGATGGAGACCTTGAATGACCAATGAGGACAGGTCCTTACTGAATCTATCTTGCAACTGTGCTCTGATTAGGGAATCATGACATTTGTTTTAATAGTCCCGTATGGAACTGAATGTGTATCTTCACTTTTCAAAACTTCTATTTTTGAAATCTCAATTATAAAATTGTCAAATACTCATCCCATCCAAATGCCGTGGTCTTACCCTCTTTGTGGACTTTTGACTTTCTTTTAACAGACAGATACATTGCACATGAACATATAACCAAAGTGGTAACTTTCCTTTACTTGTCGACACTGCTCGTATCTGAAACCAGGAACTTCTAGCTCAGGAGGCTATTCCAGGAGGTCTGTGACAACACATTTGCTTATTTTTCTCCCTCTGATTATTCAAAATTAGGAAAATAAATAATATGTAAAGCATATTATGGAGAGAGAAAAATAAAAGCAAAGGGGGTGGGGAGGGTAACACCAATAAAGATAACCTGTTCACCATCCAGGCAGGAGGGGTGGGAAGATGTTTAGTGACAGAGAGCTAGATATGTGTGGGAGGGCTATCTGAATATTAAGAATTGAAGAGAGTAATTGACAATATCAAAAGTTCCTTGACATATACATAATTTGACACATCAACATGAATATGTATGTCTTATATGTGAATGAAGAGTGTTGATACATATAGCATAGTTGTAGGAGACAGAAAATAGATTGAGAAACAGCACTTGATTAAAATGTATCTGGAATCCAAAGTAGCTGGGGATAAAATGTTTTAATGGCTGACTTCCTGAGACTAGTGAGGTAGTTTGTCTGGTGAACTCAATAAAAACTATCTTACAGAGCGTCTCAGAGAAGAAAGATGTGAAATTGCGCAGGAAAGCCCCTCTAGGACCCGAGTCACTGTGAGGTTCATCTGGTGAGCTGACCTACATTGTTGTGGAGAATCTGGTGTTGTGTCAGGATGGAAGTGTTTGCAATGGGCTAGTTAAAGAAAAAGTTTGTGACTCTGAGCTGAGCATGTGCCTCAGTATTAAAACATTCACTTGCGAAGGACCAGGCTCTGTGTTCTGCTCATAACAGGAATAAGAAAGAGGAAGAAGCAGGGTAAAGTGAGGAAGAGGAGACAATTGGTTGAAGGGAGAAAATTGTAACAATTGCTGTACAGAGTGCACAGTTATCTACTGCGGTTAAATATTTAGCTGAAGGCCATCCTAACCGTGTCACACATAATCATCTTTTCTGTCACTTGGAATTGTGGTACACTGCAGAACCATGATTTAGACTGGCAGGTAGGTTCAGAATATGGTTCTTGACAATTCATTTCAAATTGATAAAATAAATAAAATATATCTTCTTCTCAGCTATCCCAAACATCAAATGTAAATATGTAGCATTATTTTTATCAAAATAAAATTTGCCCTACCTTCATTGAATATCATTTCATGATATACTGCATCTTTTATAACAGTAATTTCATCCAATTTCTAGGTATTGTCTTTCATTTTATGACTTTATACTCTCCAGTGGGGCAATTCAAAAATAAAAGTGCATCCTGTACATTAAATTCTCCTGTTTTAGCCTGAACTAGAACTCTCGCCTCATTTCAATGAAGCTTTTGTATGGGGATGTGCAATAGAGAAAGCTGCCAATGGTAATAAATGGTTCAGTTGCATGACTGCACCTGTGTGTCACCTTCATCCTCATTATTGGCTTCCTCAGACATTGTCCATTTCCATGTCTTGGTCACAGAACCCTATTGTGAGGCTAACAAATAGTGCAATGAAAGTAACTAACCTGAGAAAATATTACAGTGCAAACTGAAAATAGTTTTGCTATAAATTCATGAGTGTTTCACCCAATCCTCTAAGAGTAAGTGTGCTGTCATTCTGCTGTTCTATTTATGTCCCCCAGAGGACTACAACCCAAATCCTTGCCCCTTATGGGCTTCGCTCAGAGGTGTTTTAGAGCAGCTTGATTCCAGAAGGTGTTACCTCAATAGGATTGACTGAAACTGTTTCAGACAACAGTGTGTCCATGAGTGGGTGCATGCACATGTTTGTGAACTCAGGAGTTACCTCTAAGTGTGTGTATAAGTTTGCAGTGACATAGGAGATTGGAGTTTATACTCAAGCAATGAAGGCATCACATGGACTTGTGTTCTTTCTTTTTTTTCTTTCTTCCTTCCTTCCTTCCCTCCTCTCTTCCTTCTTTCCTCCCTTTCTTTCCTTTTCTTTCAGTTATATTTATGCATACAAATTGACAATTTTACAAAGCCTTCTGAATAATATGTATTTCTAAACAAATCTACATGTGTGAACTATGAATTTGTATTCAGAAAAGATAGAGTTTTACAGAATGACTTGGGCTTAATGGAATAACAGATACAGTCCTGGTATGAAAAATAGGCTTAGCTCTGCAAGCCTTTAGACAGTTTAGATTTTTTTCTGTGCTAATTATTAGATACATTACTCTTTTTTTCTATCACTCCTCTCCATAAGGCTTGAAAAACAACTGAATAATAAATGTATTCACTAATGAATTTGAGAGTTCATAGCTATCAGTCAGACAAAATATCCACTAGTTGTTTACAGGCCTGAGACAGTGAGAGAAGTGAAGAGGTGGCCCCAATAACAGGGACTTAGGATGCATGAGGAGGATCTCTGAAAAATACTGTCCAAAATCATACTGAACTGATGGATCAAGTTGTTGGAAATCATGGACAGATCTTCATCAGTTCTGGACCATCAGGACAGTGTTTATAGTACATTGATTTTATGAGTGTACACACATGTTATATGTTTAGATTGCTGATGTGAAGGACAGTATTGATGTTTTTGGCTATAATGTGAGTGTGTGTGTGTGTGTGTGTGTGTGTGTGTGTGTGTGTGTGTGTGTG
>CAJQZJ010033015.1:1405199-1427363 GCA_907164525.1 Lophiomys imhausi | reverse complement strand
AAAGAAAGAAAGAAAGAAAGAAAGAAAGAAAGAAAGAAAGAAAGAAATAATTCATGTTACCATGGTGAGGATTTACAAACATCATTTATAACAATGGTTTTCTTTCTTTGGTCATTCTATTCTTAAACTGCTTATTGTATTTTTTACTTGGAGAATCTAAAGTTATTAATTTGCTATAGTAGTCTCACCTATAAAAATACATCTGTAGTGAAACATTTAGGTGTTCTTTTCTAGTGCCATGCTTGAAACCCATAAGCTTGTATGTACTAGACAAATGCTCTACCAACTGGGGTTTTCTCAGTGTGAGGCATTCAAATATTAACTAGCAGTCATCTTTTAAATAAAAATTGTAAAAACTACCAACCAAAAGGATAGTAGAAAGATTTAAGATAAGATTTTATTTATAATTCCTCAAAGAATTTAATGTGCCTTTGTAAATCTTTGAAAGAGGGGATGACATTCATCAGGCAAACACGGTTTAGTTGAATGCCAACATATATCAGGATTTTCTCTGCTTTGACTCTTCCAAAGTTCAATTTTTCTCTTCTTTGATGTGCTCAGCCCACCTGGATCTCATAGACTATACTTTAAATCTCTCAATTACATTTGAGACATCAGGCTTGAATAAACTCAAATAGATTTTCATTTCTCGATTTTACAGCGTAGAACTTAGAAAGCCAAAGCTCGGAGTCTACAGCTGTATTTGGGTTCCCAAGAGAAACAGAACCAATACTATTTATAAGAAGGGATTTATTAGCCCTGTTCACCAAGTATTCCGACAGAGGCTACGTTCAGGCTGGAGAAACATAGGAAATGGTAGCATTCCTCCAGGAGGCTGGAATCCTCAGGTCAAGAAACCAGTGGGCAACCTTAGACCTAGGTGAAGACCCGGAACCTTTCTTCAGTGCCATTGGTAAAAATTCAAAATGAAAGCCTGAATAAGCCAATCCCAATTTCCTCACAATTAGGTGAAGTGCGTGCTCTGGAAGGGTGCATGCAATCCAGTACTTGCTGTACTGTCTGATTGTTCATTCCCTCTGGACTCTCAGCCAGATAGTGCCACCCACATATGGGGCAGGTGTCCCACCATGGGTACTCTGACTTATCACCATATTTTCTCTGGAAATACTTTTCTAGACATGCCTAGAAGTATAATTTTCTAATTCTCCAGGCATCAATCTACCAATTTAGCAACTCAAATTGGCAATCATGTGTTCATATTACAGACTCATATTGTTTTTAATCCTTAGTTTATGTGGACACCATCTCATGGTTTTTAGAACCCTGTATAATAACAATTTACTTAACTGAGTTTTCCAATTTACAGTTTTTCTCAAAGAACCTACAAAAAAAAAAAGGTCCTGCATAATGACTTATTTAATGATTAAATGGTCTTATTTAATGACTGGATAAAATAAATAACATATCAAAGATTTATATAGCTTAAACTCAGTAGTTTGGTATATTTATATGCACCAATTAAATAAAACTATACATAGATTTATCCACAAAGGCATGATAAAGGATTCACAAGCAAGGTCAAGATGCAAAGAACTCAGTCTTGTGCTACATTGGGAAAGGTAGCAATTTTTATCTCTAAAATTGAAAAAGAGATAGAGGATGATTCATCCACAAAATCAAAACAAACAAAATCCCGTTTCCCAGGACAGGAAACGGGCTCATAGAATCCTATCACTAGCAGAGGAGCTAACGACATTGAGAGCTGTGAAGGAGGGGGAATAAGATTTCTTTGAGGGCACAACCCCAGAAGGGGCTGCCTGTGTTTAGTAGATGGTCCTTTAGCTGTGCACATACAGGCATCACTAAGTGGATTCAGTAGGTTTAAAAAACAAGAGAGTGAAATCACACATGAAGGTGGGAAAGAAAAGTGATGGGAGTGATGGGGTATGGAATTAAAGATCAATACAAACATGATATACATAAATTATGAAATTCTAGATAAAAAGAGTATGATCATGATTCTAATTGGATTCACATTTTTCAGCAATGGATCTTCCATCTTTCTATCTCTCCTCTCTCTCTCTCTCTCTCTCTCTACCTCTCTCTACTCTTATTTACATGATACACAATATAAAAACAGTTGTGGATCTGGCCACTTTATTTGTTCGCTTTGTGTGCTGCTGTCTCTTAGGTCCTTGAGACCCTGCAAGGAAGGCCACACACTCTGTGCAAAACATCGGCAATTAACCATCCAATAATTTTTGTACCATCCACAGCTGTGAATCATTAAAATTATGCTTCATCAAAGCTATGTTAGTATATTTTATCCTTGGGTTATATTTTTAATGTTTTATGTCATTTTTTCTAAATACTTAGGGACATTTGTTGTTAAAATGTTATGAGTAAGTATGTAAAGACCATTGGACATACTGCTTCTATGTCCGCTAACTACAACAGTCTCCATGTTACACTTGAGTTAAAATATTGTTACTCTAGCCCATTAAAATTAGCATGAAGTGACCCATAACTTCTTTGAAAGGATAGTGGTATTGTCTAATATCTCTTTAAATTTTCCCATATCTTACTAAGGCTAAAAAAATATACAGCATAACTAAAACATCACACACTTTGTAGTTCATTCTTCGCTGTATTACTAACCCTGGGCCTCACATGTACACTTAATCCGCAATGGTGTTTTCATCCCAGCTTCAGGAAGTGTCCATTCACTTTTATGTTTATTGCATTTTATTTTTATCCCCTGAAACCCAGCACAGTACATCTGTGAGGCAGAGGTGAATGTTAAATATGGAGCTGCCCACAATGCACAAAGGCATCAAATTGAAACACAAAAGGCTGGTAGTTGAAATATAAGGTGCAATGTGTCTTGAGCTTTACCAAGTCAATAAGCTCCAGAATACAGCTTTAAACATTTGTTAAAGGCATAGCGTGAGCAGAGCCACACACCCTTAAAACATAGCAACGTTTCATATTTACTGTGTACAAGGAGATCAAAGCCTTTGTCATAAATCCTCTGATATTGTTTGAAGATCTTATTTGAGGTAGAGGTCTGGTTTTTCTTTTTGCTAAAAGTATAAAAATCACATGCAAAACAATGACCTATATTAGTAGCATGTTTTAAATTTTAACTACTGATTCTGAACATTAAATGTTATATTCAGGACTTTGGTACACACACCGTCTAAAATGTTGAAGTAGTTGTCTTACTTTATTAGCACAGCTTGCCAACCCTTATTGTACACCTACTCAGTGAACAGCATTGCAGCAGGTACCAAACCTGCAGAATATTAACTTTGCAACTTCTCACAGTACTGTGGAAAATATTCATTTTCCTCTCATGTTGTATGATGTGATTGATAAGTATCTTTATGAGCCCCTCAAAATGCATCATATTTAGCAGAGCTGAGAACGTTCTCTGAAGATCTCCTAATTCTGTTTGACAGCTGCATGCTGGAAGAATAAAGTTCTAGGCCATACTTGGCTGAAAGCCACATGACCACATGTTCAATGCCAGAGTACAAATTCCATCTACAGCATTGGGACTTTAAAGTTCTGATATTTCAGTGTCTTGTTTTAACTGGTAGTCTCTAATCTATGGTTTTTTTTTTTTTTCTTAGCATAGAGAACCTGTTTTCTGAAATCCCATGTAGTTGAGGTAATTGCAATGGTAACAAGTTTATTGATAATTTTCTCCAAACAATGGCAGCTCAATAATAAAGTCACAGTAGATGTTTACAACTTCTCTCACACATGTTATTAACTGTACATGTGTGATAGAAGGTAGTATACATTCTTGAGAATTAAGGTTATAAGTGTGTCTTGTATTTTTGATTAATTCTTTCTAAGTCATCTTTTTATGAAATATGTAAAAACAGCAATGGGGATTATGAAAATACTGAGGGGTATACTCTTCCTTCCTACCTCATAGTCTCCTCTCCAAGAAAGGGTTAAATTCAACATGCAAGCTGAAGTTCCATGTGCTGTAAGGAGTGCTGTTGTAAATTAATAGTCATACATCAGCAGAAAGATTCATATTTTTTTTCTGAGAAGTAAAAGATGGTTTTGTTTATTTCGTTCTCTGTTTTGGAGGGGAGGTGCCGCTATTTAAGCCAATTCCTCTCTGTTGATGGTTGGAAAGATTGCATGGACCATAGGATGAATAAAGTGAAAGATTCAGTAACAATAGAATCCACAGCCGGGCGGTGGTGGCGCACGCCTTTAATCCCAGCACTTGGGAGGCAGAGGCAGGCGGATCTTTGTGAGTTCGAGGCCAGCCTGGTCTACAAAGCGAGTCCAGGACAGCCAGAGATATTCAGAGAAACCCTGTCTCGAAAAAAACAAAAAAAAAAAAAAAAAAAAAAAAAAAAAAAAAGAATCCACAAATATGGTACCTTAGGCAGTGAGCAACTGAGAGCACCTGCCCTGCCCTAGAAAGAAGCGAGAAAAATGATGTTCAGTCCAATGTAAATAGTTATGAAGTTCTGATTGAATTGCCACAAATATTTCTATGAAACGTAGTACAGTCTCCTAGTGTTTAATTGCGTTTTTGGAGAAAAAGGAAAGTATACCAGAAGTCATAAGCAGTTGTTGAAATGTTCCACAGTAGAGAGTGTCTTTGCTGAGAAATGAAAGTTATATTATGTGCTAGCTTTTCATCTATTGCATTTCTTTGCCAGCTGCAGAGACACATCGGAGGCCATTATTCTGCAAATAGTACTCTCCTTCTCAATTGCTAACCTCTTGTTGACAGTAATCAGAACCTGATGGAGGGGCCCCTCAGGTGTTACGCAGTAGCCGATACCAGTGTCATACAGCATGCGACAGTTTTAGTATTACACCCCGTATGACGATCCATCATCAGATAATATTTCAGATAATCCTTAGTCTTTCAGAAACGTAATTGCTAGTCGTCTAATAAGATTTTCCAGATGCCACAGTGGGCGAAGCATGCACTAAAAATAAAAGAGATCAAAAAGCCATGCACCTAGAGCAAAATGTGTGGTAAACTGAGCAAATAACCTTGGTGATAAAGTTGAAAAACTGCTCTAAAACCAAGATTTTATAAGACTGTCCATTGTGAAAAAGGAAGAAAGAAATGAGAAATAACATTTCAAAACAGCAGGGCAACTTGAAATGGTTCTCCCACAAGGTTTGTTTCCATGGGACAAACATTACAGGAGAGTCAACAACTCATTATTAATATTATTAATTATTATTTTTATTCATTAATATTTATGAACCTATTTGGAATATGTAGTTCATGGAAATGTTCGCCTCACAGAAAACATCTACTGATTAACACCTGACAATTACAGGAAACTTTTTCCTATAATTTTGATTTACCAAAAGCTCAAGCTTTTTTTCACTTTAAAAAGATTCATTTATTTTTCATTTTTCAATAACTTCTACTGCTTGATTACTCATCAGTGTGTGGACACTTTCCTGTTCCCTGTAAAACAGGACACGACCTTTCCATACTTTCATGGTTCTCATTGATATGATATTTTCTAGGATAGCCAGGTATCATACATATCACCAGCAACATATCACCAACATGAAGCTGGGCTCATAGGATGACCCTGGACAAGTCCCATACTTTACTTTTTTTCAAGTTTCAGAAGTGTTTGTAATAGTTCTTTATCCTAACATTGGATGTAGTGCCAAAAAAAAAAAAAAAAAAAAAACGAAGCCAGTAGAAGGAAGAAAATTTCAAGGATAAAAAAAAAAAATCACATTTAAAAACGCTAACAAGAAAAATATTCTACAAAAGTGAATTGATCTTTATAAAGGAAAAACTGCCAAACCTTGTAATAGATTAGCAAGAGGAAACACGTACAATTTATACCTTAGATTATCCAGGCTTAAAAAGGATTACAACAATCAGCTAATCATTAACAAACTGCCCTCGCCCAAGGAGAAGTAGAGCTGGGTGAGGGGGAAATAGGATGGGAGTATGGGACTGGAGGGGAGGAGGAAAGGGGTGGAGATGGAGATATAACTTGGATAAATAAATAAATGTTGAAAAAGCAAATAAACAAACTGGATGTACAAGAAGTCAGCCTACCATGAATGAGCAGGGAGAAATCAGTAATCTGAAAATATTAACTATGAGTAGTAAAATGAAATCAGTAACCAAATGTCTCTCTGAAGAAAAGTGCATGATCTCATGAAGTCACATGGTTGTTTGGTGGCCAAGGATGGAGGATATGAGGGATATGGATATGGGTGTGGGGTGTCAAGCAGGAAGTTATTTCCCTACAGCCGGACAAAGAGCAGTGACTGCTTCACTGTGAGATATATTCCCAAGGAACAGAAGATGGACCTCACTTTGCACAGTTTATCTCTGTGTACAAAGGAACTCACATAACTCTACTCCTTAAAGTGTGCATCCACAACACTGTAAATCAGTTTGATTTAAACATTCTACAATATTTGTAGATAATCAAATAAATAAATAGATATATGGAGACATTATGTATCAATATACAACTTCATTTTCTATGAGAATTAGTAGCTGTTATTTCATTCAGGTAGAAATTACATCTGAGCTTTAAAAAGTCACCTGGCATTCCAGGATGTATGTGCACATACTTTCAGTCGACTACTTCTACTCTGTCTTCCAGAAAATGGCATGGGGTTGGGATCTGTACAGTGATTGAATGTCTGTGGGCACAGTGTACCCAGCACTTAGCAAAGCTGGTTTATCAAGTACAGAAGGTTTGTGGTGAGCCAACTTCCCTAACACTCCCTGTGCCCCTGGCAGTATTGCTAGCCCATTTCTAGGCTTTACTAGGGTGTCCAAGACCTAGAAGCTACAAACAAAAAATGTTCTTCAAAAGTGGACATCAATCCCAAAGCCCTGTTTTCATCTTTCCAGGTTAAGATGGGTTCCATGTTAACAGACAAGCAAGGCTCCTGGCATATCTATGAGTGCTCTTTAGTATGTTCGCCTTCAATCAGTTAACAGATCTTCTAGCCCAGACTCTCTTGCCTCAGTTAATTTTCACACAGCGAAAGTGTCAATTGCCTATCCCCTTGCTCAGTCTCCTTTTTAGTTTTAATCTGGACCTAATCCCAGAGGCACTATAACTTGGATCATGATGCCAGAACCCTGCTTCCATCTATTTAACAATACAAACTAAGAAAAAACCACAACAGTGCTCTTCACAGTGCCTTTAATGACTCATCTACAGGCCTCCAGCCTAAAATTAGAGCAACACAGCAATCTCTTGAATAAAGATTTGGGATTGTCCGTTGAATTTAGCTTACTCTATGAATCTTAAGGATAAGTGACTGGACTCTGCAGCGTTCTCCAAGTTGCTGTAAATTGTCTCCCTATGCGCACACTCCTTGGAACTGGGATTCTATTTGCCAGGGCCTCGACCTACAAACATACATATGCTTCAGATCTCAACTAAAGCCCTGTTCTTTCTAAAAAAAAAAAAACTGTAAATCGGTTTCATTTAAACATTCTACAATATTGGTAGATAATCAAATAAATAAATAGATATATGGAGACATTATGGGTACTGAAAATCTACATAATTCATTCCTGTTCAATTTAAAATATCCTTTTGTTTATTTAACGAATGTTATCAGAACTTTTAGTTAGTATGTCTGTGATATCTATGAACACAAGAAAACATTAATGTATAAAATAACATGATAATGCACTAAATAAATCTGTTTTGACATGAGATTCCAACTCAAATTGCAGAATGGTTGTTTGATTTGTCTGAGATAACACTGCTGTTAATTTGGTAAAGCTGGACATAGATATAAATGGTTATTTCCAGAGCTAACTTGTATTACCTTAGTAACTTCATGATTGGAGGTCATTTTAGTTAATACTTTACCCAAGTAGAGAAAGAAGTTTACCTCAAATACATGTCAGCTTAATAATGTAAATAGAATAGTTACTTCATAACTTTCCAATATTTAGCTTTTTTCATTAAACATGCTTATGATTTATACTTGATACCAATTTGAAAACAATTCTTGAATATGAAAAGTTTCCACATTTTTGTTTCTGTTGGAAATTACACACACACACACACACACACACACACACACACACACACACCACTATATCAGGTAATGAAATGAGCTCACAAAACCTAAAACTGTTTTTCAAAGTATTGGTACTTAACTGTAGTCATCAAACATAAAGACAGACCATGAAAATAATGCTTTGGTTTGAACATAACTTAAATAAGAGATATATTCCATATTCAATTTTAAGGCACATTTCATCCTATTGAAATTTTCATGAGAACTAAGATATCTAAAGGAAATTTTCTTTTATAATTTTTTTCCGAAGAAATTTCTTAATTTAAATTTATCACATATGCATATATATGTATGTGGAGTAATTAGCTGGGTCCTGTTAACTTATTCATGGAGAGGTCATACTCACAATATGTACAAGCAGATTAGTGTACTACACAAGGGAAAAAGAAGGACATTAGGAAATAAAGAGAGAAGGAATGAAATAAAAAGGAGCGTGGTGGGAGGAAAGAAAAAATAAAAAGAAAGAGTGAGGGAGTGGGAGGGAGTCAATGATAGAGGAAGAGAGAGCAAGGAGGAGGAATGGAAGGAAAAGGAGACTTTTAAAACATTATTAGGAGTTAAATTTGGAGGTCTTGAAGTCTGAGAGTTTTATGACTGGATAAAGTTATGCCTCTCTTTGTATGGTTCAGAATTTCATTCCAGGTGTGAATAACCTCAGAACAGGGAGATTTTCTGCAAAGTACATTAGCTGTAAATTTCTAATAAAAAACAGATTTTTATTTGTGGGGAGAGTCGGTGTGGGGATTGGAATTCCACATCCTCCTGTTACAGTCCACGTTGTAGTCAGTAACAGTGGGGTGGGAAGTAGCGTGGAATTGCATGTAGTCTTAACTACATCTAACAGCAGAGCTCACTGTGAATGTGAGCCACAATCCCCACCAGACCTGGAGTCTGGAAATCTGCCTGATTGATGTGATCCCATGATGCCCGGAAGGAAAGGCCATGCAGAAACAAAATGCTTTACCTCATTTCCTGTCTTCCTTCAGCTTGCTGCTGCTGCTCGTTCCCCGTATGAAGTTACCATTGGTTACTCGGATTCTCAGTTGAAATAATAATGTAAAACATGATGAAAATTTCCTCTGTTGCGTTCCTTATTAATCCCCTGCATTGTGATATATTGTGGCAGAGGGAGTAATGCAGAGTTTTGACGGTGTACATTAGAAAACTGTGCTGAAAACCACCAACTATTTTTAGTACAACAACCCTAGCACCTGTGTCACCAGCCTCATCAACTAAATGTCTGATATTTGTAACTGTTTATGACATCAATGTTTCTGGTCACTTCTCCAGAGTACCTTTTCTTTTTCTGTTTTTGTTTGTTTGTTTTTGTTTATTTTTTGTTTGTTTTTTGTGCTCTAGAAAAGTTCACAAAAAAGACAAAAAGTCTTCTTTAAGAAAAAAAAACATTATGAATCCCTCCCCATATTCATTTTGGAAACAACAGCTTACTACATAGTTCTGGCTGCTTTGGTATTCCTGACATAGCCTTGCTTGACCTTGATTTGGCTTCAATTCTTCAGACTCAGCGTTCAAAGTGCCCCACAGCTCTTGACTTCAAGATTTAAGAAATTACAGATACAGCTATTGAGGAAGTCTGCCAGGCTGGATCATCTGTGCTACTTGTCTTCTTTGGTGTCTGATCTGTTTTCTTCTGAGGTTTCAGTTGTCCAACTATCCCTGGATTCCTGAGATAAATGCTTTAAATCTCCTAGAAAGATAAGAACAGAGCCCTGCCCTAATCCTAACTCCAGGACACTTCATTATTTTTTTGGGGGGGCAGGTAATATTTTTCCTGAAGCAATATTTTTCTTTTTTTTTATTTCTTCAAGTTACATCTCAACGGCAATCCCCTCCCTACTCCCCCCTCCAGTCCCACCCTCCCACCCTCAACCCACCATCCTCTTCCCTTTTGTTTTTATAAAGTTTAAGGTATATCTTATTTCCCCCAACAGCTCCCCCTTTCAATCCAACAAATGGCTCTTTCTCTTATAATAATAGATACAATACAAAACAACAGAGGTATTTAGGCCACAGTTATGAGGGTTATATGGCTTAGCATACATTCCCAATGTCCAGTCCATATGTATTTGGCACCTGACTTTAACTTTCTACTATCTAAAATCTCCATGATTTTAAAGTTTTATATCTAACTCAACATTCATACTAACTTGCAATACAATTTTAAAAGCATCTTCCTAGATCTATAACACTCTCTTGACTCTTAAACAACTCAAAATTTAATTATGAGACTCTAGCTATCTATTCTTCAACTGCCTCAGAGACCTGAGATGGAAAAATATATCTGATTTTATATGAAGTACAGGGTCTGCAGCTTCCAAAACTAAGAAATAATAATTGAAACTCCAAATGTAGAGAACAAAGAATGGATATTAAAAACTGTAAGAGAAAAAGGTCAAGTCACATACAATGGCAGACCCATCAGAATTACACCTGACTTCTCCTGAGAAACTTTAAAAGCTAGAAGGGCCTGGACAGATGTCCTACAAGCCCTGAGAGAACATAGGTGCCCAGCCAGACTACTATACCCAGCAAAACTCTCTATCAACATAGATGGAGAAAACAAGATATTCCATGACAAAATCAAATTTAAACAATATCTACCCACAAACCCAGCCCTACAGAAGATCCTAGAAGGAAAATTCCAACCCAGAGAAGATAACTACACCCAAGAAAACAGAGGAAATAGAAACCTCCACAGCAACTAAACAAAAAGAAACACAAGACGACCAGCTATATCAAAATAATGGGAAATAACAACCCCTGGTCCCTAATATCCATCAACATCAATGGACTCAACTCTCCAATAAAAAGACACAGACTTACAGCCTGGATCTGTAAATAAGACCCATCTTTTTGCTGCATACAAGAAACACATCTCACTATTGAAGATAGACACTATCTCAGTGTAAAGGGCTGGGAAAAGGTTTTCCAAGCAAATGGACCCAGGAAACAAGCTGGAGTAGCTACCCTAATATCAAACAAAATAAACTTCCAATTGAAATTAATAAAAAAAAATACAGAGAAGGGCATTACGTATTTGTTAAAGGAAATATTCATCAAGAGGACATCTCAATATTACACATCTGTGCCCCAAATACAAAGGTACCTACATTTATAAAAGAAACGTTTCTAAAACTTAAATCGCACATTGATCCAAACACTTTAGTAGTGGGAGACTTCAATACCCCACTCACAACTATGGACAGATCATCAAGACAGAAGCCAAACAGAGAAATAATGAGTCTAACAGAGATCATGAACCAAATGGACCTAATAGATATCTACAGAACATTTCACCGAAGCACAAAAGAATACACCTTCTTCTCAGCACCTCATGGAACCTTCTCCAAAATCGACCATATAGTTGGACACAAAGATAGCCTCAACAGATACAAGAAAATTGAAATAACCCCTTGTATCTTATCAGACCACCATGGAATAAAGCTGGACTTCAATAGCAAAAGAATCAACAGAAAGCCTACACACACATGGAAATTGAACAGCTCTTTACTAGAGGACCACTGGGTCAGGGAAGAAATAAAGAAGGAAATCAAAGACTTCTTAAAATCCAATGAAAATGAAGATACAACATACCCAAACCTATGGGACACAATGAAAGCTGTGCTGTGAGGAAATTTCATAGCACTAAGTGCCTTCAAAAAGAAAATTGTGACAGCTCATATTAGCAAATTAACAGCTAAACTGGGTGAATTGGAAAAAAAAGAAGCAAACACTCCCAAGAGGAGCAGAAGTTTGGAGATCATCAAACTTAGGGCTGAAATCAACAACTTAGACACAAAAAGAACTGTACAAAGAATCAATGAAACCAAGAGTTGGTTCTTCGAGAAAGTCAACAAAATAGACAGACTCTTAGCCAAATTAACTAAAAGGAAGAAGGAAAAAACCCAAATCAACAAAATCAGAAATGAAAAGGGAGAAATAACAACAGACATTGAGGAAATCCAGAGAATATTTGGATGCTACTTTAAAAATCTATACTCCACCAAATTTGAAAACTTAAGTGAAATGGACAATTTTCTTGATAGATTCCACCTACCGAAGCTGAATCAACATCAGATTAACATATTAAACAGCCCAATAACCCCTAAGCAAATAGAAACAGTCATTAAAATTCTCCCAACCAAAAAAAGCCCAGGGCCAGATGGCTTTAGCACGGAATTCTACCGGACCTTCAAAGAGGAGCTAACACCAATACTCTTCAAACTCTTTCACCAAATAGAATCTGAAAGAACATTGCCAAACTCATTCTATGAGGCCACAGTCACCTTGATTCCTAAACCACACAAAGACCCAACAAAGAAAGAGAACTTCAAACCAATCTCCCTCATAAACATAGATGCAAAAATACTTAATAAAATACTAGCAAACCGAATTCAAGAACACATCAAAAGTATCATACACTATGATCAAGTAGGCTTCATCCCAGGAATGCAGGGATGGTTCAACATACGAAATTCTATCAACGTAATTCACCATATAAACATGATGAAAGAAAAAAAAGACATGATAATCTCACTAGATGCAGAAAAAGCATTTGACAAAATCCAACACCCCTTCATGCTAAAAGTTCTGGAGAGAACGCGCATACAAGGACCGTACCTAGAAATAATAAAGGCAATATACAGCAATCCAATGGCCAACATCAAATTAAATTGAGAGAAACTTGAAGCAAATTCAGTTTTTTGACAATATAAAATGTATTATCTTTCAATTGAGATTGAAAAAGAAATTATTTTGATATTTTGCAACTAAACAAACCTTTAATTGTATATATTTTGAGATCTCAAAGGACAATTTGCTTTGAATTTCAGCATGCCTTTTGTGAGTAGCTTTTAAACTTAAATCCTTCCAAATCCTATGTGTCTGTCTATGCATTCTAAGTATTGGGATCAAAGGCATGTCCTTCTCAACTGATGGGATTACAACAACTCAAAATCAATAGGATATTTCAGCTCCACAGACTTTTCCAGCCAGAACTTCAGTAAAGCCCTGAAGTTCAGCTTCTGTCTACAAACTTCTTAGGGCATTTAAATAGCTGAGCACAAAGGAACTCAACATCAAATGACTCTATTAACATGCTTAACCATTTTTTTCATTCTTATTTGGGCCCCAAACAGGTTTACTACCTACCAAATCAGCAGAAAGTCATTTTAAGAGAGCAATGTCCCATCTCCAGAAGGTGGGGTGGGTGATTTTTTCCCCTCTTTGGTCATTTGATGGGTTATATATACTTTTGGTTATTTAGGGGAGAGATTACAAGCTATTAAATTGTCTTGTTAAATAAGTTTTGGAGGTTAGATACAGGGATTTCTTTCTTTTTCTTTTCTGTATCCTTCTTACTCTCCTATGTAGGGGTCAAAAGACTTGAGAAAACATGTGATATAGACATAATATAGGAATGATAAATAAAAACAGACAGATTATTGAATATGCTCTTATACCTTTGTATATTGATACAAAATTAAGATTATATTTGGCTAAATCAGTGCTGATCTTCATATATTGATGCAAAATTCAGATTTTATTGGGCTACATCAGTATTGATCTTTGTATATTGATACAAAATTAAGGTTATATTTGCCCACATTGGTATTGATGTTTGTATATTGATACAAAATTAAAGTTAACTCTTTTTAAGGTATTGTACCTAGGTAATGTTTAAAAATGAAATGTGAAGTTTTGGCCTTTTGTTAGTAACTATAATAAACTGTTTTGGATAATTAAGAAATGCAAACTAACAGTCATTCAAGCATGTCATTTTGTTATGTAATAGGGCAGTCTATAACAGTTATTTTCTAAGTTAATCAGAAATCAAGTTGCTAAGAGGCAAGTAATATTTGCTTATCCAAATATAAGTAGATAGACAGGTAGTCTTCAAAACCTCAAGAGATCTGCAGAATATTGCATTCAATGATATTTTCTTAACTTAAGAGTTTTTGATATTGACATGTCAGTTCCTGAAAGCACCCCCTATTCTACTCCAAGTAGAAGATGAGTATTGAAGAATCTCCATTTGGAGAGGGTTGAATTAGTGGCAAACCTATCACTTGGCAAGAAAAATCCCTTGCTTCAACTGCAGGCAGAATGCTGTCCAAAAAGAACAAAACTTGGAAGCAGGTAAATCGACAGCCTAACTCTGCCAAGACAGGGTAGGCAAGTCCATCATAATTCCTGCTTTACAATCAATGTCTGTCAGAGAAACAGGGCCAAATTGCTGTAGATTGCTGCTGTAATGTGTGGAGAGAAATTGTTAACTGTCCAGGCAGTCACTGGCATGTCATTTCTTAGTTTTGGAAGCTGCTGGCCCTGCACTTCCTGTATAATCAGATATATTTATCCCTCTCATGTCTCTGATGTGGTTAAAGATAGCTAGAGTCTCATACTTAAATTTTCAGTTGTTTAGGAATTAAGAGAGTGTTCTGGCTCTAAGAAGATGTTTTTAAAATTGTGATGCAAGTTAGCATGGAAGCTGAGTTGGATATAGAACTTTAAACTAATGAAGAAAATTGGATAGTAGACTGTTAAAGTCAGTTGACAAATACGTATGGACTGGACATTGGAAATATATGCTAAGCTTTATAATTCTCATAGTTGTGGCCTAATTATATCTGTTGTTTTGTATTGTATTTGTTGTTATAAGAGAAAGAGCCATTTGTTGGGCTGAAAGGGGGAGCTGTTGGGGGAAAAAAGATATACCTTAAACTTAAAAAAAAGGAAGGGAATGGGTGGGTTGAGGGGGAAGAGGGTGGGAGGGTGCGACCAGAGGGAGGGAGTAGGGAAGGGATTGCAATTGAGATGTAACTTGAAGAAATAAATTTAAAAAAGAGAAAGAAATTGCAGAAGAGTTTAACTGGCTATTGTACAGAACTGGCAGAGAGAATAAACTATGGTGGAACATTTGTTACCCTCTGCTTCAGGCAGAGAGCGATTCAAGACTATGGGTAAAACTGTAAAACCTACTTGTTCAGATGTTTTGTAAGGGGAGGTTCATGTGTGTTTATGGGGAACTGTGTACACATTTTGGGAGTACATGCCGGGACACATATGTGGAGGTAGAGAAAAACTTTGTGGAATCATTTCTCTCATTTCTCTCTTTTGACCTTTATGTGGATTCTAAAGATCAAACTAAGGTGACCATGGTTTTGCCATAAGAATCCTTTACCATCTGAGCCATCTCACTGTTCCTAAGCAAATATTTGAAAAAAGTTGACATGTCCATTTAGAAAAACAACAATAATATGATCCTCCACCCCTAAACTGTGATATCATCATATGCAGCATTTGCTGTGATAACCTAGCAGGGCACACAGCTGTGACACTCATGTTTCTCTGTTGTATTTTTCTGTGTTCTGTTCAGGGCCACATCTCAGTGCTGCATTTCGTACACAGACTATTACATCTACTCACAAACTCCAAGTTTTAATTTCTTATAAATCATTTGAGAAAGTAGTTTTTTAAAAACATTTTTCATCTTGTTTTTTCTCTTTTAATTAATTTATTTATTTGCAATTTATTTTTTATTTGTATTTCCTCTGTCAATCTCTGTACCATCTACCCTCTAGGATGTTATAGTAAAACATGCATACAAGACAGATGAAGCATGAAAGGAAGCTATGGGGGGGGTAGGGACAGATGTTTCATAGGCTAGAGAGGATGAAGAACAACATCCAGCACTAGAGTTCCATGGCTTCTGAGAGTTCAAAGTCCATAGAGACCTAGAAGAAAGGCCATTGCTTTAGAAAAGAATTCCTGGCATAGCTAAGAAGAGACGCCTGTACACAGTTTAATCTCAGCTCCAGAGCTAGCTAGTTGAACTGTGAACTTGAGTGCTATGACAATGTTCCTTGAAATGGCACTAGTTTGGAAACTGTGACAAATAACAAGTACCATGTCATGGAACTGCCAAATGTCTTGAAGCTCTCCTCTCTGGGTCTCTAAGTAACCCAACATCACCGCTAATAACAGCCAGCACAGCAGCTAAGAGGATCTACTCTTCAAGGTGGTGAATTGTGAACAAGTACACGCATTCCCTCAAATTTTTCATAGTCTTTAACTTATGGCAACTTAGTGAACAGTGTCAGCTATCAATCTTTGAGGAGCATACGCTGAAATTGTCTCAAATGAATGTGCCATCTAAGCATTCATCCTCTGCTCTGCCTCCTCCCTAATCATGATCATTTCTGCATCAGTCAGAGAGAAGTCAGTGCAGCTAAGCTCATGTGCTCACCCTAACATTGAGACTGACACTTAACTATCACCTCTAAGTTGGACCTGGGCACCTTTCTCAAACCCAATAATTTCCACATACTCTTATGTCTCTTTCACGAACTAAACAACTGTATTAATTATTTTTCTTTTGCTGTTATAAAACACCATAACCATGGCAAAATACAAAAGAAAGAGGTTGTTTTGAGCTCAGGCTTCCAGGGGGCTAGAGACCCTGATGGTAGAGCAGAGGTGGCAGGTAGCACACAGCTGGAACAGCAGCAGAGGGTTTACATCTTGAACCACAAACAGAAAACTGAGGAGAGAGAAAAAGGGAAAACTGAGGGAACACACTGAAAAAGGGCAAAAGTCTTTTGAAACTCTAAGTCTGTTCCCAGTGATATACTACCCCAGGCAGCCCATAACTCCTAATCTTCCCCAAGCAGCAACCAACTGGACACCGAGTATTCAAATACCAGAGAGTTATGGGAGGTTTCTTGTCCAAACCACCACAGCAACCATTCCTCCTCATTTGGAACATAGCACCAATTTCTACCCTTTATTTTTCCCAGGTCCTCCCAACCACTGCTCACTGGGAAATATAAATCTGATCGTGTAGGGCATCAACTCTGAATATTGTAAATCCTTTCTGGGATCTCTGGGATTAAATGGCTTCTCCAAAGCCAAGTCGTCTCCCTCTTCAGTTACTGACTTCTCATGACCTATACGTCAGAGATTCTTAGTTCTTTTCCATTCATTGTATTTATGATGGGATTATCTTGAGTTAAAAAAAGTAGAATTTGGACAAAACTTTATTTAGAAAATATGTTGGGGTTGATATTGATTTGACATATAGTAAAATTGTTTTAAAAAGCATTAATATTCAAAACAACATATATCCAAGTGGCTCAGAATAATGACAAACACTCAATATTAATTTATATTTTAGTAATGTTTTATGGACTATATGCAACAGAAATTGGATATATTTTTGGAATATCATTCAAAGAGAGGAATTATATTCACTCATGGAATTGCAATAAAATCTTAGTAAAGGCAGAAAGTGATGGTAGAAATATAGCAATAGGAATTTGCACATTTTGGTTTGAAAATTCTATGTTTCATTAAACTTGTAGTAAGCAATACCAGGCTGTGTCTTTCCATTTTAAATTTTATATCAGAATGAAATCCCACTGCTACTACTTGGAAGTTTATGTTCATGGATGTGAGTCAGGCCATTCATTAGCACACATAGTGGAGGTGAGGAGGCTGGTACCCCTCAAGCCACCTGAACTGAGCCAGTTAAAGAGTGCTAACTCCTTTGGTTGAAGGATATCTGGGTTGTTTCCAGTTTCTTGTGACTGATGAACTGAGGGAGGTTGATATGTCGAGGCTCCCCTCATCCTAGAAGAAGGAGAGGATGAAGAGGGGTAAGAGGGTGGGAGGGTAGGAGCAGCAGGAAAGGAGGGAGGAGGCTGTTGTCAAGATGTAACTTGAAAAAAGTATATACACTTTTAAGAAATCAAAAAAACAAACCAACAATAAAAAGAGTTATCCCTAGTTGGGTTTAAATGGTGATTCAGGATATAGTATTAATTCCTATTAAAAATAAGAGTAGTCCCATTTGAATCTCTTGTATTTTGTGTTTGGATAGTTTGGATCATGTCTTAACAAGTTATGCTAATAAAGGTACCATCTTAAGAGTTTACTTCATTATTCTACATACCAGGTATGAAGGAAAAGTGTGAAGGGTTTCTCGTACAGCTCTCTAGGACTGGATGCCTGTTCTGGATGACTTACCACACAGCGATGTAGACAGGAGACTTTTTCTATACTGAGAACCACACTCCAGTGTGTTTCCATTCTAGATAGTTGTTGGACAGGACCCATGGACCATTTTCTCTTCCAATATATGGATGTGGGTGTTGGGGTAGTGTTAAGCACTCTAAATGTTAATTAATTGGTCCTGCTTTCTGTCTGTTACTTACATTGACTCCAATTGGTTAAATAAATGCCAAGGCCTGAGATTGGACAAAGACAGAGAAAGGTGGGACTTTCTGGGATTAGAACAGGAAGCCTGTGCTTTAGACAGAGGACTAAAGCATTCCAGCCAGGAGAAGCAGGAAGGAGGCACACACCATGGGTTAGAAAAAGGAACCTCATTCCACATGGCCAGGAACATTGGCATAGCGTGGAGAATGGCAGTTCAAGGGGACATATGTATATATGGGGTTATTTTGGGTAATAGACTTAAGAGCTATCTTAGATGGGCTAGGATTGCACAATTCAGGCCAAGGCTTGTTAAAATCCATGTGGTCTCTGTGTGCTCATTTATAATGGCTGCTTAAAGATTAACAACCGCCAAACCAATTACTGATAATAAATGCTGGTTAAATAGTTTAATTAGCCATATATTTTTTTACATATGGCATCCAACTAGGGCAATTAGAATCCATGCTTACAGTATGAGAAGGCCGGGTTGAAAGCTGATTTCCTAGCCAAGGAGTGGGGAACTGAACTCAAATGCATTTCAAAGGTGCAGTTCCTTAACAAAAGTTGTGGCCTTGCAGCAAAGGCTGAGAGCTAAAGCTTAGCTCTTCTTACATACTAAAAAGCTGGCAGCCTTCTAAACAGAGCTTGAGAGTGGAATTAACTGCCTAGATTAAAAATGGAGGAATTCATAATGCCTCAATACGTTTGGATTCCAATTGAGTTTGTTCCTCTTAGCATGCAAATGATTTTTACCCTGACAATTGTAGTACTGGGTATCTTTTTTTTTTTGAGAAAGTTCAGACTAGGATAGTCTTAAAGGAAAGACTTTATAGATGGAATGCTAAATTGTCAACAATGATAATGAAGGAAAGAGAGAGGCCTTTCCTGATAAATAAGGCAAAATTGATGGCAGCTGGAGCTAAGAGCTCCCTGGCTGTGAGGTGCTTCTCAGGACTTTCTGGGAAGGGTCCACCAATGAAATACAGTCAGAACTAGATTTCAAGGAATAATGAACAAAACTTTAATTGCAGCACCACGGGATCACATGGTTAGACATGCCAAGGCTCTTGTAATGTTGTTTCTTTGCTTGATTTTTGTTTAGATGTCTTTGATTTTCCTATATTGGGAGGTAAAATGGATATTTTTCTGGTTTGGCATTGCAAAAACTTAAGAGATATTTGAAAATTTTGGGCTAATTTCGAATTGTCACTACAGTTCAAAGTTGCTCTCAAGGTTACAGAGTTACTTAAATCTGGGATTTAAGTGAAATATTTGAGCAGGATGGTACTGGCCCATGCCTTTAATCCCTTAATCCCATTTTACTGGAGGAAGAAACAGGCAGCTCTCTGGATTCTAGACCAGCCTTGTTTAAACAATGAAGGCAGGGCGCAAACCCTGCTGATAAGATAAGGCTGCTTACTAAAGACAGTCTAGAACTCAAAAATGACACATTTTTCCCCTTGAGGTTAAGTTTAATAATGTCCTTACTGATCTAATGGATAAATGCACATAATCTTAAATTTATGTAAAGAGAAAAGGGTCACAAGCCAGTCTCCTTAGGTGTGGAACTCCCCCAGGAGAACTGGTTTCAAGAGGCATTTTGCCCCTAAAAGTGATGTTATTCGCTGGGCGTGATGGTACACACCTTTAATCCCAGCATTGGGAGGCAGAGGCAAGTGGATCTCTATGAGTTCAGGTGATCTCTATGAGTTCAAGGCTAGCCTGGTGTGCAAAGTGAGTCCAGGACAAGGATACACAGAGAAATCCTGTCTCTGGTGGGGAAAAAAGGAGAGAGAGAAAGAAATATATTCTGTTAATCAATGTAAGGATCCAGAGTTAGGCTGGAGAAGAACATGCAAACAGCATGCCTCCCACAGCCAACAGTTAAGAAAAGCTAACATAAAATAGCATATCATGCTATTCTACACCAATCTCCTTAAGAATGGAGTTTCCATGGGAGAATTGGAACTCAAACTAATACAAAATGGTTTAAGTAATGTTATCATTTAATAAGGGTAATTCAATTATTTAACTTCATACCTTGATCTCAAAACTTGGGAGACAAGGACAAAACAGGTTCCTTGTGTGTTCAAGGCCAATCTTACCTATGGAGCTCTACAGAGCAAATCAAGACAGCCCAAGCTACAAAGAGAAACCCTGTCTCAGTAAGGATAGACATATCCACATAGAAATTAAATCTCCAAAGAAAGGAGAAAAGGAAAGAAAAAATATATAAATGCAAAACTTTGATCCCAAAACATGGGAGACAAAAACAGAGACATATTGGTTCCTTTTGAGTTTGAGGCCAACCTAATCTACAAAAAGCCAGAACAACACAGAATAAACCTGTTTTAATCAATTAATAAATTTATGACAACTGTAGAGGAGAATACTTAAACTCCCTACAGTCTTATTCTATATTTTCAATTTAAAATAGATTATATATAGCACATATATGCAATACTATTACATGCCATGTTTTTATATGGCATGAATGGAGACTTACAAATGTCTTTCTTCTGCAAAGAACAGAAAAATATTCCTTAATTGACTTGTGCATCCTGCACATCCAAAGTATTTTGGTAATTGCAGAACTATATGTTACTTGTGAGAAATTATATATTTGCAGAACAATGGGACCTGAGTCCAAAGAAGACAAGACAAGTAACCCAAATGATCCAGCCTCATAGAATGCCTCAATAGCTTTTTCCTCAAAAATCTGCATCCAGAACAACTTCAAACAGCTTGCTGAGATGGCCCAGTCTCAAAGACTGTTCCAGACAGGACATCAATAAACTCCTGAACTTTCCCACCAAAGTCCAGCTTCGAACTACAAATTGCTTGAACATTTAAATTGCTGAGCACATAGAGACTGGACAACAAATGTTACAATTTACTTGCTTAACCACTTTTTTTTTTTTTCATTTTGTTTGGGACACCAAACAGGTTTTCTGTGACCCAATTCAGCAGGAAGCAGTTTTAAGAGAGCGCCATCCCATTCCCAAAAGTGGGGTGGATAATAGATGTTGTTTAGGGGGGAATTATTAAAATTGTTAAATGGTCTTGTTAAGCAAGATATAGGATATTAGATTTAAGGACTTTTCTTTTTCTTTTCTCTCACCTTCTTTCTCTCTTATATAGGGGGAAAACACTTGAAAAGAAAAAGAGGGGGACATATGTATATAATATAGAAATGATAAGATATAAGGATAGATTATTGAATCTTCTCTGAAACTCAAAACATGTTATTCTTTAAATAAGGTTATCTTTTGATACATTCGTATTGAATTTTGTATATTGATATGAAAATAAGGTTATGTTTTGATTCATTGGTATGGAATTTTATATTTAGACACATATTATGTATATTTCAACTTATATAAAGTATTGTGCCTATATAAATCATTTAAATTATAGGTTTACTTCTGATCCTTTTATGGTTTGCTATTGCAATCTATTTAGGAGTATGGATAATACAAGTTGCTGGCCAGTCAAGCTTCTGGTCATGTCAAATACTAGTCTTAATTTATCACAAAATACACTTAATAGGTTAAACAGACAGTAAATGGTTAAAATATACAGTTTGCTTGTTCAAAGATAGATAGATTTATAAATAAAATAATAGATGTCTTCAAAACCCTCAGAGGTATACAGAAAATGGCATTTAAAGATGTTTTTATTATTTTAAGAATTGTTTGACTAAAGACAGTCAGCTCTTGACAGCTCCCATTTAACTTGGAAGAAGACAATGAGCATCAAAAAGAAATCTCCCATCAGGAGATAATTCCTCAAAAAGAAATCTCCCATCAGGAGATAATTCCTCAAAAAGAAATCTCCCATCAGGAGATAATTCCTCAAAAAGAAATCTCCCATCAG
>CAJQZJ010033015.1:1322612-1405189 GCA_907164525.1 Lophiomys imhausi | reverse complement strand
AAATCTCCCATCAGGAGATAATTCCTCAAAAAGAAATCTCCCATCAGAAGATAATTCCTATTGGGCAAAATTCCCCTGCTCTCTCAACAGACTATATAAAGTCCAAAAATGGACCAGAGTGTAAATGCAGGTAAATTGATGTCCTGATTCTGCAGAGACAGAATGGGAAAATCCTTATTTCCTGCTGCACAATTTATTCTGAAAAATGCTTGGCCAGAAGGCTGAAGATGATGCTCTAACAATATCAAGAGATACTCAGGGCTGTCTAGGCAACAAAATGTCATATATCTTTTTGGAAGCTGCTCTCCTATGCTTCCTATTCACTTAAATAATAACTTTATCCCTTCTTATGTCTTTGATGGGGTTGAAGGCATAATAGTTATAAAATTTCAATTGAACTTCAGTAGTTTAGGATTTAAAAGGATATTTTCAAGTCTAAATAAAATCTAGGTTTATAAATATAGGATATGATAGAAATTATTTAGGTTCAGAAGTTTAGATAAACCAAGATAGATGATTTTTTTTTCTTCAAGATTATCTGATACAAAAAGGCTAAACATTATGTCTGTAACTTTTATATATGGTTTTCTTGTCTTATATTTGTTCTTATTGTTTTTACTG
This sequence comes from Lophiomys imhausi, assembly GCA_907164525.1. Lineage (NCBI taxonomy): Eukaryota > Metazoa > Chordata > Mammalia > Rodentia > Muridae > Lophiomys > Lophiomys imhausi. Next base: position 1,404,568 of record CAJQZJ010033015.1, on the reverse strand, counting down.
AGGAGTTAAAAAATTTATCCTTTTTATTAGACAAAAGGAGGGAATTGTTGGGGTAGTGTTAAGCATTCTAAATGTTAATTAATTGGTCCTGCTTTTTGTCTGTTACTTACATTGACTCCAATTGGTTAAAAAAAAAATGCCGAGGCCTGAGATTGGACAAAGACAGAGAAAGGTGGGACTTCCTGGGATTAGAACAGGAAGCCTGTGCTTTAGACAGAGGACTAAAGCATTCCAGCCAGGAGCAGCAGGAAGAAGGAGGCACACACCATGGGTTAGAAAAAGGAACCTCATCCCACATGGCCAGGAACATTGGCATAGCATGGAGAATGGCAGTTCAAGGGGACATATGTATATATGGGGTCATATTTGGTTAATAGAATTAAGAGCTAGCTTAGATGGGCTAGGATTGCACAGTTCAGGCCAAGGCTTGTTAAAATCCATGTGGTCTCTGTGTGCTCATTTATAATTGCTGTTCAAAGATTAACTGCTGCTGAACCAATTAACAATAATCTATATATTGGTTACATAGTTTAATTAGCCATATTTCTTTTTACATGTGGGTTCAAGGCATGCTCTCCTGCTGGGGCAGCAGTCAGTCTGTCTCAGGACATGCAACTCTTCCTAATAAACCTTCTTGCCTGCTGCCCAGTCTGTCATCCCCCATCCATTCCACACACTTGTTAACCTCAAAGTTGATGGGAAGTCAGATATTACCAAAAGGACTCTGAGAATATAAAGCAGCTGCCTCGTCTAATGTCCTATAGAGGGACATATACTAATTTTCTCCTGATAATATGAGCAGATGCTTGCTGTACTGAAACATGAGTCATCTGAAAAGCATGGATCTCAAGAGAATTCAAGAATATTACACAGAATTTATATAATTTCTGTAAACCAAGCCTTGCATATTTTTATTTCTTGTTTAAATGTCTGATTCTAGATAATAAGGATTTTTACATATTAGACATTACTTAGTGAGAATTTGGTTGGTTTAAATAGAAGAAAAAATAAACTATCTTCATATAATCCTGTAATTTGGGTATTCGGGAGCCTGAGGGGGACAAATGATCAGAAATTCAAAGGCAGCCTAGGAGAAAGTACAAGATGCTACTTTTAAAAGTTAATTTTTTTTTTTTTAAAGACGACAGTTTACTCAGAGGTAATTTTCTATCAGTGAGGCTTGGGATTTATACTCAACACCAGGAACACACTGAAACAAAAATTACAAGACGATGGCTTAAGTGGTTATTTCCATTGAGTTACGCATGGGCTGCATCGTGTTCAAGTCTTTAGAGAGGTTTCTATACCATCGTTTTAGCTGGGAATTATTGCAAGCTCCCTTCTTATGCTTTCAAATCTTAACTCTCAAGCAGACTTAAGAATACTTCAGTAATACAGTATTGTCTTTCCCTTCTTTTAAAATGTTTTCACTGTGGCCAGTAAGCAAAAAGAATAAGTTAATAACAATAGGAATGGTAACATTCTTTTAAAATATTCATTACATATGGATATAATCTAACTGGAAATAAAATTAGACCCATTTATTAATTAAAAGACAACACCAGAAATAAAACCATGATTACAAAATGTAATTGTTTTTTCTTTTGTATAATATCTAAGTCCTCATAAATATAACATCTAAATTATAGTGGCTTTAAAATCAGTCATCATATGCTATCTGTATTAAATTATATGTGGTTTAGGATTAGATATGGCCACAAGGAACATGAAAGACCATAATTTTTAATATGATAGAGGTTTCTTTCTCCTTAATATAATTGATTCCTGATGCTCCAAACTATACAAGCTGAAGTAATGTGTTGTAGCAGTTACTGTGGAATCCCTAATCATTTATGTGCTATGCACAGGATCTGTTTGAACATTACCTCAAGTTGGTACCTGGAGAATGAGTCTGGCTTATCTGATAGTGAACAGGAAGTCAGTGAGAGGTGCACTGAAGTTTTTGTGAAAGGAAAAGTCACAGACATCATTGTCTACAACAGTCATGCTGCTCACAGCAACCTACACTCCTGAAAAATGAGGTCAAAGAAATATGTGCACTTATTTTCGTATGCAGAAAAATTCCATGAGTGTGGGAGTAGAATTTACTTTATTCTGCATATAACAACTACACTCATGTGATGTATACTGTGTATATCTGACATTAATTTCACTGTACAGAATAAGAAAGTTAAAGATTGTGTGTGTGTGTGTGTGTGCTTGTACGAATTTTGTGCAAAACATGTGCACAGGTGTCCACAGAGGTCAGAAGAAGTTATTGGATTCCCCTGGATCTGGTGTTACAAGACACTGACAACATTAACTGGGTGCTAGGAACTGAACCAGGGTCCTCTACAAGGATAGTCACAGCTCTTAAATAGTGAGGAGTCTCTCCATCCCTTTAAACAAATTTTAGAAATTTTGTTCTCAGGACATAATATTTGTGCAGATTTCATCACTAATCCATGCAAATTTACCAAACTTTCTTCCTGGAATACTCAATTAGCTATTAATTTCAAGTCTATTAATTCTATCATTGTAATCAGTTTTAGGTCATGTGAGTTCTTGGCTTCTCATCCTGTTTCCTTTTGTTTTTGTTTTCTTCTTCTCTGTGTATTAGGAGTTTGGAACTCAAAGTCTGATTGAATGGCCTATAGTACCACTCTAGAGAGTGAAGGAGGAACTCAGAGTTCTGAATTAGTTCCACCTGGAGTATCTATCAAAATGTTGATCACCATACCAATGTGTGCAAAGTGTCATATACTTCACAGGGTTTTATTCAAAACCAGGGCAAAACTCTATGTAAGTCCCATTAAAACAGGCCAGATGATCTTTGCAGAAGTTACACTATGAAATCTTCTTTGACTGGAAGCCTGACAACTTGAGCTGTTTTTATTTGTTTGTTTATTGGTTGGTTTTTGTTTTGTTTTGTTTTGTTTTTTTGCTACATCGTATATATCATTGCTTCCTAGAATCCAAACAGGCCTTATTTATTAATCATTTTTTACTTGTGGCTGGAATGCAGTTAAGTTACAAGGAAGGAAGCTGACCCTTTAAGATCTAGATTTATGATTCCTTGAATTTTTCTGTAAGTAATAGTAACACAATAAAATGGGAAATAAATTACTGACAACTGTATTCAATCTCCTCTAGATAGGAATGTTATAGTGTAGCTTCTGTCAGGGTCTTTGGCCTGATGCAGTGTGAACTTACATAGAGTTTTATTACTTTATATTTTTAAATGAATGAATGAATGAATCCCTGTGCAGTATATGGCACTTTCCACACATGGGCATGGTGATCAACATTTTCATGGATACTCCAGGTGGACCTAATTCAGAACTCTGAATTAATTTCTCCTTCACTCTCTAACATGGTATTGTACACTTCCTAATGTGGCTGTGAGTTCCAAGCTCTTAATTTGATGATGTCTGTATTTTCCTTCTTTTCAATCAGCAGACATTCCTGTCGAGAAAACAAGGCGGGTAAATTAAGAATATCTGGCCACATTCTTTGTAACTTGGAATTCCATCTTTCATTCCCTCAGATTGAGCATCTTGTGATTCACATATGTGTGTCTGATATTTCTTTGTCTTTCAATACAAATCATTTCCTCTATCACACTCTGACAGGAAGTAGTAATGCCACCAATGTCACTTTGAACAAGAAAATTTTAATAAAAATAGTTAAATACTAATATTGTAGCTTATAAGAGGGATAGTGTAAGGCCCTAGGGGCTACAAATGTGGGAGGCAGTAAGAGCAACTCAGAACATTTGAAAATCCCAGTTAGCCTGACAGCTTCAAGACTGAGATTCAGAACATGTGGCCGGGAACTGGTTATATCAGCAACAAAGATCTGGTGCAGAGACAAGAACACAGAATCCTGACCACTGTGAGACATGAACATGGCTGAGAGGAGAACTTCTGGGATTCTTGTAACCTAACTCAGGTCTTCTGCATGGCAGATAATGGTATAAATCCACCCAGGTAGCTGCTTTCTCTTGATATGTCACTGGGACCCTCTCCAGTGTCTTCTTTTATAAAGAGCTAACAAGATCAGTTGGCAACAGAAAACTGTGCATGGCCCTGCACCCCAGCATGTAGAGAGGTGGATATTTGAGATGAAATGGGAAGGCTGACAGAATATCTATACATAAGATAGTAAATGGCACGCTGCTGTGTGAAGTGACCAGCTGAACAGTACAAACTCATCACGAGGGAACGCAGTGCTCCTGGCGTTTCCTAAGGAGATGTAAGCAAATAGCTATTCATCCTAGGTGTTCTCTCCAAAACAGATGAAAGAAATAGTTTCACCCTAGATTTAATGAACAGAAGCGTTTACTGGAATTACGTGCAGGAGAATGGATGACTCAAGAAGAGTTTCATCACCAAAAGGCCAACCACAGCCTCATGGAGACTCATGAAAGCTACACTCCTCAAGCTCCTGGCGAAAGCTGCCTGCTGGAAATACCCTTCCCTCAATAACTGTTTTGGTGTCTGTTTGAAGGTGGACCTTGTGACTATTTTAATAATTAAGCTATATTTTAGTCAAACTGTAAGAAAGTTAAGCATCCAGTGGAGCTTAAGTAGAAAACTTTGGGGAAGCTCAGAGACAATCATTGATCATAGTTCTGTCATGGACTAAGGGATTGTTTTGTTTCTTTTTTTTTGTTTTTTTTTTTTGTTTTTTTTTTTTTTTCGAGACAGGGTTTCTTTGTGTAGCCCTGGCTGTCCTGGACTCACTTTGTAGACCAGGCTGGCCTCGAACTCGCAAAGATCCGCCTGCCTCTGCCTCCCAAGTGCTGGGATTAAAGGCGTGCGCCACCACCGCCCGGCACGATTGTTTTGTTTCTTAACTCACATGTGACTAATATGTAAATATACACAAAGAAGTTAAATTGTGTGAATCTTTTTGAGCAAAGATGACTTGCAACTGTCATTTTATGCAAAGAATGTTAGATCCATTCCTTCAATGGAATGCATCTGTATATGTTCCAAACATATGGAACAATCAAAGTCAATATGCACCCAGACTCTGTAACGTTAAAATTATTTCTCAATTATCTGTAAGTTCAGATTATCCCAGGAATGTTTCTGGGGTTGCATAGACACATATAAATAAAAAATTAATAGTAATATTAAACAGTGGAATTGATAAGTCGGTATAAATATGAATTGATAAATTTATTTTATATTTTAAAATTATACCATTGAAATATTCATAATCTTACATAATTTTAAAATTCCAATCAATGAGTAGATTTGTTTATATCTGTATGTGGATATTTTTCATCACTTGTCTGATAATCTATACCCAAGGTTAATTTTCTTGCCCTAGGGAACACACCTACTTTTGAGCACCAGAGGTCCCCTCCTGTGGTACAGATGGCACTGACTGACCTATTAAATATCAGGTGGACATGAAGAATGATAGAGCACATTACCATAAGGGCAGCAGTTAAAAATGTTGTTTGTCTGTCATCAAATACAATGTAGGAAGATCAACATAAATGAAGAACATTAATCAAATATTAAGACTACATTGATATTAGGAATAGTTGTGGAAAACACTTAATATTTGAATGCAGTTGGTAAATTTTAATTATTTTGATTGAATGACCAGAGTCTCAGATCATATTTTTAGGTCAATGAGAGAACACAGGAATATAGTTTCTGTTTAAATATTCTCTACCAGAGTTTTCTTCCAGTAAAATACACAAAGTTCGTTACATGTACTAATTTGTAAATGACTTATTTAGGAAAATCACATGGTCCTAGTGAGAAGGAGTACAAGGGATCCACTGTGGTTTGTGAATTCAAGTGTTTCTTCTTAAATATGTTGCATGGTATTTGTCTTTATTAACCTAACCATTTCCTTCCTGCCCTTTTTATTCTTCCTTCTGATTGCAAAAATTAAGCAACTTTTTATGCAGCATAAAATAAGAAACTTGGCAACTTTTCAATAAGCCTGATTAATGAAGACTTTACACTGGTCATTCATGTTCTGAAATGAAAAGTGCATTGAGTTATAGTTTTTATTTGTCATTATAAGTAAAAAAAAAAAAAACACTACCTTAATTTTTACTGGTCTGTATCTTTTGACTTCAGCTGTGTGAAAATGAGACCTGCTATTGTTTTGACTGCAAGATCAATGAATACATTTGAGTAACTCTCTGTCATCCACAGGTAAATGTGTGCTATTTCAGATATGAGGAAACAATGTGTATCATGTCGCAAACAAAGAGACCATTGGAGATACAAAAAAAGAATAGCACATTGCTCTGTGGTGCTCTTGGGATTATATATAGCGTGTGTAGACAGAGCTCCATCTAACATTTTAGAGATGAATCCATAATCTTAATCACAAAGTGCTTTTACATTCAGGATGAAACATAAGTCTAGAAACATAGATCAGAGCTCTCGTATCTTCCTCATACTACTTAAGCAAATTGTTTTAGTTTGCTTTATGTTTAGCAAAATACTCAAAGACCCAATTGTACATATGTTATGGAGGTACAACTTGTATATCTGCACAACAAACATCAGTGCTAATTGTATGCAGCAAGTAGCAGCAGATGTTTTCTGATCATTAAAATAAGACACAAAAAGGATGGCAAAATGGACTTTGCCAAGAGATTAGGTGCTGAGAATGTACAAGGACTTGAGTTCAGATCTCTGGCACATATGGAAAAAAAGTTTGTGTCTGTAGCACAGCACTGGGAGACAGATTTGGGAGTCTCCTTAGGCTTGCAGGATAGTCAGTATAGCATATAGTCTATAGAATATAGCATATTACTTCCCAGAAACTAAGTCAGGAGGCTTAAAGGCACCTGTAATATCAGCTCCAGGGCATCTGATATTCTCATCTGGACTCTGAAGGCACCTAAATCCATGTGCGCACACACGCACATAATTAAAATTATACATAAGAAATATTGTTTAAAAGTCTTTACAGTCAAAGATAACAGTAATAAGTAAACAAACATGTACATTGCAATATATTTTGAAAACGGGTTAGTGCAGTTAGCAGAACAGAAGTCCTAACGCTGTTAGCAGAGTGGAAGTCCTAACGCTGGATGAAGTTTAAGGTTGCAGTGAGAGGCTTGGGAGAGTGTGCTGTGATGGGGCAGTGGACAAAGGCTTGAAAGTATGAGGCAATATGCTAGGAAGAAGAAACACAAAGTCAAGGAAGGATGGGATTTGGCATTTTTGAAGATCTACAGAGCATACTTACCAGCTGCAAGATGGGTGTGACGTGCCACCCTGGGACAGTAAGGTTTCCCTCTATTGTGAATCTATAGGAGACTCTGCCAAGGATGGTGAGGACTTGGAGTCTTTAGAACAACTGCACCATTGATCTTCCTTCCTTCACTCTACTAATCTCACAGAATGCCTCTTTTGTAACTTCTTCCCCACTTTTTAGATTGCTCTAGTTCCTGCTAAAAATGCCAGTCTCCTACCTTCATGCTGAGATCATGACTTGGTTCATGGAAAAAACAAAAAAAAATGAGCAAGGCAAACATTATACAGTTTCTGACTATAGCAGCATCTTCCCTCTGCCTTTCTCTTGTTCTCACAAAGATTGCTCCTTTATAGGTCCCACCCTTGCCTGGGTGTCAGCCTCTAGACACCAATGAAGACTGGTTCATACCATATCTCTTCTCTTTCTGAGTCATGCATGAACATTTCTTTCCTGGACTAGCCATTTCTATTCTGGGCGAAAAGAGATGGTGAGAATTCAAATGTTATTTTACTAAGTATGAGTGAAACACCTCGGAGCTTTTGGCTTCCCTGGAAACTGGACAGAGAAGTTTGGTAGGAGGCATGTTAGCATTCTGATGACATGAAGGTAGCAGTTGTCTATGAGAAAGTATTGAGGGTTGGGAGGAATTTTAGCATCTTCACTTTATCCCTTTGGATGTATATGCAACGACTCACAAAACACTACTAACTGGAACACCAAGAACTTCAGAGACCACACCACATGTAGCCTCGTCCCTCCTTAATAGTGCCTGCTCATATTCAGCAACACAGCACTCAAGCCGCCTAAGGATAGCTTATTCAGAATACAACTTCTACAAAAGGGAATCCCATGAAGAAGGACAGTGGTGCCTTCTAGGGTTCAGATCCATTCCTACACCTAGGGATGGAGGTGTATAGAGGTACCAGAGGCTCTGCAAGTTGTTTGGAAAACTCTTCAATAGATAAGTTGGCAGCAGGCAAATGCACACACATGACAAGCATGAAATCTCAAGACATCATTTTAACTTACTCAACAGTATCATTAAAGCATATTAAATACATTTGAGCCTTAGGTTGAAATGTCATCTGGTTTCTACTTCTAATTGGAGACTAGTAGATGTAGCTCCTGTTAAAAAGAGATAAACAGAAAAACCTAAAATAATAAGTTGACAATAGCTACAGAAACAGGAACTTCAGGGTAAAACTGGGACCTTGTGATCACAGGAGTGGGTAATCCTTCCCATATGGGTTTTAATGGGTCTTATAGGCTAATCAAATACTAGGTTCCTGTTCCTTTGGGTCTGTGGTGGGTTATAGGATCGCTATCCTGTAGTATATGTCTAAATCCAGTTATATATGAGAAATTCCACCCAGCAGCAGAACAAAGTAAAAGCTCAGACACACATTCAAACATTAGGTGGAACTCTGAGAGTCCTATATAAGAGAGGAAGGAAGAAAAGAGAGACCTGGAGGGGTCAAGATCAACACATGAAGATCAACAAAACCAACCAGCCTAGGCCCCTAGAGATTTACAGAAATTGAAAAATTAACCAAAAGAAGAAGAAGAAGAAGAAGAAGAAGAAGAAGAAGAAGAAGAAGAAATTCTTAGATTAGATTTAGATGCCCCTATACAAGTATAGATGATAGGCAACTTGGTCCTCATTCAGATCCCTTAGCAAGTGGGGGGGCGGGGTGCAGTATCAGTCATGAACTTTATTAACTGGTAGTGGGGCAATTTACCTTAAAAGCTGAGTTGCCATGTCAGGCCCAAAGGCAAGAGGAAGCTCTTAGCCCTCATGAGACTGAAGAACTGAGGGGAATTGCTTTGTGGGGCACCCATGCTGAAGGAGGAGGTTATATGGGATGGTGATTAGAAGTGGGGAGTTTTATATACATACATATATATATATATATATATATAAACATTATGAGAGAGATACCTGCTTCTTAGATTCCCTGCTTCTGTGTCTCAATGGGACACAAAAATGTTGTTTTCATAATAGAGATTACAGAAAAACAACCTGTTCACAGATATGTTAGTGGCCATCTGAAGTTGAATTCTGTTTAATCTCAGAGCAAATATCAAGTATTGTCATTTGATTATAAATAAAATTGAAAGTAATCAAAACAAATATACATAGTACCATATAATGAAATAGCAAAATCTAGTGAAACAAACTAGAACTGGCTAAAGAGTTAATTTAAGAAAGGCAGAAATCACGCTTGTGAAGGTGAGTAACCGTGGAGCTCAACTGTGGCCGACAAGGCACTTGCTTCTGAATTGGGAGGGTAGTCCACTGGATCTCTAGCATTTTTCATACTCACTGGGTAGAATACCAAGGAAAATGCTGTCGTTGTCATCCTAATTGAAGTGGTTTCTTAAAATGTAGATCTTTAGTTCTGTTCTCAGTGACATAATGGAATCTAACATTTTGTAAGACAACTTGGAAAATTAAAAAATTGTCCAAAAAGGACAAAACCTGGAAGCAGGTAAGTCGACAGCCTAGCTCTGCCAAGACAGGGTAGGTAAGTCCTTCATAACCTCTGCTCTACAATCAATGTCTGTCAGAGAAATGGGGCCAAATGACTGAAGATCGATGCTGTAATGTATGGAGAGAAAATGGGAACTGTCCAGGCAGCCACTGCTATGTCATTTCTTAGTTTGGGAAGCTGCAGACCCTGTAATTCCTATAAAATCAGATATATTTATCCCTCTCATGTCTCTGAGGTGGTTGAAGAACAGATAGCTAGAGTCTCATAGTTAAATTTTGAGTTGTTTAGGAGTCAAGAGAGTGTTATAGATCTAAGAAGATACTTTTAAAATTGTGTTGCAAGTTAGTATGAATGTTGAGTCAGATATAGACCTTTAAACTCATGGAGATGTTTAGATAGTAGAATGTTAAAGTCAGGTACCAAATACATATGGACTGGACATTGGGAATGTACGTTAAGCCATATAACCCTCATAACTGTGGCCTAATTACCTCTGTTGTACTGTATTGTATTTATTATAAGAGAAAGAGCCATTTGTTGGACTGAAAGGGGAAACTGTAGGGGGAAATAAGATATACCTTAAACTTAAAAGAAAAAAAAAGGGAAGAGGATGGGGGGTTGAGGGTGGGAGGGTGGGACTGGAGGTGGGAGTAAGGAGGGGACTGCGATGGAGATGTAACTTGAAGAAATAAAAAATAAAAAAAAATACATTTTAAATTTAAAAAAATTGTCAACCAGCAGAGCAAAAGTAAGATAGTGGTTAATAGTTAGTTAAACAACTTTACTAGTACCACTAAACATTAAAAGAGCAAAATGAAATTTAGTAATAAAGATTTAAAATACCACAGATTGCTGCTATTACCAGTATGTCAAACTTGCAAAGTATTAGGCAGCCTGACAAATTATCTGTATTTGAACAAGTTCCCAAGTGATTTGATGATGCTGGGGTCAGGAACATATTTTGAATCTATTTATATAGGGATGGGGGAATTTGACAGGAAATGCCTCTGAAAAAAGGAAAGGCAATGTAAACAATTCAGCAACAGATAAGAATAGCCATGGGGACCTAAAAATCAGCCTGGAGGCTATATAAAGATTTCATAAAATGAAAAGAAAAAAAAAAACATTAGTCTAATCTGAAATTTAACACCAAATCTTTTATCCTTTTTGTGTACTCCTTTGTGTTATGTGATCACGACATTTGTGTAAGACCTCCTAGGATATAAATAATTTTAACAATAATTAAAATAATTAAATATAATAAAGTGAAATTAAAATGTCATGTTTCAGCCCTCACCCTTGAGATAAGTCCTCTGAAAATGATCACCTCACCCTACCCAGACATGCTTTGACCTTGGGCCCTTCCTTCATGTCACAGATCCACACAGATGTCATAAGATCAGGACAGGGTGTCTATAAAACTCCTTGTGCTATTAGGATATGACTATGAAGCTTCTGTCTGGTTCTTATGGTCTGTCTTAAACTGGTCACAACTTCACTATACAAGCCTGATTCCTTTTTGTTTCTAAAAATCCCATGTGCATCAGAATTCCAGTTTCATCCTTCATGTGTCCTCTCTTCCCATCACGGCATTCAAACCACATAACACATACAATTACACTACTTAGACATGAATTGAAAACAAAATGTAACCTTTCATGTTTTCTCATCACTATTTAGGCATAGGAGCCAGTGATGGTAAGTCATGGAGAAGAGAAAAGATGGAATTAACAGCCATGGATATTGGTTTAATGGAGTTTTGTCTACTAAGATTTTTCGGCAAGAATTTTACATTGTCCAAATGATGTCTTGCACAGAGTCATAGCTGAATCTAATATGAATACACTTAGCAACAATAAAAATGTTTGCTTGTCAATTAAAAAATGGTCAGAAATTCATGAAATAAAATCATTTCAATAATGGAGGAATCCTGCTAACATTGTCTGTTAAATGCTGAATCAATTTATATATGTATACAAAAAAAAAAACCAGTGCATATCTTTGGATATGCAAACAAGACCCAAGGTTGTTTCCTGTTTGCTAAACCTAATTAAACTTTTTGAATAAATGAATTAAATGTACTATAAATCTTTCAATAAATATATTGCTATTTGATTGTGTATATCATGAGAAATATCTACAGAATGTATCGTGCTGCAGTCCAACCACCTATAAAAGAGAATCTAGTCATAAAAAAAAGCTTTAGCCATGACTGGAGAGATGGCTAAGAGGTTAAGAGTACTATTTTCCAGAGAAATGAACACACAAGTTCATTTCTCTGCATCCATGATGGCTTACAATCATCTAAAAGCTTATTTCCAAACACAGTGCTCAAGTTTTTCAGGCTCTAAATTCTCCCTTTGACCTTGGATGGGCCCTTGGGGTCTGCCTGTACTCCACCAAGTTCCCTGTCACAGTGGGCTTATGCCTGGACACAGAATGTGCGCACAACATCAGAGGAGATTGTCTCTGCAGTTTGTAAGAGGGCAGGAGGGTTGTGCTCACCAGTCATCTAGGATTCACTTCCTTATTTTACCTTAAGTGGGGATTCTTTTTGAAAATTATCATTAATGCTATTACGTTAAATTAATGCATATGAGAAATAAATTATCAAGAATCTGAAATCATATGCAGCTATGGAATCCTTTGAAATTATTTACTATAAACCATTGCATGTACAGCATCTGTAAATCTACTTCTAAATAGCTACATATGTCTTTCAATTGATGATTTAAACCAATAACTATTTGTTGTACTTTTTCTGATAAGTATTAATTGAATCTACAATTCTTAATTCCTCCAAATACCACCTTATACTTAGACACAAAGGTGACTCACAGATATGAACTAAGAGACACATTGTGGTTAGTGATGACTGAGTATTTTTGAAATACAGGAAAATTGCATGACCTCATGATATTGAATACTTTGCAAAGCGTAAAAGATTGTCAACAAGGGGGATGGAGACTCAGAGATTTAGGGAACATACGTACCTTAAAGAACCTATAGCTTACATATTCTTCATAAAGAAATTTATATCATCTCAACAGTATAAAAATATAAATCCATCATGAGTAGGAAGCATGGAAAAATCTAATTGCTGAACCTATACGAGTTTCATATTACTTTAGCAATAAACAAAATTTTGTAGGATCTCATAAATCTTCTCCAAGAAGATGTAATAACTCTGCTTTTATTGTTTGTTTTCACTGGGTAAACAGTTATCAGTGAAGCCTAAATATTTTTTTTCTTTAATTTACTGGAATATGCATTTTTCTACAGTAGCCATAGGATACATTTATTAGGAAAAACCAATAAAAGGCAGAATGTGTATACATAAATTAGAGTTAGGTTCAACCTGTGATCTGTGTGTGGGAGTTTGGTAGCCCTCAGGTAACTTTACTTTGTAAAAATCGCATGGCAGGCTCATACCACCTGGAGATGGTACTAGTCGGTCAGGCTGTCAAAACAAAGTAGGTCAATGTGGGTGGTTAAACAATTACATTTATTGTCAAGCATTCTAGAAACTAGAAGTGAAGGTCAAGTTGTCAGAAGAAGTGACTTCTTCCAAGGTACTCAGCAGAAGCTTTGTCCATGTGCTTCCCCTGAAGAAGTAGTGCTCTGACCCTATTTCCATCCATGCATGCCTGTGTCCAAATCTCTCCCACTTTATAAGGACACAGTTAATGGGTTAAGAAATTCTAAACTGCCATATACCCACCTGCTTCCAGCTATCCCTCCATATACTATGTTTCCAAACAAGGGGATGTTCTACGAGGTTCTTTGAGTCAGGATCTGTGCTTGACTTTCAGGTGATCAGATTTAAACGATGGCAGAGATGTTCTGTGTGAACTTACAAGTTCCAACTCTGAAACACAACTAGGAATTTGATTCTTTGGAAAAGCCTTTGCTTCAACTGTAGACAGAATGCTGTCCAAAAAGGACAAAGCTTGGAAGCAGGTAAGTTGACAGCCTGGCTCTACCAAGACAGGGTGGGCAAGTCCTAATTGTCCTTATTATTTTGTATTGCATTTATTATTATAAGAAAAAGAGCCTTTTATTGGATTAAAAGGGGGACATGTTGAGGGGGGAAAGATAAGATACACCTTAAATATAAAAAAAAGAGGCTAGGAGGCAGAGGGTGAAGAGGGTAGAAGGGTGGGACTGGGAGGAGAAAAAAAGGCTCTGTGTTTGAGATGTAAATTGAAGAAATAAATAAATTTTGAAAAAATCCATAAAAAAAGAAAACATATTAATGCTGTTCCATGTATCAACAACATAGATTATATATGTGTTTGCTTTTTGAGGCAGGGTCTCATATATTCTAGACTGGTCTCAGATTTACTATGTGTTTGAGGATGATGACCTTGTAGGCTACATCTCCTGGAGACTGAGAACTCTGCATAGGTGACCTATGGACTCTAGTAATGGAGAATGGAAGGTCATAACTCAGACACAAAGCAGACAGCAAATGCATGTCAGCATATCTTATAATTTGTGTCTTTGAGCCCAGATTCCAATAGCACTGGGACGTTGAACCACTGAAGCCTGACCGGTCACCTGGAATCAGTGGTCATCCTTATTATAAAGGAGTCACCACAGTCTGCTTTGAGAGTAGTCTACTGTTAGAAAGGAGTCTATTAGCACCGCTTCATATATTTACAAACAAATAATACTTAAATTTGTATGGAACCATCTGAAGATTAAGTTGGATGAGCTCAGGGAAAGATGCCCACCAGAGCTATAACCAGCCCTGTTTCACGTGGGTTCAAAACCTATGAACACAAAATTATCTATGTGTCTACTGGGGCTCAACTTTAAGCCAAACATCAGGAAGAAAATCAGAAGTGTCACTGACACAGAAGTGGTCTGTGACCTGTGTGGCCTCTTTAGACATGAAACAGCCATATTCTTGAGGCAGAGATCAGTGCAGTGGATATGATCAGCTGCCATATTGTTGGGTGGCACCTACAGGATGAGGTGGACAAATCTTCTTAAGTCAATATCTTAGTGATAGTAACAATGTTGACTAACAGGCCAGAAATTTAGAAGAGAAGGGCTTGGACATTAGGCGATGTGTTTTTACTGGATACACTCCACCTATGGAGATGCAAAAGAGTGAGTACAATTTCAGAGAGTGCTTGCCTGAGGCTAAAGAGCAGGTCTGTGCCTGGATGCACCCAAAATGAAACAAGGTGTGTCATAAACAGCATGCTTCAAAAGCTGAAGTTCCCTGAAAGAATCATAATGATGACTTGAAGGAGATAATTCAAGGGCAGCAAGAGCATAGTTGTCACCAAATCCTGTTATTCACCTGTAGCTTTATGCAGAGTTTATTCAGCATAAAGGAGGAGGCTAATTGATGGTGAATTTTAACTTTATTTTATATCATTATCATTATTATTATTATTTGGTTACATGTGGTAAGTGGGGATCATATATGTCATGGTGCACATGTAGTTATATGTTTTCAGAAGTCATCTTTATAGGGTAAGTTCCTTCCTTTCATTTTTACATGGGTTCCAGGGTTAGGGCCTAAGTCTCTAGGTTTATGACGCAACTTTCTTTATCTTTTGAGCCATCTCATCAGACCTGATTGAAATTAATTTTTATCATAATTAAAAGAGGCAGTCATGGCCTTGGGTTTTGGAAGTTGAAACTAAAGAGTTAATTCTTTGTGAGTACCATTGTTTCTAGGCAGAAGTAGACTTCTTTATTCACATTTTAGAAAGGGGCAAAACATGATCTCACCAGGAAAGATTTCCCCATGCCTTATTATCAGAAATCAGAGTAAGTTTGCTTATATGGTGTGAATTTTTTTTTTTTTTTTAGAATGGGCACTCCTTGAGGTGAACAGACAGCCCACTTTCAAATCCAGAGCAGTCTTGAAAAGCTGAGATCAGAAGTAAAGACATTTTGACAACATATCTGTCTTTAACTTCCTTAAGAAGCTGCTGCTTTAGTGAAGAGCTGGGTAGAACCTCCACTTTTAATTTTTCCCAGAAAGTCTGAAACTTATTTTCCATTCCAACAGTTTCTACTACATTTCAAGCTTACACAAGAAGACCCAGAGAATTATAAATAAACAACGCATTTCCTTCTAAAATGTTTGAACATCTTAAGGATACTATGTAAACGTAGGATGTTGGCGATACTGGGGCATGGTGATTACATCCCATAAGGGGCAGATACTAGACTTGTCGCTGAAGTTCACAAGTTGCTTAACAAAGGTTCATTTACCAGTAAGTCTGTGGATGAAAGAACCGGCCTGATTCGAGGCCCCAACATTCACAGTGTAGAAAAAACTATGAGGTGAAATATAATCTTCCACCTGAGCATATACTATAGGCAGCAGTATAGGGACCCAGGACAGGTATGGTAAAAAGTGAGGAGAAGCACACAGTCACCTCGGCCCTTGAGATCCATAAATAGTAGGGCACATAGAACTCAGTCTGACCTATAGTTCAAGTCTTCCTAAATCTGATAGGGCAAGATGAAATCACATTCAGTCAGGCAAACTTCTGTCTCCTACTGAGCTTACCTCTTAATTCATTGACTCCTGTTCCAGTTGAGAGCAATATCATGAATTTTCTCCTGCCACCATGGAATTGGTATTTCTGAAATAAAAAGGCAAACAGGAAAGGAGAGTATCATGCATTAAAGATCAATGGTAGTGTTTATCAGTTGTAGTAGTTCTCTGGTGGAATATTTGGGGTCACTTATGTACACTATCACCATCTGCGAGTAGGGATAATTTTATTTCTTCCTTTCCAATTCACTTATTTTTTCTTTTTCTTTTTTTATTTATTTTTAAATATTTATTTATTACATCTCCACCACAGTGTCCTCTTTCCACCCATCCCAGTCCTGCCCTCCCACCCTCTACACCCTATCCCTTTCATCACACTCCTCTGGAGTGGAATGTCCCTACATATCAGTCCCCCGCCCAATTTCAAGAGTCATATGAGTGCCAAGAGCCTTCTCATACACTGGGGGCCTACAAGGCAGCACCACTAGGGCAAAGTGTCTTATTGAGAGTAAACAAACTCTATGTTCCTGTTCCCTTTGGTGCCTTGGTTGTAGTATAGTTATCCTGTACTATATGGCTAAAATATGATTATAAGTGAATAGATGCCATGTGCATCCTTCTCAGTCTGGGTTAGCTCACTCAGGATGAGCTTCTCTAGTTCCATCCATTTGGCTGCAAATTGCATGATTTCATTGTTTCTGACTGCTGAATAGTATTCCATTGTGTAGATGTACCACAGTTTTTTAATCCATTCTTCGGTTGAGGGACATCTGGCCTCTTTCCAGTTTCTAGCTATTACACAAATAGGCTGCTATGAACGTAGATGAGGAAACTTCCTTTTGATTTGGTGAGGAGTCATTTAGATGTATACCCAGAAGTGGTATGGCTGGGTCCCAAGGCAGAGCTATTCCAAGTTTTCTAAGATTCGCCAGACTGACCTCCATAGTGATTGCACAAGCCTGCACTCCCACCAGCAATGGAGGAGTGTTCCTCTTCCTCCACATCCTTGCCAGCATGTGCTGTCATTTGAGCTTTTGATCTTAGCAATTCTGACAGGTATGAGATGGAATCTCAGAGTGGTCTTGAGTTGCATTTTTATGATGATTAGGTATGCTGAGCATTTCTTCAAGTGTCTCTCAGCCATTAGGAATTCCTCCTTTGTGAATTCTCTGTTTAGCTCTGTTCCCCATTTTTTGATTGGATTATTTGGTTTCCTGGCATGAAATTTCTTGAGTTCTTTGTAAATTTTTGATATTAACCCTCTGTCAGATGTGGGGTTGGTGAAGATTTTTTCAAAATCTCTAGGCTGCGTTTGTTTTTTCAAACGACAGTGTCTTTTGCCTTACAGAAGGTTTTCAGTTTCATGAGGTCTCATTTATTCATTGTTGGTCTTAGAAAAGTATCAAACACCATGATCAAGTATGCTTCATCCCAGGAATGCAGGGATGGTTGAACATATGAAAATCCATCAACGGAATTCACCATATAAACAACTTGAAAGAAAAAAACCAAATGATCATCTCGATAGATGCTGAAAAAGCATTTGACAAAATCCAATACCCCTTCATGCTAAAAGTCCCAGAGAAAACGGGCATACAAGGACCGTACCTAGAAATAATAAATGTGATATGCAGCAAGCCAACATCAAATAAATGGAGAGAAACTTGAAGCATTTCCTCTAAACTCAAGGACAAGACAAGGATGTCCACTTTCACCATATCTCTTCAATACAGTACTTGAAGTTCTTGCTAGAGTAATAAGACAGCTAAAGGAGATCAAGTGGATTCAAATTGGAAACAAAGAAGTCAAATTATCCCTATTTGCAGATTATATGATAGCATACATAAGTGACCCCCAAAATTCCACCAGAGAACTCTTAAAGCTGATAAACACCTTCAGCTAGGTGGCTGGATACAAAATTAATTTTAAAAAATCAGAAGCCCTTCTCTATACAACAAATAAATGGGCTGAGAAAGAAATTAGGGAAGCAAAATCCTTCACAATAGCCAAAAACAATATAAAATTCCTGAGGGTAACTCTAACCAAGCAAGTGAAAGACCTGTATGACAAGAACTTCAAGTCCTTGAAGAAAGAGATTGAAGAGGCCATCAGAAGATGGAAAGATCTCCCATGCTCATAGATAGGTAGGATCAACATAATAAAAAGGGCCATCCTGCCAAAAGCAATATACAGATTCAATGCAATGCCCATCAAAATACCACCACAATTCTTTATAGACCTGGAAAAAGCAATTCTCAACTTCATATGGAATAACAAAAAACCTAGAATAGCTAAATCAATCCTGTACAATAAACAAACATCTGGAGGTATCACCATCCCAGATTTCAAGTTGTACTACAGGGCAATAGTAATAAAAACAGCATGGTACTGATATAGAAACAGACCAGTGGGTCAATGGAATCAAATTGAAGACCCAGAAATGAATCACACACCTAGTCACTTAATTTTTGACAATGAAGCCAAAACTGTACAATGAAAAAAAAGAAAGCATCTTCAACAAATGCTGCTGGTCCAACTGGATGTCAACATGTAAAAGAATGAAATTAGACCCATACTTATCACCTTGTACAAAACTTAAGTCCAAGTGGATCAAAGACCTTAACATACGGCCGGACACACTAAATCTACTAGAAGAGAAAGTGGGGAAAACCCTCAAACTCATGGACACTGGTGACAACTTCCTGAACAGAACACCAACAGTTCAGGATCTAAGACCAACGTTCAATAAATGGGACCTCATGAAACTGAAAAGCATCTATTCACTTATAATTGGATTTTAGCTGTGTAGTACAGGGTTGTAAGATTACAACCCACACACCAAAAGGAACAGGACACCTAGACCTTGTTTCCTGTTAGTAGGACACTTTGCTCCAATAGAGTTGCCATATAGGCCCCCAGTGGAAGAGGAAGCTCTTAACACTCATATGACTGTTGAACTGATGGGGGGCTGATATGTAGGGGCCCCCCCACTCCAGAAGAGTAGAATAGATAGGAGGGGGGATAAGGTAAGAGGGTGGGACCTGGAGGAGTGGAGAGAGGGGACTGTGATGGAGATGTAACTTGAAGTAATAAACAAAAATAGATAAATAAAAATCAATCAATCAAACAATTAATTAATTAATTAATTAATTGTGTGGTTAATTGATTAACTAATAGCAAAAGTAGAAGTCACTGGGGAATGACTGGTTCATGAAAGATCTAACATGGGATGGGGTTGTCACTTAGCTGTGTTCATAGTTCACACAAGTGAGAAGGAAGAATCTTGTCAATGGTAACTCTGAGGTTATGAACCCTCACTAGCTATTTCTAAGCATTTCAAGTGAGATAAAAATGAAGAACACATGTACTTGACAACTAGGGTAGAGAAACTTAGGACAATTCTTCTTGTCGTATTAGCTTCAGGAACTTAGCATTTTACCAATAGAAAGCAGAGGAGTGTAGCAACAACTGGAAGGACAAAAGGCTATTTTATTATTCAGTTTTAATAAAGGCCTACTTGTTGCAAACCAATCAACAATTACAAGCAAACCCCAACCACCTCAAGTTGTTGGGATGTGACACTCCCAGTAATCTGATGTACACATAAAGGGAAGTCATTGACACCAACAAAAATATTGACATTACCTAATTGGCCACTATGACTAATCATACTTGTTTGTGTGAAGGGATATTGTTACATTACACTGGAGAATGCTTCTCATTCCATTACTCTGTATTAAACAAACCTAAGGAGTATCACACCCTGAATGAGCTCACCTCCACATCCAACTCTCAAAGACAAGGCATTTGTTAATGGAAATACTCCATATTAGAGCAGAAAACTTCTAAAACGGTGAATACTTTTGGAAAACAAAGCACTGCTATGGTTGGTAGGCTCACCATGGACCACACTTTGTCAGAAAGCAGCTCCACTCCTGACGGTACAGTGTGGACATTTGTTCTTATTCACACAGGGGCCCTTCATTACATCTTATCTATTTCCCTAAGTTTGGAACCAAAAGAATGACAAGCAGTGTCTCTCAATTTGACTATGTTCCTCCTATAGAAAACGTTTACAGTGTTCTCTGGGTATGGAAGGAAAATTAGAATCCGTTTGGTCTTCTAAGTGATCATTATAGAAGTCATGTTCTCCTGAAGAAAAACTTGCAAGCTATTCCTAGGAGTGATGTAATAAGAGGATACTTAAAATCCATTTGATCACCTGGTAAGAAACTACAAGTAACTTAACAAAAATTTATAGGCATAACAGGATTTATAAGACAAATTAGGGAACCTGGACTATTTACATGACAGAACCATAAAGGAAGCAAAGTAAACTTGTCATGGGAAATACCATGGACCAAACTGTGGAACTTTAGAATCTAGTGTTTGTGATGGTAACAGAGGTATATTATGGTGGCTTTCTGTCATGAGTTAGAAAACCTCAGAACACATAAAATTTGTCTAACTCATGTACATAAAAATGGTTATTGTAATGTCGGTCCTTTGACCCTGTTCCTAATTTATCTATATTAGGAAATGGGAGAGCAAAACCACAATTTCATTGGGATGGGGTGGTTTCTTATGAAAACTTATTACTTAATTGGTGTTGTCACCATTTTAAAGACATTTACCTATAGGCCTCATCAATGTTAAGGTACAAGGTGCCCTTGGCTAAGGCAAACATGAATAATTATAAAAAGCAGTTTCCTTCTAGTCTTTGCACTATGAGACGCCCTCATGTTAGGTAAAGGGCTTTAGATTCAGCAATTCAGCTAGGAATGAAACACTCAAATACCCAAAAATGGTATTAGGTTTCTGTGCTAAATGAGGATCTATGAGTGCATTTTGGCTAGCTCACTGAGGACCTTGTAAACCTTATGTCTTACAGTGAGCATCTTGATGTCAAATATCTCAAGACACTGTAATACGATATCATCACTCAGTCTTATTAAAAGAAAAATTTTGATTGGTTTTTATAGGACCCCAAGGATTTTCACTAGGTAAGGATCATCAGTAAAGGGTTCAGATTCAAGCTCTGTGATGCTGTCTCAATTCATAGTGACAGTGCATGCACACATATTCATACCCCGTCGGGAAAACCATGGCTGCCCTGTCTCTGTATGGCCTCATCTGACAGCTGTATAATCAGCTTACATTGTCACAGCCCGGTATAACATGCTCTCAGGGAACAACACTCTGAACACTGCTTACAAGCTTAAGCCCAGAGAAGTTATGATAAAGAGTGTTGCAAAGCCCACTTTCAATGTGGCTCAATATAGATAACGCAAAACCTACCATGTGAGCCACTCAAAGCATACAGCTCTGTGGCAATGAGAAAATTCGCACCATTGTGTAACAGCCACCTCCATCTACCTGCAGGAGATTTTCATTCTTGCAATCAAAACAGGGTAGTCAGAGAATAACTCTCAAATCCTCTCATCCCTTCCCCTTGAAGTACCATTCCAGTTTCTCTCTGAATCAGAGTTCTCAGGTTACCTCACACAATAAGTGATTGCTTGTTGCTGACATAGTTTAATGGATGTAACAGACAACCAGCATGTATCAGAATTGACTTCACTGTAGGTGGCTAAACTATTTATTAAGTGAAAAATTGTGGTTTTCACATATAGATGGGCATAAGAGTGGCTTCTGCCTCTCATAGTTTGTTCAGAGGGAACACAATATACAAATCTCTGGGCACATGCTTTTACTTTTTTTGAAAAAAATAATATTCCAGAAGTAGAGTTGCTGGTTTATATGGTAATCATATGCTTATTTTTAAATAGGAACTGTCATTCACAGTAGCTACTCTATTTTATATTCTAATTCATTTTTATGGCAAACATTTTGGACATTTGTTACCACACACATACATATTCACGTCTGCATTTATATTCATTTTTTTAAAGAAAAATCATGGGTAATTTTTCTTCCACAGAAAATAAAATTGTCAACAATAGCTTTACTTCAACAGAGTTCCCCTTGTTTGTCTTTCCTATATTGGACAGTATGAATCATGTATTTTTGTTTCTTTGACTTTTATCTCCGAGAAACATGTATCAAAGCTTTCAGCCCACACTAGGCAAGCCCACACCTAGCACCACATGTGTAATCATCACCTGGCTTCTCTAACATAGTTTCTTAATATTATTTCTTTCTTGTTTGAATCTGTCTTGTGTGTTCCTAATCCTATGTAATCACATAGATGCTCACATAGCTGGAAAATAAGAGAAGGGATATTCAAATTGATCTTTGTCTGAATTTTATTAGAATATTTTGACGTTTGGAAAACAACAGATGTGTCTTCTGTTTTTTAACCAATTCAAGAAAGAGTACTAATAAAGATGGTGTTTGTTTGAAAAATAATCTGCTTTAGTAAAGGAGAATTTATAAGCATGTTGAAATCTTACTGACAGATTCAGAGAATGGAAAGGGGACTGACTTTGCACCTCTCACCCAGTTGCTAAGGGCTGTGTAGATATTACTTTAAACTCCTGTTATTGAAGAAATTACTGCCATGGATAAACTGAGAATCAAGTTTGCTTTGTGTGTTAGCTTACTGTCTTATGTTTTCAATGGAGATGATGTGAACAGGACAGGGCAAATTGTCCAAAGGCGTTTCATTTTTGAAAATGCTTATCGAGCTATCGAGAAGGATTTCCATGTGAATTTTCAGGAAATGTTTCTTAGCTGTTGCTGGGAACTACTGAATGTAATTAGGTGATCCCAGGCCCAGCTAAGTTCCATGTGTCTTCTGAGTGGTCACACATCTGGATAAAGCAGTGCCCCGGCTCTTGTTTATATATAGTTCTGGAAGGAGCTATGAAGATGAGGAACTGGAGCTAAAACTTGTGAGGAAATATAGTACAAGCTCATGGCACTCATCCCCACAGAATACAAAGCCGTTTTAAACCGTGCTCCTCACCGAAACCAAATTGTTACAACAAAGTCAAAACAGAAAGAAGATATGCTGTCATGGCAGGCCTTTTTGAATTGCTAAGTACAATATTTATTGATATGTTATTCTATTAATTAACAAATGCTGTTCTTTATGCAACACATTTATTTATACAAAGTTATATGTTATTAATTCCAAAATTGTTCTTTTTTTTCTAATTCTGGGATTGAACCTAGGGTCTCAAACATACTAGGAAAACATTCTACTATCAAGCTACATCCTCAGTCTTTTTTAGTTTTTATTTTGTGATAGTGTTTTACTACATTGCTAGGACTAGCCTTTAACTTTGCATTCCTGACAGGTCTTGAGATGCCATCCTCCTGCCTCAGCCTCTCAGTGTCCAGGATTATCTGACTGTGCCACAATCCTAGCCAGACTTTCTTTACTATCTTATAATATCCTTTTCCATCTTTTAACTGCTAACATTTTTATACCTTTCTATTTCATATATATATATATATATATATATATATACATATGTGTGTGTTATGTACAATATATATTTTTGCTGAAGTTACTTTTAAAGTTTATATTTAGAATAGAGAATTTAAAAAAAAAACAGAATGAAAAGCTCACTCTGGAGCTGGAGGTAGAGGCAGAGACTACATGATGCAAACAACCATGAATTGTTGAAACTGTTCCTATGAGCATTGACAAATAACTCTGAAGCCACAAGCACACAGCCTTTCAGATGGGACTAATGACCAATGACATAGAGACATGAATGCCTCTTTTTTGTATCCTTCTTGTAGGACAGGCAACGATAATGTCTCCACTTTGGTAAATTCTTGGAAGTGTATCTCTGTCCCATAAACAAATTACATGGGGAAAATCAGAGTGTTCTCATACCCAGAGACACATACTTTTCTCCTGTCTCCACCCAGTGCTTATAGAACACATTGACTACCAGATTCCTGCATATCAATTCTCATCAAAGCAAGGTCAACAGGCGTTAATTTCCTTTTCATGTAGCTTGAAGGATTGGTTGCCTTAAGAGTGCAAATGGCATCTGTAAAAACTGATGACATGACAGTTTCCTGGTATGGTTTAGTGGAAGGTTTTTATTGTAGATAAGAGGGAGAGAACAGATCTGGAAGATTCCAGAATAGAAAGAGAAATAGTAGTAGTAGTTCAATTGTAGACTGAACATGGCAGTCTGGACTTGGCCATGAGACAAGCAGGAAGAAGCAGGGTAAGCAGAGAGGTAGAGGGAGGAAGGGGAGAGTGAGAGATGAAGACAGAGAGAATGACCCAGAGAAGGAGTGTAGCTGAAACAGTAGGGATATAAGGATGATTAGCCCTGGGGAGTGAAGCTTCTAAGCTGGAGGAAGCTTGGGATGGGAACAGGGGAGAAGAGCTGAGCCCAATCAGGATGCCAGCATGGATTCTGAAATGTCTAACTGGTACATGTGTTACTGAGTTTGGAGGCCAGCAGGCCTTTTGCCTGTCACAAGGGAAATGGCTTTTCTGACGGAGGGAAGTTTGCTTTACAAGTTTCTGAGGAATCCAGGCTTTTTTGTCCAACCGACAGAATGTGGGGGGTAGAATGGAGTATCATTTGGGCCTGACAGTAGCTGAAGATACAGGGTGATTAAGGAGTCAAAGATCATTACAATAAGATGAGGTAAACACGAGCGCAAGGTCCAATAATTAGATCAATTGAGTGGAAATGATAATGGAGGAAGCAGGCAAGTTTAGTTCAAAATAAAATTAAAGTATGTCCTCTCTGAAAATATTTAGTAGTTGATAGGTTAGGATTCCAGAAAACACTATGTGGGAATATACACAATGCCATTACTGAATCTGCTGTCAAATCACATCACAAAATATTCAGCAAGATATTTTAAGAAAGAGAAAACAGAAGTTGTGGAAAAGATTGAAAAAGTGACCTAACAGAGAATTTTCATCTCTGACCCAGAAGATTCTATTATCTTCTCTGTGTATGCAATAACCTCTATTTTAAAAGCCTCAACGTATGAAATTATCTGCATCCTTTTTGGTAGAAAATAGAATAAAATGGATATAGTACATGAGCTGCAATCCTCAGTTGTTAACAAGGAAAAAATGTGCAAAAAAATGAAAAAGAGAGATCATTCTCAGAAGACCTATGCCAGATTATATGAAAGACAAAATACCTGAAATCAGTTTTGAAATGACTTTTGATTGAATCCAATCAGATTACACTTCTAGGTCTGCTCCTGTCCTTTTCATGTGAGCTCAGTCTTTATTGTCGTGTAACATGAGATAACTGGATTACTTCCTTCTACAGTCCTTGCAGCTCAAATAGTAAATGGCACCATGATTCAATACGCAGTACATCGTGCTGTGAAAACAAAAGCATGCCTATTCCCTGTAAGTCTTGAAGCAGGTGTTGTTTTAATTTATGAAACATGATTACTGGAGCAGTAAAATATAACATTAAAGAAAGTAATATTATATATTTAGTAGTGATTTACTTCATTCCTGAATAAACTGTAGTGCTAAATGTTTTCCTGTTACTTTGTGAAAAATCTCCTCTTGAAGTGATTTTATGATTCCGCATCTCAAACTGGTCTGTCACCATTCCCCTGTAGACTCTCCGCCCATGAGGCACCCTGTTTTCAGACTGTCAAATTCCTCTTTTCTGTTTACTTCTTTATCACAATATAGAATACTTACACTTAAAAATGAGGATTTATTTTACCTTCTAAATGTATCTGAAAATCCCATTCTATGACTCTGATCACATCCATGCCCCAGTCCATTCCTGCACCTTTGCCTCTTTACCCACCTGACTTAAAGTCTCCCTCCTTCTTTGTCCTTCTTTTAGGTTCTTCCTTCTTTTCTTCCTCTATCTCCACCCTTTCCTCTCCTCCTGGTCTGATGCTGAGTTCTAGGCCAATCATAGCCACATTGTAAGAACTTATCTCAAAAGCTGCAAGCAAACAATGAGAAAAGAAGGAAGGAAGGAAGGAAGGAAGGAAGAAAGAGCATATTGTAAGAACACACTTTAGTCTCCACTTCAATTGTTCTCCTTTCCCCTTCCTACAATGTATGTTCTAAAATCCCACTTCTTTCAAAATTTCCCTTTGTCTAATATCTCTGTCTGGTCTTCTATAAGTACTCCAAGTTAAACATACAAATCTAAATACTGAAAACTAAAATCCACATATGAAAATCATGCAGAATTTATCTTTCTGGATCTGGGTTACCTCACTCAGTTAGGTAGAAACTGAAAGTTTTATACTACATGATCAGAGTTAAGTCTATAAGCATTGGCGATGTTATCACTAACAAGGAAAAACATTCTCTTACCACACTGCTTTTGTACTGATACACTTAACAATTGTTCTTGTAAATAAGGTATGCCCTATTAGCATAGTGGGAAGAGTTTATTTTCTTTTGAAACCCCAATGTTTCATTTCTACCATAATCAGTAACATATTCTTTCCTCTAGGTTCCAAGTGAAAAGGGTGGAAGAGATAGTGGGAAATAAAGGAATACATGTTTAAAAGCAGAGATAAAAGAAGGGAATGAGATCAAATATTACCAGCATGTATCACCTTAGTCTTTTCATTCTACAGAGGGAGTAAACTTAAACTTACAAACAAACACAGATTAAAATCGGAAAATTGAACAACAGATGATGTGTTGAGTAAAAACAAAGAAATCCACTGAGTCAGTCTAAATAAATAGAGAAGCATGTAGGTAACTTCAAATATATGTTGAAGAAGGTTAGTAATAAGAATTAATGAACAGTGGAGTTTCCAGAAGCTGGAGTAAAGTGCATAGACAATACTGTTACTGTCCTCCACCCAGCCACTTCCTCTTCATAATTTTACCCACTAAAGAATGTCTGCTTGAAGAGGAAAAAAAACGTAAAATAATTTTCTCTGTGAAGAAATAAGACATTGATATTATTGCAAATTTCTCTTGAAAAAGAAAAGACAACTATTTGTGAAAAATATCTTATGAGATAAGGTGAGATTTTAAATACTGATCAAAGCCATTCATGAACATTGTTACAAACCAAGCCTACATTATTTGGGTCATCATTTCAAAGTTTATTGGGACATATCCTTCTAGGAAGATTATGCTCATCTACTTAGATCATTTCTATTTTATATTTGATATCACTGGTAAAGTAATAATATCCCTGGGATACAATCTAGGAATCAGGAGGCTGTGTCAAAGGTACTCAAACAATTAACATGGCGATTTCATTGAGAACACTAAACATTGAGCAGAACAAGCCTGAGGTTCACTACAAAGATCTTGTTTTCCCTGGGGTATTTTTTTCCAAAGTAAAAATTATCACAAATGCTTCAATTAAAATTGGACTCTCATTCAGAATAGTTTTGTTCCCTTGCAAAGAAAATGTCAATTAAGTCATTGTATTTCATATTTATGGTAGAATAAAAGTTAATATATGTTTATATCTTTATAGATATATTTTAATACATTATACAAACAAGTCAGGTCGTATTATCATAGAGTGAAGGGTCTATTGGCTTTTGAAATCCCTAATGTTAGGGCAATTAATTATAGCTGATGAATGGAAAGAATTTGACATTCTCAGAAGCTATGAAGTGGGGTTTAAAAACATGTGAAATTTAGAACACATCAGCTTTAATTCTCACTTCAGCCACCCACCATGTCTTTTGAAGCCTGAGACCAGCACTGACTGCATATGAATCAGATCACAGACTTTCCCATTCTTTTTTTATTATTTTTTATTTCTTCAAATTATATCTCAATTGCAATCCCTTCCCTACTCCCCCCTCAAGTCACACCCTCCCACCCTCAACCCCCTCAACATCCCATCCTCTTCCCTTTTTTTTTAAAGTTTAAGGTGTATCTTATTTCCCCCAACAACTCTCCCTTTAGTCTAACAAATGGCTCTTTCTCTTATAATAATAGATACAATACAAAACAACAGAGATAATTAGGCCACAGTTATGAGGGTTATATGGCTTACCGTACATTCCCAATGGCCAGTCCATATGTATTTGGCACCTGACTTTAACATTCTACTTTCTAACAATCTCCATGAGTTTAAAGTTCTATATCTAATTCAACTTTCATACTAACTTGCAACACAATTTTAAAAGCATCTTCCTAGATCTATAGCACTCTCTTGACTCCTAAACAACTCAAAATTTAATTATGAGACTCTAGCTATCTGTTCTTCAACCACCTCAGAGACCTGAGAGGGATAAATATATCTGATTTTATAGGAAGTACAGGGCCTGCAGCTTCCAAAACTAAGAAATGACATACCAGTGGCTACCTGGAGAGTTCCCATTTTCTCTCCATACATTACAGCATCGATCTTCAGTCATTTGGCCCCGTTTCTCTGGCAGACATTGATTGTAGAGCAGGGGTTATGAAGGACTTACCTACCCTGTCTTGGCAGAGCTAGGCTGTTGACTTACCTGCTTCCAAGTTTTGTCCTTTTTGGACAGCATTCTGGCTACAGTTGGAGCAAGGGGTTTTTCTTGCCAAGAGATAGGCTTGCCACTAATTCAATCATCTCCCACTGGAGATTCTTCGATGCTCATCTTCTACTTGGAGTAGAATAGGGGGTGCTGTCAAGAATTGATTTTTCTCGATATAAAAAAAAAAAAACATCTAAAGTTAAGAAAATATCTTTGAATGCCATATTCTACAGATCTCTTGAGGTTTTTGAAGAGGCCCTATCTATCTCTTATATTAGGATAAGCAGATGTTGCTTGTCTCTTAGCAGCTTTATTTCTGATTAGCTTAGAAAATAACTATAATAGACTGTCATAGTACCTAACACAATGACTGGCTCGCATGATTATTAGTTTGCATTTCTTGATTATCCTAAACAGTTTATGACAATTAGTAGCAAAAGGCCAAAACTTCACATTTCATTTTTTTTTCTTTACCCCCTAATTCTTCCATCCCATTTCTCTGGGGTGGGATGTCCGTATATAACAATCCCTCATCTCAATGGAGGTCTTGAAACAAAGCTCAGATCTGATACAGAAGCATTTATGACAAGGTTAATTTTCACAATCTCCTGTTTTAAATATGTCTGAAACCATGATCCATTATCTCAATAGCCATAAGTTATTTCAGTCTTTATTTTGATGTCATTAATGATTTCTCTTGTTAATTTAAAATTCTGTATTTTTATAAAAAGAAACAGCCTATTATGATATGAATATATTGAACTGTAAATTAATACATTTGATTATTTTTAATATGTAAGAGAAGGTTTTAATGGAACCAATACTTTATTAGCTATATATTTATTTTTCAGTTATATAAACTGAACAAACTCCAGGTTCAATAAAAGTGTCTGTCTTAAAGAGTAAGTGGGTGAAATATAGAGTTGAAACCTAAAGATGACTTCTAGCCTCTATACATACATGGATAAGTGCATTATCTATATAAACATTGTTAAAGGGGAAGGTAAAACAAATATTCTGTGTATTACACAGTTTATTTTATAGAGTTATCAAGTAGGTGCTCTATGCTGTAAAGAAAACATAAAAAAGAAAATCACTTCTCATTACCTCTTCATACTGAGGCAATCAAATATCTCCAGAGTGCACAAAACAAGGGCACTGACTATTCCTCTGAGCTGAGTTGAAATCTACAGGGTGTGGCTGTACAGCAGCCTTCAGATGCCAACCGTGGCTTTCTTCACAGGCTTCTACTTATTAGCTCGTTTAATATATGGGTCTCAAATTTAGTGAGGCTGATTTTTTTCACAATGAAAGGAATTTCAAGAATATATCATCAACAAATAGAAGCATTACCAGTAATTAGACACTTAATATTTAATATGGTGATATGAAGATGAAAACTTGCTGAACAAATGAAATATGTGATCAATCTGTTGCTGTTAGTATGTTTAAACCACTCTACATGTTCAAGCACTTTTGAGTGGGCTCTTAGAATCTAGGAATTTGTAATATTTACTATTAACCCATACACACACACACACTTATACATTTAAGAAAAGAGACCAACCAAATATCGCAAGCTGTGTAATGTATGTTCGTCTGACAACTAACCCTATTTTGTAATGTTACATTAAAGTAATTCTAAGGTTATATTTGAATTACCAATGGCCATTACAATTTCATTTGAACTAGTCCTCCTAATGCTACTAAATTGGTCAGTTAAAAAGTAGCATATTTGTACCCACAGGCAGATATTGCGCAGAGAGGAAGAGGAAGAAGGGCTTTGAAACACACACCTTTAAATAAGTCTTGTCCATCAAATCTCTCCCCTCTGTGCTCAGGGAACCTCCCAGAAGAAAAGGCAGAAAGAGGGTAAGAGCCAGAGGGTGGGGAGGACACCAGGAGAACAAGGCCCTCTAAATCAAGCTTAGAAGGCTAATATAAAGTCACAGAGACTGAAACAGAGAAAACATAGCCTGTATAAGTCTGCACCCTATATATATTAATAGCTTTCAGCTTAGCATTTTTATGGGACTCCTGAATGTGTGATCACGTGGTCTCTGACTTTCTTGGGCTGTTTTTCTTCAGTTGGGCCTTTTCAAGGCCCACTCTGATGCTTTTTACTTTATCATATTATATTTTGTTGTGTTTGGTTGTTATCTCCTACAAACCAGTTCTCTTCTAATGAGAGACAGAAAAGAAATAGATTCACAAGGTAGGAGAGTTGGGGAGAGACTGGGGGAGTAGAGGGAGGAGCAACTGCAACCAAGATATAGTGTATGAGAAAAGAATCTGTTTTCAATAAGCACAAAAATTTTAAAAAGGAAAAAATAAAATAGCATATTTGAATACATAGTATAATTTTAAATTTTTAGTGGTGCATATTCATTGTATTGAATGTAGACTTTCCATGTTCTGGCTGGAATCAGGGGTTAAGAGTTGCCCCTACTTGTCTAGCACTTGTGGCAATCCTCCTCTCTCAGCCTCCCAAGTGATGGTTGAATGCAATTTGGAATACATTTTTTCTCATGTTTGTACGGAAAATGGCATCAGTTGGTGGCTTTGCTTGTGAAAAATCACACGTAATCAATAGACTTAATGCTGAATTTTATCTTAAACTACCAATTTAGACACAACATCAATTTAAATCATAATTCTTTCCATGCTTTCTTAAATGCAGTCCAGATAGGAAGAAACAAGAATCATAACTCAGTTTTCAATGGACATAGACATCCTGACAAGTTTTGTTGAGTGTGAATAACAAGTACACATATGACCAGCAAAGGATGTGGTGTAGAATGTCAACATCCTGGCTGTATTTAAAGTATTAACAATACTTCTCCTTTTTAATAATTTTAAAACTACTTTCAGTTTTGTTTTTTTCCATAATGTAACCATAACTGAAATGTCCAATTGTTCACAGCTTCAATCTTAGAAGGAGTGCACAAGCAGACACTCACATCTGAATGATGATTCGGCCAGACAACTTCCAGGAGAATCTTGGTAGAAAGATGCAAACATCAGATGTGTTCATGTGATGAAACAGAATAGCACATGAATAAGGTCTATCCAACGATAACTCTACCAGAGACTGAGATTAAATGTGTGAGTTGACTGTACAAATTATGATTTAGTCATTGTACGACTCCTCTCCAAAGCAGCAGATCATGGCAACAACTATGTGGGGGAAAGGAAATGGGGTAATGTGAATGTCCATTTGTTAAAGGCTTGCTTCAAGTTATGATGCTATTGGGATTCAGTGAAAACTATAACGAGAGGCATAGTGTTCTAGTTTCAGATTGTTGCTGTGATAAAACCCTGGCGAAAACGACTTAGAAATGGAAAGTGTTTATTCAGGTATACTTCAGTAACACAGACCATCAAGGAAGAAAGTCAGATCAGGAATTTGAAGCAGAAACTATGGAAGGAGGTTACTTGGTTCAATTTCATTTTCATGTTTAGCTAACTTGCTTTTCCAAGGAGTGGTGCTGACTACTGTAGGATGGAACCTCTTTAACATCAATCAGCAATAAGGGCAATCTTTCTCACAGGCCTGCCGAAAGACCAAACTGGTAAAGATAACAACTATATTGAAACTCTTTATAGGTGATTCTTAGCTGCATGTCCTGGAAGGGATATTGGGGCCTTTCTTTTCTCTTTTACTACTGGCTTCTGTGAGTTGAGCAATTTTCTCAGATGGGTGTGCTGACCATGGTGAATGGATTCCTAGAGATAGAATGCCACCTAATTACATACTGGACTGAAAGATCCTAAACTGGGAGAAAAGTAAACTTCTCAATTGTATCTGTCGTGTGTGTGTGTGTGTGTGTGTGTGTGTGTGTGTGTGTGTGTGTGTGCGTTACATGCATATATTTGTGTAGGCAATATTCCCACATCATGGAATCAGACAAAGATACTTGATGTTCTGGTCTGTCAGTCACCATCTTTTTCCCTTGAGACAGAGTCTCTCTTTGAACCTGAAGCTAAGCTAAAAGCCAACAATCCCTTGTTTTAATCTAGAGTGTTCTAAGGTTCCAGGACCTTAGCCACTCTTAGAATTTTACATTGGTGCTCAGATTTCAAACATGGTTACATAGCAAAAGGTTTAACTCATTGAATCCTAATCTCTAGCCCAAATTCTCACCTTTTAAATCAGATTATCTAAGATATTTGTTGGATGAAATGAACACAATGAACAAGCATGGAAAGGGTGGTTCCATTAAATAATGTACTTATACGAGGGAACCTTTAAATATGAGTGGTTTCTAAATGCCTTCTGGTATATTTCATAGTTATTTAAAAATAAATGTTAAAATTTTACATGTATTCTTGCATTTCATGAATGAATTAATAGAAAGCAAAGATTCCTGAGTGACTGGTATTTTATATTTGCATTTAATGTAGACACAAAGGCTTTTATTGACAACACTAACAATGAAAGAAATAAATATATATGGATGCTTAAGGAAAACTAGTATGTAAGGAAAAGATTAAGTGAGCCATGTCAGGTATATAAAGCAAAGACTTAATTCCATGGTTCACTTATTCTGATGCATTTAACAACCCTTGGGACATCTGCAACATGTATCATCTTAAGGTGTATTTTGGGATAAGAAGTCAGTAACTGGTTAAACCATTCAGTGTAGAGTTTAAATAAGTCCCATAAAATTTAAATAATATGCTGTGTTATAATTTCAAAATAATTCATCATTTTACTGACATTTCCTCACATGGAATTATAATTTATAAACATCTAACCCTGAACCTATCTCAAACTAATGTCACTTCTCGAGAATACTAGGAAGACTATCATGAAATGAAAAAGGAGAAAATAACTTCCTGACATTGACTCCATTCCACACAGTCACCAGAGTGATGGTACAGTGGGGATAATATACCTAGATACTATCTGATGTGATCTAATGCCATAATAGGTTTTCAGTCATTATTTTCTCTGTTTAATCAGATTTGAAGGATGCATTATACTGAAAGGTTTCCCTTTTTTATTATGTTTACATTTGTTTGACTGATTAACTTTTTATGATCCACATTGAATAGAAATATTTTCTAGATTTTACAATATAGTTTTTCCAGTATGATAAATGGCTACAACTGAGTTTATAAAAACTAAATATATTTTGTGTAAGATACTTATATTTATGTCAGTAATACCATGATGCATTTCTTCGAATTGGGTAAAATACACTTTATTTATGACATTGTTTTATGAAATATTTTTCTTCACTTAACATAATCTTAAGATTATCCATAAAATTTATTAGAGTCCAGATATTTAAATGAATTATTACCATCATTAACTAGAACACAAAGAATATTTTAAATTATACTCAAACCTTAGGTAGAAGAACCACAACTTCAAGGCCAGACTATAAGACCCTTTTCAATTGAATAAATAAATAAATAAATACAGAAAGACCAATGAGGTGTCTCAATAGGTAAGGACACTTGTTGCCAACCCCAGAATTGGATTTTGATCCCACAGAGAGTCATGTTAAAAGGAGAAAACCCACTATTCAAAGCTATTCTCTGAAACACTCATTCATGAATATGCCAACAAGTGCACACACCCACACACAAAATAGCTAGACAAATAAATTAATCATACAAATTTAAAATAATAACTTCAAAGCACTTGAATAATTGGGGTGTTAGAGAAAAAGTATGTATATTAGCATTTATGTGAAATATTTAAAATTTTATAATAAAGACCTAGAATAGTGTACCCAAAAATATGTATGATTTGCTCTTTCTTTTTTTATAAATAAGAGCAAAATATAAATGCAAAGAGATTTTTCACTCTGTAAAACACTGACATTTTAAAATATTAGTTATAATAACTCTTTAAATACTAATGGAAAAAATTATAAAATGTGTTTTCAAATAGTAAAGAAACTTATGCTCTCTGTAGTCAAAATTTCACATGTAAATCTTTTACTAGAATTCCCACGTGGATATCACAGAAAGAAAAGCAAATATTTTGCTGTTTTTACCTACCAGCTCTCGTCTTCAAAGGTCACTGTGGTAGGTATGGTGACAATCATTTACTATCGAGTTTTGTCTTAGATCATTTTTTTATCATATAATAAAAGCTTCTGCTGGTGAGGGAACTGCAGTTAGTTTTACATCTAATATAGTGAGAGCATTGATTGGAAAATTTTGAAAGAAAGTTCACATTGGAGCTCTTGGAAAAAGAGGAGGAGGGAGCCAAGTCCTGTAGGTGATGAGGGGCTGAAGCTCTGTTTGCTGATGGAAACTTTCTGTGTGTAGAAATCAAGTCACTCTCTCTTTTGCCCAGCTATGGGTAACCATCTGTTTCTTACACATGGAATTCTGCTCTTCACTCTTTTCAACATTATCATCTATGACAACTGTGAAGTGTCTAGAAAAAAACGTTATATATGACACCAGTAACCTTCTTTTATTTCAGAATGAATTATAATCTCCATGTAAAATAAGATGGGAAAACAGAAACCATAGACATATGTCTCATAACACAAATCTATCTGTATTTGAATTTCAAAAATATTTTCAAATTTCTTTCCAACAATTTACAATAACTCCTATAACTTCCTGGCTTATTTTTATAGTAAAAGTTCATTTAAATAATGTTAGTATAATTCCTTGCTGCACTAATTCTGCTATAGTTGTGAAATCACTTGGAGTATCTGCCCCACGAATATTTTTAGGTTCAATTATCTGCAGTGGTTTTTATTAAACTTTGCCTCTTTCCCTTGTTCAGGTTGCTGTCTAAGGAGATTTCTTTCTGATCTATCTGTATTGAGTTTATTTCTAGCAGTAGCTGGGAGATCAGTCATCCATGTTGGAAAAAATAGTAGCAAATGATTAATTTATAATTGATTGTAATATATCACACCACCTACAAAAATACAGTATTTTTAGGTTGTATGTAAGACATGAAGAAAGCAATGCTATATGTGCCTACTATGCTCTATTAATACACAGAGACTACGTTTTGCACTCCAAGTATTATATATTATCCACATGACTGTTACTCATATGTTTCTTGAGATTCATTCATGTTTAAACAAGAATGCACTTGTTAAAACTTCCTGTATCATTGAATTATCCTCTAGACACTCAAGCATACTTTCTGTCTCTTTTACCTCATTAAACTTTCTTGTTCAGTTTCATGGCATTATTGTCCAGGACTATGCAGAATGAAGTATAGTTCTGATAAGCTTGGCATCTGTTAAAGTGCCTGCAATGATGATCAGCCAACTCCTTCAGGCAGACTCACTCTCTCCTTCTAGGGTCCTTGACAAGGGGCATCTTTGCAAGTGACAAGTACCCTTTATGAGCATATTCTGAAAGCTGTGTTCCCAAGATGCCATGTAGACAGTCTCTTGATGAATATCCTCAAGAACACTCTTGTTGCTTTGCCTGTATCATTCTCCTCAAACAAGGTATTTTCATATCCAAGAAGCTTATATGATCGGTTTGGTTCTACTACAATAAATTTAATCATTAAGCAAGTTATAGCACTCTAGAACCTATCATATCTAAAGATAAGTGAAAAGACTCCAATTATACATGATGCCTACAGTAGACACAGGCTCCTGAAGGATGGAGGTTCTCAGAAATCATTGCTACTAATTTCTTACAAACCCACCTGATTTGACACTATTTCAGGCTGAAGATTTCTATCAGAACCAACCTGAAATATGAGAATTAACAATAACAATCAGAAAAAATATTGGACCTAAGTTGTAGGGAGACAGTGAACATCACTGATGTGCCGATCCACAAACTTTGCTTGACTTAATATACAGCAGTGGACGTAAACACACTGTGTTTGTGTCAAGTCTGCGGCTAAACCCTCTGTCCTCATCTGATGACCCTGACGCCATGAGCCCCACATGTGTCCACAAGCTAGATGACATCCGTAAGAGCTAACCCTTGGCTTCTTGGACACTTGTACCCATGACAATGCTGACAATATTTCTGTTGTATGTGTAACTCTCACAGAGCACATAGTTCAAATCCCAAGTTCCCTCATTTGTAGGGTTGAATATCTTGTGTTGTAACTCTTAACACATCTGGATAAATAAAACTTTATTACTCATGTTAATTAAAATTCTCTTTCAGTGATCTTCATGACACAAATTTTTTTGAAATGTTTGCCAAATATTGCTCAGCTATTATTAGAAATAAGTTACTGAGATGCAAATAGTCAATTTAATAACAATATCATGAAAAGGAGCCTCAGAAAAACAAAAGAAAAATCACAAAATTACCTAATTTCATTTTGTTTCATGCATGGATGAATGAGATCTAGTTTATAAACAGTTTTACCCTGGTCAGGGTTGTCCAGTAGCTCAATGAAAGTGACTAATTTGGATATGATTATTGAATCAGCTCTGTAACATCCAGTTCAACATTTCAAAG
The DNA here is from genome assembly GCA_907164525.1 of Lophiomys imhausi. Taxonomy (NCBI): domain Eukaryota; kingdom Metazoa; phylum Chordata; class Mammalia; order Rodentia; family Muridae; genus Lophiomys; species Lophiomys imhausi. The sequence continues at coordinate 1,367,497 of CAJQZJ010033015.1, read as the reverse complement.
GAAGAATATGTATTTGTAACATAATTAGGAAGACATTTGATGGCTTTGACTTCTGATAAACAATTTTACCACTTTTTTCTTTTGACCAAGGCTCTTGATGGAATGGCACAATTGAAGAAAGCAATAGCACATAACCAGGACTTGCCACAGAAAAGAATAAATCAGAAATGATCACTAGTTGGGCTCAATTTCTGAAAAGTTCATTTTCTTCAAACTGCTGTAAACTGACAGGCAGGAAAGCTTGCCTTTGAGCTGTCTGACAGGTCCCAGTGAGAGGAGTGAAATGGCAGCTAGGAAGTTAAATTGAGCCTGAGGTCAGTGTGGTGGCTTTTCTTTTGCTATTAAACATGTATTTCCAAGAACTGTTTGCAGAGCTTTGACATTCCCACAGACACATACAAAACCTGGGTTACATCCATGTAGAAATGATATTTGTGGTTTGAGACCAGATGTCCATAAATGGAGATGGCACAGCTTTGAGCAGCTTCCTTCCCAGCAGAGTGATGACAATGAAGGTCTATGTCAAGTCAGGCCCCTGCTGTGTGGGAGGAGAGTTCCAGCAGGGCTAACACACCACATGGATTGGGTAAGCAAGGAGTTTCCACTGAGGATGTACAGAAGTTTCCTTCATCAAAGTAAAAAAAAAAAAAAAACATACATGTGAGCAAGAGGACTAGTATCGAGGAGAGGACCTGGCACAGGTGTGAGGAAGATAAAAGATTAGCAGTAAGAACAATAAGAATGCTTATATAAAATTGTCAAATGTAATTTAGGGAGAAAAGATATAATCTCAGAAAACTTAAAAACACACTTTCAAAAGGTAAAACTAATTTTGAGTACTTTCACATGATAATTGTAATTATTTCTCACATGAAATATTAATCCATGAAATATCCTATTTATTGATTTCCTTATATTTAGCATTTGCTGTGGCTTTCTGTAATCTATGTACTTGGAAGTCAACTCTAAATTAGCATCAGTGAAAAGCTGAACTTTCAGAATCATAATGGCTTGAAATGCTTTAGTAAGTAGAAAAGAGTAAGTAGACTAAACCTACGGACCTATGACAGGAAATGAAAGGGCAGGAGCCTTTGAGAGCTCAGCTGTGTCTAGCTTTGCCATGTGGAACATGCTAAGCACTCTGTGGATCAGGAATCCTTCCAGAATTAGTCAGGATTTATAGAGTGTATAATTTTAAGATGGACCTCAATCTCTAAGCCATTCTAATAATAATATATATCTTATATAATAAGATATATACTATAACATATAATAATATTAATATCATTAGGATGGCTTACAGATTGAAGTCCAGTTAGTCCAACAGTGGTTATAAACCAATGGAAGGCTGCTATGAACATAGATGAGGCAACTTCCTTATGATTCAGTGAGGAGTCATTTGGATGTATACCCAGAAGTAGTATGGCTGGGTCCCGAGGCAGAGCTATTCCAAATTTTCTAACTGGAAACAATCCAGATGTCCCTCAACCAAAGAATGGATTAAAAAACTGTGGTACATGTACACAATGGAATACTACTCAGCCATCAGAAACAAGGAAATCATGCAATTTGCAGCGAAATAGATGGAACTAGAAAAGCTCATCCTGAGGGAGCTAACCCAGAATCAGAAGGATGCATATGGCATCTATTCACTTATAGTCGGATTTTAGCCATATAGTACAGGATAATTATATGACAACCAACGCATCAAAGGGAACATGAACATAGACTTTTGTTTGTTTGTTTTTTAGTTTTCTCTCCCTGTCATTGAGACACTTTTCACTGGTGGTACTGCCTTGTGGGCCCCCAGTGTATGAGGAGGCTCTTGGTCCTCATATGACTGCTGAACTGGGGTGAGGGACTGTTATATAGGGACACTCTACTCTGCTGGAGTGGGATGGAAGGGATAGGGGGTAGAGGGTGGGAGGGCAGGGCTGGGAGGGTTGGAAAGAGGGCACTGTGATGGAGATGTAACCTGAAGTAATAAATAAATATTTTTTTTTAAATGAATGAATGAACATTATTAAAACAGTTTAAAAAAAGAAAAGAAAAAGAAATAGATTTGTAAGCCGGGCAGTGGTGGCGCACGCCTTTAATCCCAGCACTCGGGAGGCAGAGGCAGGCGGATCTCTGTGAGTTTGAGGCCAGCCTGGTCTACAAAGCAAGTCCAGGACAGCCAGAGCTACACAGAGAAACCCTGTTTCGAAAAAACAAACAAACAAAAAAAGAAATAGATTTGTCAGGCAAAACAGAGATGGCAGTTAAAGAATGGACAGAATATTATTGGTCCATGCCCAGCTAATGACACACAAATGCAGTACACTATGACTTGAAAATAACTCACATTACGAGAATAAAAATATTAACTAAGCTAATGAGTATGACGTGGAAAGGGGACTGAGAGTTACCAGTTTTACCAACGTAAAAGCAGTTTTCTTCAGCTGATAATGGCTTCGTGGCATGGAAAAAAGTAGTTTCCACTATTAGACTCGTGAAGGAAAGAGAGAGTGAAAGAATGTATTGGACTTTGTACTCCTGAAAAAGGATATTTGGATCCCTGTACTAAACAAGGGCTTATGTATTATATACAGTAATCATGTGGTGGGAGATACTTACAAGCCAGAGATCTGTAGGTGATACTCCCTGTGTCTGGGCCGAATGTAAAACCCTTATATTGTATCAGTAGAGCTAAGAACTATTTTTCTTTGCCTGTGATATACTTGGTTTCTAATAAAGTGTCCTAGGCTCCAGTGAGGAAAAAAAAAAAAAAGAAAAAGAAATAGATTTGTCAGCAAGACCCAGGGCAAGAAAAGAGCAAGTTTTCTACTTCCATGTCCTTTATAAAGGCTTCAAATAGGAGGTTTGGTACAGATTAAAGGTGTATCTTCCCACCTCAAAAGATGCAAATTAAAAGTGGGTAGTATCACTTCAAATGATTTAATTAAGGAAAAGAATTCCTTATGGGTATACCAAGCAGCTTGGATTTTAGTTATTTCCAGATGTAGTCAGCTGACAACCAAGAATAAGCCACCATACCTTCTCTCCCATTTCTCATTTAATTAAACTGTGTTCCATTTTTACAGGTAAACTTTGACTTTGTGCCAAAGTGCTATTAAAAAACAAAACAAAACAAAACAAAACCCTGGTTTCTACAGACATAGACTACGAAAGGAAGACTTGAGATTTGAGTTTTTCTATATAGATATTGTATATATTCTTCATATTGAAATGGAGATAATGTGGAGGAGAACTATTGATATGTATGGGGTTGGCTGATGAGAAGGGTCAGTTTTCTAGACATTCCTGTAAACCACAAGACTGAGAGATCTACTCTCTAAAGAAGTGGATTTACACAGATCTACATCTGTTTGGAACAGTTGTCAAAGTTACAGAATAGGAAGGTTAATATTGTAGAAAGCCTATTAAATAAAACCCTATAGCCTGTCCTTTGTTTATGGTTTCCAAATATCACTTTAATTCGAGTAAAGAGTTTTAAAGTTGATTTTATCAGATGTATCTACCAAAAGATAACACTATATCCAAGTAATTAATTATTATTTAATATTTACTTTAAGTAATATGACATATTAGTATATATTATTTTAAATGTATTGCGAGATCCATAATAATTTTGGCTTAAAATTATCTTTTGGTGCTTCATTGGGGTATCTTATAATGATAGAAAATTTTATAGAACTTTGAAATTTCCCTAAATATATGCTATTTTTAAGTATTTGATAATTCTGCTTCCTAATAACATCATTCCATTTATACAAAAATTGCCTATTAAGATTAAGTTTAAAAATTTTTAACATTTTCTAATGTCATGAAAGAGTTTGAATTTCTGTTTATTTTTCATGTATACATTGCATTCATTAGGGAAATGTTTCAAGATGTCTGTGTTTTCCTATAAAACATTGTTAACCTATAAAAAACTCTTAAATGTATTATCAACATTCATTTAAGTAAAAAACCAACTTATAATTAAATTCATTATTGTCAATTGTTAAATATTTGGAAGAAACTTTATTCAGACAATGTAAATTTCTTTATATAGCAGAAAAGGATAAAGATTCAATAAAAGGAAGGGCTGCACAGTAGTTGAAGGACTGCTGCTTTGTCAGAGGAACTGAATTTGGTTCCAAATACCTGTGTCACATGGCTCACAACTATTTATAACTCCACCTCCAGAGAACCTGACACATAGCTACTTACCTATGTGCTCATGTGCGTGTGTGCACCCAGTTAAGCATAGTGAGCACGCATGAGCAGGCACACACAGGCGCGCACGCTAGCGCGCGCGCACACACACACACACACACACACACAAACACAAATACAAACAAAAATTTTTAAAAATTAAAAAAAATCTTTTTTTTAATGTTTATTTATTACTTCAAGTTACATCTCCATCATTCATAGTACTCTCTTTCCACCCCTCCCGGTTCAAACCTCCCACCTTCTCCTCCCTCTCCCTCCCATCCCACTCCTATGTGGAGAGTCCCTACATATCAGCCCCTCTCAGTTCAACAGTCATTTGAGGGCTAAGAGCTTCCTCTTGCACTGGGGGCCTCCATGGTAGCACCCCTAGGGCAAAGTGTCCCATTAATAGGTAACAAGGTCTATGTTCCTGATCCTTTTGGTGTGTTGTTTGTAGGATAGTTATCCTGTACTATATGGCTAAAATCCAATTACAAATAAGTAGATGCCAAGTACATCTTTCTGAGTCTGGGTTAGCTCACTCAGGATGAACTTTTCTAGTTCCAACCAATTGGCTGCTAATTGCATGATTCCCTTGTTTCTGATAGCTGAGTAGCATTCCATTTTGTGGATGTACCACAGTTTTGTTTTTTGTTTTTCCCATTCCTCGGTTGAGGGACATCTGGGTTGTTTCCAGTTTCTAGCTATTACAAATAAGGCTGCTATGAACATAGATGAGGAAACATCCTTGTGATTTGGTGAGGAATCATTTGGGTGTATACCCAGAAGTGATATGGCTGGGTCTTGAGGTAGCGCTATTTCAAGTTTTCTAAGATATCACCAGACTGGCCTCCATAGTGGTTGCACAAGCCTGCACTCCCACCAGCAATGGAGGAGGGTTCCCCTTTCTCCACAGCCTCTCCAGCATGTGCTGTCATTTGAGCTTTTGATCTTATCCATTCTGACAGGTGTGAGATGGAATCTCAGAGTCATCTTGAGTTGCATTTTTCTGATGGTTAAGGATGTTGAGCATTTCTTCAAATGTCTCACTGCCTTTAGAGATTCCTCCTTTGTGACTTCTCAGTTTAGCTCTGTTTCCCATTTTTTGATTGGATTATTTGGTTTCTTTGTGTTTAATTCTTTGAGTTCTTTATAAATTATAGATATTAGCCCTCTGTCAGAAGTGGAGTTGGTAAAGATCTCTAGGTTGCCGTTTTGTTCAAATGACAGTGTCTTTTGCCTTACAGAAGCTTTTCATTTTCATGAGGTCCCATTTATTGATTGTTGGTCTTAGATCCTGAGCTGTTGGTGTTCTGTTCAGGAAGTTGTCACCTGTGCCAATGAGTTCGAGGCTTTTCCTCACTTTCTCTTCTAATACATTTAGTGTATCAGGCCTTATGTTAAGGTCTTTAATCCACCTGGACTTAAGTTTTGTGCAAACTATGGATCTAATTTCATTCTTTTACATGTTAACATCCAGTTCGACCAGCACATTTTTTGAAGATGCTGTCCTTTTTCCATTGTACGGTTCTTGCTTCTTTGTCAAAAAATTAAGTGACCATAGATGTGTGGGTTCATTTCTGGCACTTCAATTAAATTCCTTTGATCAACTGGTCTGTTTCTATACCAGTACTATGTTGTTTTTATTACTTTTGCTCTGTAGTATAGCTTGAAATCTGGGATGGTGATACCTCCAAATATTTTTTATTATACAGGTATGACTTTTATTGAGTGGTGTATACCATAAATTATGTCCTTGACCTGTATCATTGAAATAACATTCCTTCTAAATGTACATATTAAAATTTCACAGTGATATTTTGGACCACATTCTAATATGGTTTGTTTGACTTCCCTGCTTAACTCTGCCCATTGCAGGGTCATTAATCTGTTTCACAACTAATATGCTATCCCAAATTTCCAAGATGTTAAGCTGAAATAGCCATATCATATGTATTATTTAAGTAATACAGTTTATCATTTATTTCATTTAATCAAAAATTAACTAAACAATAGATTTTTTCTGAACATTCTTTTCAGAGTATTACTTATTTAATGTTGGTATATATTCACTATATATAGTTATATATATAGTGAAGTTAGTTTATGAAATCAGCAATCAGAAACAAAATAAACTGAAAGAACCATTTCCTACTACATTATTTCATTACTTGAAAATCTAATATATTATGCAAATCACATGAATTTTCATTTTACTATTAAGTTTTCTGAAGACAGCTTTCTACTTAGGAGTTCTAAAACTATTTAATTTTAGAATATTTAATGATATTCAAGTCAGAGATAAAACAAAAACAAGTAACTAATGACTTGATACTAAATTAGTAGAAAATACTTTTATAGCAGCTATTCTGAAAAACAATCCTTACTCTGAAAAATATTGCCAAATCATTCAATATAACAGCAAAATCACGAATTAAAATCAAACTCTAGATTTGAAATCAGAAACTGTATAATTTATACAAATAAACCTTGAGATGTTATAGGAATATATGCATATATACACACATATGTACATACATACTTACACACACATTGATATATATATATATATATATATATATATATATATAAAATCAAGGGAAAAAAGACATTCTACCACACCAGCACTGCTTTTTCAACATTTTATACACAAAGAGTATAAGAAAGGAAGGGCTGTGATCCTTGCCTAAGGCCCTTATTGAAACAATTTATTCATTATCTCGGTACAAGTGTGAGGTACCTGAAAATAATCTTATCAAGGTCTAGATTTGTTTCAGAAAGACTTGAAATCTAGAGGTATAACTTTGAAGCTTTTCCACTGGGGAAATTCTTTCCCTCGAGAAAATTAAACAGCTCAGAATGTCAAACTTTGATCTAAACTGCTCACAACATTCAGGGGTAATATCAAGACAGTAATTTCCTTACGTTTTCATCTGCAGGTGTGAGCCTCAATAGCAAAACACAAAAAGCCCAAAACATCAAATTGTTGCAGAAAATATTCTCGAGGGTACATTTTAGTAATTATCTCATTTTACCCATGGAACATATTGTAAGGATAACTAAGTGTAAGGCAAACTTGAAGAACTCGGTTTGAATATTTTATGTGTATAGGATAAAATAGTTAGCAATTAAAAGATGTGATTTTGTTGTGTTTTTTAATAGCTATGTATAAATTATTTCTAATTACAGACAAAGGAATGGTGCCACATTGTCTGAAATCCATTTCTAGCTCAGCCAGACCTAAACGAAATCCTTCAGTGCTCCCAAGATGCATATTCTCCTGCATAATTGTATCACTGTGATGCAGAGGGTGCTCTGAGGTTTCTGATAAAGGAGTGACATAAACCCTCAACACCCTTCTATCCTCTTCCAAGTAGTAGCAAGAAAACCAACTCAACCTGGGAATAGAAAACTTTTAAAGGCACAATAGATTCTGTTCTTGGATACTTCAGTCTTTTTCCTTTACTTCCCCCTACCTCAGCATATTCATACACCTCTTGCTCTTTGTAAAGGTGACATTCACCAGGGGATTGGTGTCAGCACAGTGCCCAACTATCTGGAGTATCTTCCTATGTATTTTAATGCTAAGTAATAAATAGCACAAGGGAAACTGGCAATTTATGAAAGATGGCAGTGTGCTATCTAATAACAAGTTACTATCTGTATTGGAAAGTCAAAAGCTTCCTTGATTTGCACTAAGAGTTGTCTCTTAACTAATATAAATGATATTTGTTCCTTACAAAGTGGTTGAGTGTCTGAAGTGTTGCTGCCCTTCCACCATATGTATTTGTCAAAGGCAAGGAGGAAAGATGGAAATAAATACAGAAAGCAAAGAGGGAGCTAGTGCAGACTGAAAACAGTGTCTATTTCTAATCAAAAAATATAATAAAATAAGCTCAAAACATGTATTGTCTTATAGTCAATAAATAGGGAATATGGGTAGAGGTGAAGCCAGGATCCCTACTCATTTTTTAATAAACAAATACCTTGGAATCGAGATGTAGAGAGTCACAGTAATATCTTCTCTGGGCCCAGGGCCTGAACCAGATATTTTTGGACAATGAAGCTGTAAATAAATAAATAAACAAACAAACAAACAAACAAATAAATAAATAAATAAATAAATAGAAAGATCCCACCTGTGTCCTGAGTTTTTTGTCACCGATGGCTGCTGAAGGCCACACGCAGGGCCTGGAGCCTGGCCATGGGACCCTTTCACATGAGACAATTCACTTACTCAGTCCTGGCCAAGGAGTTTCTCTACACTGGGCTACAGTGGGATTTTATTGATATATAACTAAGGTCATCTCTCATTGACTCAGGCTGACCACCCTAATGGGCAGAGAAAGTGGGGGTGGAAAGTATGGGACCTCCTCCTCCATTCCAAGTAATTCTGGTTGGGAGGGCAAACTCTACAGACATATGAAAATGACAGTAACCTATGTGTCAGTAATTGAGCATGGTGCTGAATGAGGAAGAGTATTACTGAGTGCTGAGGAGCAAAGAAACCAGTTTAAGTCCAGTGTGACAAGGCTGGAAAACTAGAAGATTTAGGTTTCAGTTGCTAGATTATAATAACTATATTATACATTTATATAGGGACTTGAGTAAATATTATGCTAATTTTACTATATTCCAATAGGAGACTTCAAATATATGATATATTTTGTTACTCACAATTTCTTATACATGACAAACCTGTTATTACATGAATAAATGAATCTTGATTAAAGTAGAACACAGGGGGCCCATATTGAATCATTGTACACATCCGTCAGTGCTAATTTGGCTCCTGCACTTTGAATTGTGATCAGCTTCATGATCAAGTGATATTGTTTTCTTATAGTTTCTGAAAGTCATAAGACTGTCCACTTGCCAGATATATGTTCTGAAAGTACCACAGATAAAGCCTTTTAAGTTCGCAGTGAGATGACCCCAATCATGTCTGGGTTCCATGACAAATTGTCATGAAACCCAGGAAATAACTTCCCCCTAGGAAACGATTCTTCAGCACTTTCACAGTCAACTTGAGAATGACCAAGACAATGAAGATGACTATCATAGGAAAATGTAGATGTAAGCATTTCATATGCACTCACAGGAACAGACAATCAACACTGAATATATTGCAAACCCCGATGGTGAAAAGTGGACATAATTGTTATCATTTGTCATCAATAGTGTCACTATTTATTTGTTTACTTGCTATAAATAAAAAGAAGCTCTAGAGGTTGCTGAAGGGAGTTGCTGTTTACTATCAAGACTTTCAGAGGAAAAGTGAATGAGATGATTTTGTGTCCTGTGAGAAAGAAATAAAAGGAAGAAGAACTGTGGATTTTCTCATATGTCATCTCATCGAAGACTAGCTTTAAAATCAACAGAGGCATATGCTCAGTGTGTTGCACAAAAAATGTTAGTCATTAAACAAGGCAAAGTGCCTGCTTTTCTATAGGATAGATTATAGTTAAAACTTGGCAATAACTAAGAAATCTACTGAATATCACAAATAATTCAGTGTATACTTTGAAATCATGAATTATGAGCATTTTGCGCTTTTCCTATATTAGTCTTTTAAATAAGCAAATCCAACATCCTTTTGTTCAATTTTGTTGAGAACACACTGTTTTTTAATCTAAATTAATTTACACTATATAAGCAATGATTTTTACAGGCTGGTCTTTCTCTGTGGACTCTCCCCTTAACAGGAAGAAAGTGATTGCCTTGGTACAGCAAACATAGGGAAAAGATGACTCTTTACTGTGATGGTCAGTAGACAACTCTATCCATTCAACAATCTCATGAGTCACAAACAGAAAAATCACTTATTCATAAAATTAAAAATGGCACCACCCTATAATTGTATTAATGTTAATTAGAAGGCAAACATAGAAATAATAAAATCATGAGAAAAGTCAGGCCCAAGAATTCATCAAACTTTAGCGCACACCTGTAACCCATAAAGGGAAGCTATCCAAAAACTGTGATACAGATGTTGGCAATTTGGTGTTCATGCAGATCCCTTTGCAAGTGTGTGGGGGGTGATCTCAGTCATGGACTCTTTTGCGTGTTAGTGGGAGACTTTACACTAGCTGGGCTGACATGTTGGGTCCCAAGTAAGAGAAAGCTCTTGTCCCTCAAGTGACTAATGAACTGAGGGGGCTTGATATGTGGGGCTCCTCTCACCTGAAGAGAAGGAGAGCAGGGAGGGGGGAAAGAGTGTGTGAGGGAAGGATCAGGATTGGAGGATGTAGAGGGCTGTGATCAAGGTGTTACTTGAATAAATAAAACAATGTTGATTAAAAAAAAGCTGTGGTGGCAAGAGACCCACCAGCATGTCATCTGACTATCTGGTGTTTGTATCAAAGAACTGACAGGGAGAGATTTCTAGCTGTCCCAAGGACTTCACATACACTTGATCTCCATTCTTGGCATGGTTTACACGAATTGCAGTCAGATCACTAACAGTTAATTTTTCTAGTTCTATCATTCATTCATCTGACCATTCATCCATCTGGACCATGTCCTGCCCTTCTTCTTGCAGCCATTCTGCAAGATGCATAGGTAGATGTGTAATAGATGGATAGACAGATTTACTGTGTGACATATTATGTGTGATGTAAGAATTAATGATAATGAATGGCATAAAATAATATGTTTCTTCTAGCTATAAACAGAATTGAGAGTATATAATAAATTACTGTCACTGGAAATGTCAAATCTCATGTATTTACTGCTACACAAATATGTTGGTCTTTTCTAATACAACATGATCATTATATTATTATTTTACTACAAAATACCCAACTTACCAGCTATCCCCCAGTCAGTCCTTCAGAACCCTCCCCTCAACATTCTTCAGAATATGATTACTAAAACTTTAAACTAGCATTCTTTTTTAAAAGTCATTTATTAATTTACATCACAGACAGCAGCCCCCTCCCTCCTCTCTACCTGTTCACACCATCCCACCTTCTCCCCTTTTGCCCCCCTCCACTTCCCCTCAGAAAAGGGCACCTCTTGCCACGATCAACCCACCCTGGCTCTTCAAATCACATCTGGACTAAGAGCATAGTCTTCCACTGAGGACAGAAAAGGAAGTCCAGCTAGAGTAAGGATACCCACAAAAAGACAATAGAGTCCCATGTCATGGACAGTCTCCACAGTTGATTGGCATTAATTTTTCCTGTGATATATATTTATGTAGCACAGAGTTCCTAGTTTTTACAGAGTCCAGGGTGGCCGAGAATGTGAGTCTTTTTCTCTGTTTGAACAGTATTGGAATTGCAGACATTTGCCAACATGCTAAGCTTTCTTAATTTTACATGACATTTAATTCTCTTTATGAATGACAACTAAAGATCTGTTCCCAGAGTGTTAGCCAGACCCCTGTGTACATGCCCTAGGACATCCAGATGCCTATGTCAAAACAGAATCCACTATGAAGGTCTTGACCGACCAGATGGAAGAAGGAATTTAGGAGTACAAGAAAAGTGGAGGACAGTTTTCGTAGTTGTAGTTGCCTGCAAATGAATAACAGGACAATTACAATAACATTACCTCTTAAAATTTTTCCACTGCTGTCTGTCAACATTTTACATCTACATACATTGTATTTACTTACATGAGATTTGGTGCAAAGCTAAGCATACTGCATATGCTTCTAATCTCAGGCATCAGAAATCTAGATGGGGCTCATGTAAATCTTCTGGGTTTTTTGTTTTTGTTTTTGTTTTTTGTGCACATGTGCCTAGGTCATCTAAGGCTGGGCTGAGACTGGTAATTTTATAGAATCACAGCTGGAGTAGTTTATTATTTTTTCAAATTCATATAACAATATATATGAAGATTAAAATCTCTAGATACAGAGGAGGGTGTGAGGGAAGATAGTGGGAGGGTGGGACTGAGAGGAGGGGAAGGAGGGGTTGTGGATTGGAATGTAAAATAAACCAAAATAAAACTTAAATAAAAAGAAAAACAATTTCTAGATACTTAGGCTTATACTATTATTTTCTGTCATGACAATTCTATGTCATAATTTATTGAATAATAGCAAATTCACAAACTACAGCAGCTTTAATATGCAAAATTTTACCAGAAAATTATGATATCCTTAGTAACGCAGATAAGATAAATATAAATTATTCTATCCCTGTCTTAATTACTAATATTCAGTCATAGCACACAATGTACACCAAACGGTCAAATATATATATATATATATATATATATACACACACACACGCACATATATATGTGTGTGTGTGTGTGTTATGGTATAGATACAAAGGTAAAGAGGATGCAAGAGAGTTAAAAGAGCCTTCAGAAGTAGTTGAAATGGAGTTGTAAATATAGCTTGTATTGATACCTTATAGAACCCAAACGGCTTTAGGGATGAAGCTGTTGCTGTAACTAAGGTCCCTGACAGTCATGGGTTTGAAAGAGGAAACATAGAATGGAGTCCGGCTGCAGAGTTGGAAAGGCAAGGCTAGGAGCCACAGGGCAGAACTGGCAACTGTGTGTTTGTTTCTCCAGGGGTAGCAGGAATATGGGCAAGCTGTCGTTGAGTAGGTCACATTAACAGTGAGGACTCAACCAACTTCCCCAAGTACATTCAGTAGTCCCTGACTGTCAGTTCTACAAACACACACACACACACACACACACACACACACACACACACACACACACTCCATTTGTCAGATAGGGACCTCAATGCTGGGCATCCACTTCTTTATGTCATCTAGGTGAGTTATGTACCGACTTTCCACAGTAAATTTATAGAGGGTTATTCCTACTCCAGGAATTTCCCCTTCTGTGCTACAAGGGTGCTGCTGGACAGATGTCCCATTTCTGCCCAGGTACACAGTCATTATTCATCCTGAAGATGGACCTTGTAAATGGAGTATCTCAGCTCCAACACAATCTGAACAAAACCCACAGTTTTACACAATATGGGTTATCTTAGAGAAGGGCACAAATCTCAACATCATCTATACACCATTGAGCAAATAGCAGATAGAAGTCTGGAAGACAAGCAAGCCCCACATGAGGGGAGTGATTACATTGCCTATCTCAGGAACTGCAGTAAAACTTATTCCATCATAATTCATACCCTTCTATGTGTTAAATGTGTGGACATATTTACCTCCTGAACACAGGACAGCTCTCTGGAACTATCTTAGTGTTACCCCTATGATAGAAGCCATCTCGTGTTTCAGTAAGAGGCAATATTTCTTGAGGACCTTCAGCAATGGCATCTATGTCCTGCAAATAGTTTCTTCCTTCACCTGTCTCATGTTTGTCCTTACTAATTGTGCTGTTCACACAAATCAAATATTGAGAAAATTCATCCTAAAACCCAAAATCAGAATTCCCACAGCATCACCTGCTTCATATTTTACTACACAAAGAAAGTAACAAGTCGCCAAATTGTACATGCGAATTCTAGGACTGATAATGTTTCTGTCTTGTCAGAGTGCTTATCTTAAATGCCCAAAACCCTGGTTCCAACATCCAGAATCATATAAAGTGGGCACGGTAATGCAAGCTTGGATTTCCAGCACTTGAAAGTGAAGGCAGAAAGTTCAGAAGTTCAGACAACTACACAGAGTGTTGGCTCATTCCTGAGCTACAAGGGGCTTTGTTTAAAACAACAAATCTGGGGGAAATGCTTCATTTGCAGTTGCAAGGCAACAAAGGCAGCTACTGAAGAGGCATGACTACAGCCTCCCAAACAACCTGCCACTTACAAAAACAAACATACATTCATACAAAAGTCACTTCTCATCACTCAGCAGCTTCTCCTGCAAAGCAGGCCTTGGAGACGTTCTTCCAGTTCCCTCTCCCTTTTCGCCTGTGAAAATGCTTCCCACAATCTGAGCACAGGAAACACTGAAAGTCCATGAAATGGTTATTTTTAACAACCAACTTGCTATATAATCTAGGTCTCTTGAAGAAGGAGTCTAACTGAAAGATTTATCTATAGCATGTTGGACATAACTGTCTATGGAGACCTTGATTATGTCAGTTGAGATGGGAGAATCCAACCACTGTAGGTGGCGTCGTTCCCTACACAAGAAATCCTAACCTTCTAAATGGATCAAGAGAATGTGAGCTGGGTAGGAGCACGCACCAGTTGGTCTCTTAGCTGTTGACTGAGGATGTGATTGGTTGCTTCCAATCCTGCCATGTTGACTCCCTCACAGGACTTGGAAATATGAGATAAAATAAACTCTCTCTCCTTAAGTTTCCTTTAGTTTTTTTTTTTTTTTTTGGAGTGCTTAATCTCAGCATGAGAAATAAAAATGAAAACCTAAGACAAGGCTGTGCACATACTCATAATGGCATATTGTCACCCACAGCACTGTGTAAAAATTAAATCAGGATAATTTATTAGAGGAAGTCAGCATGTGTTCCTTTTCCTTATCTTCCCACTGAACTTATCTGGAAAAGTTTTCAGTGTCCTCTCCCATTAAACAGTATTTCCACAGGAGCTAATTTAGTAAAGTAAGCAAAGAAGCTGGGTCTGAAAAGTGGCTTCAAATTTTAGGACATGAGTAGTTCTGACTGTTCTTAGTAAAACCCTTTTCTTCTTCCCCTTTGGTCTTTGCTTGATATTCTTTCAATCCTTTTTAATCAAACTTATTTTTTATATTTGTGTGTGTGTGTGTGTGTGTGTTTGTATAAGCACATGGCTATGTGTGCCTGATGATGCCATGAGTGGGTGTTTTAACATCTCTGAATTCTACAGTATGGTAGAGCCGTAAATGAGAATACTTCGCAATATTCTTTTCCTCTTCACAATAATTTTAGTTTTCTCTTAAGTTGTCATTCAGTAACAAATTATCAGCACCGAAAACATTTCATTATTCAGACTTAGCAGGTTGTATTTTGCAATATATGTATATAAGCATACATTTAGGTTAAAGCAATTAATGAAAAAATGGACACAAATTTGAAAAAGAAAAAGCAGGATTGTATGGAAGAATTTGGGGGAAGGAAAGGACAGGGAGAAATGATCTAATTATTTAAAAATCTCAAAAATAGACATTAATTGTAAATCAGGAATTATGAAGGACTTTCCCACCCTGTCTTGGCAGAGCTAGGCTGTAGACTTACCTGCTTCCAAGTTTTGTCTTTTTCGGACAGCAGTCTGTCTACAGTTGAAGCAAGGGATTTTTCTTGCCCAGTGACAAGCTTGCCACTAATGCAACCATCTCTAAATGAAGATTGTTTAATGCTTGTTGTCTACTTGGAATAGAATAGAGGGTGCTGGGGAGCTGACATGTCTCAATATCAAAAATACTTAAGAAACTTTCTTGGAATGCCATATTCTACAGATATCTTGAGGTTTTTGAAGACCATCTTTCTATCTGCATATATTTGGATAACCAAATGTTGCTTGTCTCTTAGCAACTTGATTTCCAGTTAACTTAGAAAAACATCAGTGACAAACTATGTTAGTATCTAACCAAATGACATGTTTGAATGACTATTAGTTTACATTTTTTAATTATCCTAAACAGGTTGTGACAGTTGCTGTCAATATGCCCAAACTTCGCATTGTATTTTTAAGCATTAGGTACAATAACTTTAAAAGGGTTAACCTTAATTTTGTGTCAATATACAAAGATCAGTACTGATGTAGCCAAATATAATCTTAATTTTATATCAATATGCAAAGATATAAGAACATATTCAATAATCTGTCCCTTTTTCTTTATCATTACTGTATTATGTCTATATGGCATTTTTAAGTCTTTCCCCCCTACATAGGAGAGAAGGGAGGACAGAGAAAAGAGAGAAATTCCTGTTCTCATCTCCAAAACCTATTTAACAAGACCATTTAACAACTTGTAACCAATCCCCCTAAATAACAACAAACATCTATAACCCATCAAATGACCAAAGGGGGGGATCACCCAGCCCACCTTCTAAGAATAGGACATCACTCTTTTAAAATTACTCCCTGCTGATTTGGGCTGTAGGAAACCTGTTTGGGACTCAAGTAGGAATAGAAAAATAGTTAAGAAAGTAAATAGTAATATTTGATGTATAGTCCTTTTGTGCTCAGCTATTTAAATGTGCTAAGAAATTTGTAGTCAGAGGCTGAACTTCAGGATTTTACTGAAGTCCTGGCTGGAACAGTCTGTAGGGCTGAACCATCTTAGTTAGTCATTTTGAGTTGTTCTGGTTGCAGATTTTTGAGGAAACAGTGCTTGAGGAAGTCTGCGAGGCTGGATCATCTGAGCTACTTGTTTTCTTTGGTGTCTGATCCCTTTTCTTCAGGTGTTGCAGGTGTCCAGTTGTCCCTGGACTGTTAAGATAGATGCTTTTAATTACCTGGAAAGAAAAGAACAGAGCCCTGACCTAATCCTAATTCTATGGCACTACTTTATTATTTTTGGGGGGTGGGGCAGGTAATATCTTTCCTACAGCAAATGGGGATTTTTGACAATATAAAAAGTATTATCTTTCAATTGAGATTAAAAAAATTCTTTTGTTATTTTGGAACTAAACATACCTTTTAGTGTATATATTTTGAGATCACCAAGGACAATTCACTTTGACTTCCAGCATGCTTTTTGCAAGTAGCATTTAAAATTAAATCATTGAAAATGATATGTGACAGCCCCTGCCTTCCAAGTATTGGGATTAAAAGCATGTGCTTCCCAATTGTTGGGATTAAAGGTGTGTACCACTACCCCTGGATCTAACTTTCTCTCTATTTGGAGCTTACTTTCTGTCAAACTGGCCTTGTACTCAGAGATCTCCATGTTTCTGTCTCCAGTGAGTTAGGATTACGGGTGTATGACTCTCAAGTAATGATATTAAAAGTGTACACCATCACCATCCTGTTCTTTGTAACTCTAGAATTTAAAAGACAACTAACTGAGAGGCTGAAGATAGATGCTCTGATGTATGAGAGAAATTGGGGACTCTCCAGGCAGCCAGTTGTCTGTCATTTCTTAGTTTTGAAAGCTTCTGGCTCTGCACTTCCTGTTTATTCAGATACATTTACCCTTCTCAGGTCTCTGATATGGCTGAAGACTAGATAGTTATAGCTTCACAGTTGCATTTTAATTTGTTTAGGAATTAAAAGGATGTTCTAGGTCTAAGAAGATGTTTTTAAGTTGGTATGAAAGTTAGGATGGAAAAGGAGTTAGGTATTGAACTTTAAATTCATGGAGAATGATAGATAATAGAATATTAATATCAGTTGCCAAATATGTATGGACTAGACATTGGGAAAGTATGTTTACCTTACATTTCATAATTGTGGCCTAATTATTTTTAAAAAATTATGAGTTCTGGGAGAAGGGGGAAAGGGTGGGAGGGTGGGGCCAGGAGAGGTGGTGGGAGGGGACTGTGATGGAGATGTAACTTGCAGTAATAAATAAATATTTTTTTAAATCTCAAAAATAATTCAAAATGTTTATTATTCAAAAAACATTAAGCAATTTGTTTTTCCTGTGTGGAAACACAGAGACTGGAGGGTCACTCTGTTGTTCAGGGGGCATTGTTCTCTTCAGATCCTGAGTGATTTCTATGACACCAGCTCCAGCAGATCTGGTTTAGTTAGGACTTATTTTGTATACTCTGTATTTGGATGGCTTTGATTTGTTTGCTTGGTTTATTTTTGTCTAACTGATTAGAACTTGACTTCTTAAACTTCTTAGAACAGAAATATGACTCGGCAGCCTGTGCCTATCCCTGACCTTGGAGAAAGATTCTGAAAATTCCACTGTTGAGTATGTTGTTAGCTGCGGTCCTTCCATGTTTCCTTTACTGTATTGATACGCATTTCTTGAGTGTACAAATACTGGCTCATTTTTTTTTAGCATGAATAATTACTCAATTTTGTGAGATGCAATCTCCTGTGATAATAAAGTGATTATTATTACATAGAATCATTTGGGAGAATATCATTTTATGATACTATTAAAAATAAGAAGGCACAGTGTCTAAACAGAGATCATGTATGATTCCAGGGGTGGTACCAGGGGCCCTGTAAGTACATAACACAGTCCACTTAATCTACTTCCGAACTTTAGGCCACTCCCTGGCCAAAATGGTAATTTCTTTGTGAATTTCGGAGAGTTTAGTCATTCCCTAGCACTTGTCACAAGTTTTCCAGTGCCCCCAGAGAACACATATCTGTCTAGACACTTTCTAAATTCATTGGCCAGGGACAATCAAGCTTTCTGCTTCACATAGGACAAACACTGTAAACCACATCAGTATTTTCAAAGCCTAGATGTTCCTTCCTGAATGTACTGATTATCAACTGAGATCATTTTCTAAAGGGTAGGTTAGTGCAGCTTTGAAACACATAAACTAATAATGCTAAATCAAATTATCAAAAGCATAATCTAAAATCAAGTGCAGAGTTACAAGAATAAGATATTTCAGAAATTATTGTGACACTTTTCCAGTGTGAATAGCATAAAAGATAAATCTAAAAAACCATGCTCAGGTCAGCACATTCTACCAAGGACTCAGGGAAGCACAGACGTTTGTGCTCCATTGCAATAATGAAAGGACACACACAAAAGGTGAGAGGTGACAAGGCCATGTTACTGAGTAAATCTATGATAGAACAAAAACGTTTTTGAGAACTTAATTTCCTATTATAGTTAAATAATATTACTTGTACAATATTTTAAATGCAAATGGTTTTTATTCCATTATCTCTGAGCATAAAATTTGCTGTTTTATAAACATAAACAAGCTTCAGAGAAGTGGATGAGTGGGTGTGTGATGTATTTGCTCATTATCTATGAGTTTGATTTATGCTTATGGAAGCAGATCTTATAGATTCAAACTATGGAGAATTTAAAAATCATTGGCTTCAGGGGATGAAAAGTTAATTAATTTTTAATTCACTCAAAGTGATGAACATCTTTCTATATTTAGGATCATATGAAAAGAATATTGCCTATTTAATTTAAATACACAATAATAGTAACTTTTTCATTCAATGCCAATAAAGTATACAGAAATGCATTCACAGAGACATGTTTTAAACCCTTGTATAGTTTAGAAGATAATTGACTACAATAAGTAGCTATTGAATGTCCAATTAGTGCCAAGAACTCTGGAAATTATTCTTCACTTGTAAAATAAATATGCATCTTACTTCATTTATGAGGTATATAATCTTATCACACACACATTCAGATAGTTTTCACATGGATTGAGACATAACTATACATGAAGTTCAAGTGTGGTGGTAACATAAGAAGGGGAAATATAACAGATGAGAGAAATATTTAATGGTAATCCCAGTGATTTCAGACTGTTATTTCAACTCTGTGTTTGATGCCGAGGTGTGATGCATCCATTTGTTTAAGGCACAATGTCTCAGTTTCTACTGGGCTGTGATCCATCAATTTGGTGTAAGGCACGATGTCTCAGTTTGTACTGATGCCTCATTATTAAGCATGCTAACTAAAAGATCATCACCCTCCTTCATCAAAATGTTTTCTGGAATTAACTGGTAGGAATGCTGCTAAGAGAACATTTGTTAAGGCTCTATTTAGTAAAAAGAACACAGACAGTGAAGGAAAACAGCCATATCTTTCTAAATGAAGCTACTCACCCATCTGATCACACTACGTAAACTATAGTAACAGTACATGTTCAAAAATTACCCAAACCAAAAACCTTACTGCATAGGGAAAGAAAGAGAAGCTCTGAAAGGATTACCAGATGTGTGGCCATTCAGTATGTTAATGGCAGATGTAGAAAGTCAGTTTAAGTTTCTGACCTCATCTACTGTACAATTATCTTTCATTAACATTTCAGGAATCACCAAGCAGAACTCACATGATGTGCCATAGAAATGAACAGCATTCATATTCTACATTTGAGGAAGTGGATTGTCCTTTGCACACTTCTATTTATCTACTGATATTTGGAGTATGAGTTACTTTTATGAGCCTGCACCAAAGTAGCTTCCAGTTTGCTCTGATTAAATGGAGCTCATTGGTGTTGGTATATAATTTTTACATTTGTGGTGCCAGTAGGCTAATCAAAGAGGTCCGTGTTTCACTGGACTTGTTAAAGGCGCCGTTCAGCTGAGCCATTATAACTGCTTCTACTGAAAAAAAAACTGTGGAGTGAATGTAGAGAAACAATTTCCATTAAAAATAAATATCCCAAGTTATAAATCAGCCATAAATAAGATATGATTAATTGAAGAAAACTTTTTCTCTACTAATCTGGAATTAAAGTAAAGATTCACTCACTTTGTGTGTATGCAAGTGGTGTGAGTAAGTATGTGTATGAGTGGACATGTATATGTGTGTGTATGGATGTGCATGTGTGTGAAGGTAAGAATGTATATGCGTCCATATATGAACCTGTGGTAAAAATTTTATTCTGAATTTTCATCAATAATATACTATCAAATAGATTAGTAATGGTTAGTGTCTCACAACTGTGAATTTAACTGAATTTAGAAAATACCAGGAAGATGGACCTCTGGGTGTGCCTGTTGGGGAATGATCTTGATTATATGAATTAATGTAGGAAAACCGATCTTAGATGTGTGAAGGGCCAGTCTCTAATCAGGGGACCCCGATTTGTATAAAGAGCAAGCTGAGTATTATCATGACTTTACTCCAATGGATGGGATGCATCTAGCTACTTTCAGCTCCTGCTGCCTTACTTTGCCTGAAATGCTGGACTATATTTTGATCTGTGTGTTAGACTATACCCTTTCTTAAGTTACTTTGTCAGGATTATTATACTGCATAGGAAAACAAACTTGAACAAGCTAAAAGGTAAATGTATGTTTTATTGTGCATAATATTTTGTATTTTAAATTTCAAAGAATTAAAGCTGTTTTGGACTTCAGTCATTCTATGTCAGAGTTCATACACTTATGTACATGCAACAAACAGCAAGCTGGAAATATCAGTCACCAGTATAAGATTTCCATATCAGAAGGCATAAGGTTAGCTATTTATGTACAAGTGTGTTTCCAAAATTATATTTACTTACCCCAATATCCCAACTCTCCAAACCTTTGCATTAGTTTGCACTATTTATACACTTTAAAATTTATTAACAACTTTGAGAAGGGTTTGGTTTATGTATTCATCCTCAAACTCAACCTACTACAGTTGTCCATTAAAGAGCAATTGCACCGTGAACACATGTGATCATCTTAAGCAAAATGTGCCAACTGCCTCTTCTGACACGACTTCTCCAAACTGCATTCTTATGGTGGAGGTGCTTCTCTGCTGATCTGTTAAGGATGCTGTTCCATCTGGGTCAGGTTCTACTTTTTGCTCACTCTTCCCAGTGATGGAACAGTCAAGAGCAGCAGAGAAAGATGTTAAAACAACTTTCAAACCTCCTTGAAGAAACCCAACAAAAGTTTATATACATTACAGAACATTATAAATTTTTCACCAAGAGTCACCAGTACACTCTTAGAAACATAGGTGAATGTGGCTGTGTCCCACAAAATAATAATGTATCATATGACAAGAAATCTCAAGTTATATTTGTTTGTTAGTTGCAATTGTCCAGTTCATCTGATTTCTCTTAGTAACTGACCATTGCAAAATGCACGTTAAAAAATTTTAACTTAACTACTATTTGTTCTCAACTCACACATTGCACATCACATAGAGATTCTTTTTATCTATGTATCTATGAATCTCAAAGCCGGTTATTGAATGGCAAACTGGCTTAAAAGATCACAGTGGAGGTTCATGAGAGCTAAGAAGCCTGTCTAAAGACAGAGGCAAAGAGATAACAGAGATGCATAAAATGTCACTTTAGCTACTAAATAACCCAGCTGAAGAACTGCTGGCTGCCTAGAGCTGCACTTCAGGAGCTGGCTGCTGGGTTGCAGGATTGAGCTCAGCCTCAAGTTTTAGTTGAGCTGCAGAGACACAGTACAAGAGTGGGTCTGGGAAAAACAGGCAAGCAGACAGTGAATTGCAAGTGGGGTAACCCACTTAATCAGTGGGGGCCACACTCAGCTGAAACTGCTGCTGGGACAGTCATGAGTTCTCTGCCTGGCAGGTTTGCAGCTCACACAGTTTAGGAAGGTGACGGGTCAATTCATGTCACTGCCACAACAACACTGTTCATGGTGTGGGGTGCAGAAGAAGGGGTTCAAGTGGGGGGTTTAGATGAGAAGATGTGGTGGTGAAAGTTGGAGATGAGGAAGGTCAGGTCCGGCCATTTCACCCTTTCTCAGTCTCGGTCTGTTGTATTAAGAAAGTTCTCCATCCTGGTTTCTTCTAAATTTTTTTTCCTTCTCCTTCACTGAAAACTCTTTTTTTGTCTTTTCATTGATTCTTTATTTTTTGAATTTCACATCATGCACCCTGTTCCATTTCCTCTCCCACTTCCCCTCAAACCCACATTATACCCTTGCAACTTCCCCACACATGAAAAAGTCTCATTGTGGAAGCTGTAGTGTGTCTCAGTGTGTCTCACACGGTTCCCTTTTGCCCACACATTGTTGCTTGTAAATGTTCATTATAATTACTCCTTGGTCTGGTATGAGGCCTCTGGCTTCTGCTACTTTGTCAATACTGGAGCCTCACGGGGGATTCCTGTGAGAGGGAGGCCTGCTCTCCTGAGTGCTGCAGCGTGTGAGGGAGAGGGACTGCTCTCCTGCTCTTGGAAGCCCATCAAGATCAGATCTCCTGTCTGCCTCTGGTGGTGAGGGAAAAAGGGAGGGGAGGGTATCTCTCCCTCCCCAACACCTCCACAAAGCAGGCTAAAACGCCGGGCTGGCTCTCCCACACTCACTCCTTCAGGGCTGACTAACCTACCACCTCTACATCCATGCCGGGCTGTAGTGCTCTGCCTAGGCAAGGTGCTTAGCCTGTTCTGAGGATTGCTGCTGTGTTGAGGAGCAGGGACCGCTCTCCTGCTCTTGTGATGATGCTTTTAATGTGCCTATGTACTCACAAGTAAACGAACTAAATTGAAAGTGTTACCTTTGACGTATAGGAATCAGTTATTCGCCAGTCTGTATCATTCAAGTTGTAGTCACACGCCCACTACGGTCCATTGTACCCCTGCATTTATACACAATAGGAGCAGAATGGTGTTTGTAAACTGGACTCCACCAGGTCAAGGCACAGTCTGAAGAAACACTATTTTATACAATACACTGTTTTAGACCATTGTACAACATGGCCTCAAAATCAGGCATCTAAAGCAAATTGTAAGCAAATCAAAGGCTATTTACTATTTCATTGGCAATTCAATGTTACAGTCTGATACTTAATTACTGGCTGAGTACTAGACTGCTAATCTGCTCCCTCTCTCTGAAAAGGTGGATAGAAAGTAAACTTGGAGGAAAGAGAAATCAATTACAAATTGATAATCTAAATAGCAAGATTCTGATCATATCAAACCAGAAATGCAAGAATTCCAGGACGTGGAATTCTATGAGCGTGGAGAAAATCAGACAAAAGGAGGGAGGAGACCTGTACATCTTCTAGGACCATCTCTCAGAGGTGTGTGCTTTGAAGCTACTTCTTTAGTTTCTATTGACTGTGTCTGCACTTTCTAGCCTTCCAGTATCTATCACCTTGTCTCTGTCTTGGCCATTCATTTATTCATTCATTCAATCATTCATTGTTCACTCATCCACCCATGCTTTCTACTCTCTCTTTGGTCAGGAAGCATTCATATCTTACAGATATTATGAAAATATTCTGATTCTCTTTCTTCATTAAATTAAGTTCCATGTAATCAATTCTCAGCAATGTCCTTTTAATTTCTTTTTAAATTGACAAAGTGTGTTACCTTTGTTGAAAATCCTTGAGTATCTTCTTGGCTTTCATGACATAAAAACAAAAGCCAGACCAATGACCTTCGATAGCCCTTAAAGTTAATCTCCTTCCATTGTTCCCCTGGAACCAAATTGTATCTATGTCCTGTTTGTACTGTTCTACAAACACACAGTTTGTTCTCACTCAGTACGTTTGGATGAACGAACAAACTTATTTACAAAAGCACCCTCTCAAAGATAACTCATTACCTCACTGATTGGCATGCTTTACTCACTGATGGCCTAATTTTCTAAGTAGTTTATTTGATAAACTTTATCACATACTCCATTCCTTAGGATCTATTTAACACACACACACACACACACACACACACACACACACAAAGTGGTATGGATCAAATTCAACATATTGTGAAGATTACACTAATATACTACCACAAAAGTCTAATAATTAATATATCTGTTTTTCATTTGTATCCTATAAGAATGCAAATTATGTGAAGAAAAAAGTATATTTCTTTTCAATTGTGTATTTCTCATCTAAAATATATCAGGTGCTAGTCAAAAGTTAAGTTTTTAAAGTATGTTATTGTGATCATTAGTTAACTAAAAGTTATAAAAATATAGGCCACATTTTTATAGCAAGCATGCTAATATTTCCACAAAGCAAAATTTAACAGAAGATGTTTCTCTCTTGGTGAAACCAAATATTAATGTTAAGTTCACTACTTAAAAACATGGAAACTGAAGTTGCATTTAATTTCTACCTGGTAGATAACTTTGTGTCTAATTTGGAAGACTTTACTATGAATTGATAACGTGTGAAAACTATTTATCACAAATACTCACCTAACCCTAGCAATATAGAGATATTCAAGATAACTTATCCAATGCTTGGAGAATAATCAGTAAGGATATAGCATGATTCATGTTTGAATATTTAAATGTCATTTTGCTGAATATACATTAAAATTGACTCCTTTTCTTAGAGAAACTGATCATGTTATAATGTAAGTTTAAGAACAAAGAAGAGAACTTGGGAAAAGATGGAAAAGTAGGATTTAGATATTTGGTTTTAGTCTTTTTTTGTGTGTGTTAATTTATTGCTTCAAGTTACATTTGCATCACAGTTTCCTCTTTCCACACCTCCTGGTTCCAACTTCCCACCCTCTCCTCCCTCTCTCACCCATGCCACTCCTCTGAAGTAGGGTGTCCCTACATATCAGCCCCCTTCAGTTCAGCAGTCATATGGGGACTAAGAGCTTCATCTTGCACTGGGGGCCCACATGGTAGCACCCCTAGGGCAAATTGTCCCACTAATAGGTAACAAAGTCTCTGTTCCTGATCCTTTTGTTGTGTTAGTTGTAGTAGTTGTCCTGTACTATATTTGGTTGATTTGATGAAAGATTCCCCCAGATGCACTTGTCCCTCTGGATCTCCCTAAGGTGGGAAGCAGGACTCTGGAGCCCTGGTCAAGCCGGGCCACCTCCTAACAATCACAGGCTAACAGCTGATAGGGCCAAATGAAACACTAAAGTTAAAGACAAGTATGAGTTCATGTTCGTGCCATAAGTGGACACCACTGAAACAAGTGATGTCCATTAATAATAATAGTAATGACAATAATATTGATAATAATAATATCCTCGCAAACACTTATGAAATAAGTAAAATGGGAGAAAATAATTTTTAAAATCCATAGCAAGAAGTTGTATATGGAGTGTCAAGTGTGATGATTTCTGAGGGATTATCACAATTAATTTTGAGCATTTTTCTTGTGTAAATCATAAACCCTTAACCATTATGTGCTTATGTGACTCTTCTACAGAAGAAAGTCCATCAAAGGACCCTGGAGGGACGGAGGGCATAGTGTCGAATTTCATCATGCAAGAAATATTAAAAAATAATATGTTTTCCAGCAGAGTCCTATATTTATTATTTCAAAGTTTTAGTGTCTCCATGAATCCAGTTTATACTTTGGGCATTCATATATGAAATTATACAAAAGCAATATGAATCCAATATCTAGATAGTAACTTTATTCTGTTCTTGCTGAAAGTAAATAAGGAGAAACATCCCTCATTTATGAATGCCCAGGACCTCTCTGAAAGCACTGGGCCTATAGATGTGAAGTTGGAGAAGGTTGCTGACTCTTGCTTCATCTCATAGTGAGGAAAGAAGACAATGTGTTGTCCTGGGCTCCTTCCACTCACACTGTGCCCTGTCCTCTGTAAGAGGAGTCACCCTAACGCTTGAAAAGGGTTGGAACAAATTGCACCCAAGACAGGCTATTGTAAGAGAGATATGAGCATATAGGGGAGCTATATTAGTGAGGTAAGGACTCTAAGATGATGTCCTTCTAATCTTTGACCGGGACTATGATCTGTAAATTGTTCCTTGTATCAGATATATTTAACCTCTTGATCTGTTCTTCAGATTTGAAATTGCTATGAACACAGGTCAGGAAATGGCACAAAAATCCAAACTGGTAAGAAAAGAAGTCTCAGGTAATCCAAATTCATTGTTTTACAAGTCATACTCTGACAAAATGTATACAAAATAGTAATATGTAAAGTAGTAATATAATGTTGTATATGAACACAACACAGGCATACACAAGCTCAGGCACACCCATACATGCACACATGCACACTGTAAGTCATGGGTACATATGTAATAACACACACACACACACACAAACACACGCTATAGGTCACAGGTACACAGTTATGAGCATGGCTTGTAATATTACAATAATCTCCAGTCTTGAGAAAATATATTTACTAATTGCTGTCTGAGGGTACAAAATATTTGAAATATAATCTAATATCTGGGCTACAGTTGTTTAGGAGTTCTGTGTGTCTACTTTAGACAGCTTTAGAGTTTGTGTCCAGGTAGTGACCCTGCTCAGGAGGTCAGGGATGGATTTTACAAAGTGTCATTCATCAGCTCTTTAAACAACAAATTAACCTCTACATGTTGGAACCAAAGAGAAAAAAATGTGCTTGTTTAAATAATAGAAGATCCTTCATATTTGATATGCAAAAGAAATATGATCCATATAGATATCATTTATAATTTAATTCAAGACCAGTTTAGAAAAAACTTTTACTGTGATTTTAAAAAATCATTTTTTAAAGCTGATGTAAAAATTTATAATCGCTTCAGAACTTTTCTGTTCCAAAAAGATTAATGAAATTATTCTTGAGCAGTTGTACTTTATATCTGATTCCATCAGTGTTCTCTTACTGGGCAATTGGTCTCAGGATGCAGACCATGGGGCAGCACTGCACCCACGTGTCTGCCTGGTCATTTCATTAATACATTTCCTTCAACTGATTTTATGGTAAGGTGCCTCACATAAATTAGGCACCTGGGGCATTTTGCTCCCTTACTGAGGATGTGTTAGTACTTATTCAATTTCATTTTGTTTTTATGCCTTTATTCAACTGTTTTAGAATAATTTTTTCTCTCCCTCCTTTCAAAAATGTATGTGTTTAACAAAAGTAAGAAACGATGAAGGAAGACAACATTAGAATTAGGAATGAGTGAAGAAACTCTCAAGACAAAGCCACATTTTAGTTGCTAAGCAAAAGGCTCCCCAGCGGGAAGACGGATTCCACTATTGTTCAGCATCTTTTCGAGCTCTCGATCAATGCTTCCTATGTGAAAAGAAAGTGGGACTTTAGAGTGAATTAAATTTGCTTCTGTTACTTAGTCTTGATAAGTTCAAAGAAACATGGCATTTGAAAGCAGAAGTAAGAACAACTTTAGAGGTGAGTAGATTGCAAAACACCACCCACATGACTCGGGGGGCTTCATCTCAGGCTACTTGATATTGATTCACAATATGAAGGCGAGATACAAAAGTTTTGATGGAAATACTGTAGAGCACAGAACCGTGCTGCCTGGTGTTTCCAGCTTGTGGGGACTAAATTTCAAACCATTTCCACATACAGACCGGCAACGTGTGCAAAATGGAATGATAAAATTACAGTGAGCCAAATATGCCTTTTCTCTATATGTTTGGCTGTATTTTGAACAGTGTATGTATTTAAGGAGAAAAAGACCAATTTGGATCATGAGACAGAAGCAGTTCATTGCACAATTTGAGACTATAAATACACACTACATAGACTCATTAAGTACCTTGTACTATGGAGCCTTCCATTGGTTGCTGTTGTAAGTTGACTGCAGATGCTGCTACTGATGATCTGTTCTTCTGGCTCAGCTAAGTTTTGTGTCTCGAGGAATATATATGAAGATTTGTTCTCTGGAGTTCAACAAACACTGCATTTGTCTCAGGAATATTCCTCAGGGTCATGTAGTAACCCCCATGAGATAAGAGCTGAAAGCAAACCAATACAGGCTTGCTTTACAAAGCAATCCTTGGCCATTTTCTCAAATTTGAAGTCTTTGAGTAACAGTATGAAATCAATCCCTACCATGCCATGTTCCCATGATGCTCAATTCAGAAATGTGAGATTTCACCAGGTACATGATATTAGCTAGACACTCTGTGGCTATGGCATCATTTTAATTTTAGAGTCAATAAAACAAATCAATTTATTAATATTTACTAAGTGTGCATTAAATTAAAGTTCAGGGTTTATTAAATTAATTAAGATAACTGTAATTATCAGTGAGTAAATTATTCATGACTTTAAAAATGGATCAATCTTATGTACCTCCAGTAAGAGTAAGTTGTATACACCTGTCAATTTTTGTACCTTTTTACACTGCTGCTAACATCACCATTATCATAATAATTCTCCATCTTCAACCATGAGTCATGAACAAAGAGATTTCTCTCAACCTAACTTTCTCAGGATGACAAGTTTTAAATTATGTATCTTACTTATTGTTAAAATGTTTTCTCTATTTTTTGAGATTTTAATGTAATTACATCATTTCCTACTTTCTTTCCAAACTCTCCCATGTACTCCTTCTTATTCTTTTTTTAAATCATAGCCTCTTTTTTAAACAATTGTTTGTGTGTGTATGTGTGTGGTATGTGTGTGTATGAAAAAGAAAAGGAGTTTTTACTTTGGATTTAATTCACAATGCTTCTGCAAAACTTTCCCCAATAATATTTTCCTCAGTTAAAATGACACTCTTTTGATCACTATTCTCCCTTGGATTTTATGATTTATCTTTTAAAAAATCACCATAGTTTGTAGTTTGGAGTAGGTTTGACATGAAATCTTGAGAAAGTATTGTGGTGATATGAATTATATCATGTTTAAAGTGACTGCGTTTTATTTGGCGGGTTTGAATATCCTCACTGTTTGCAGTGTGCTCTTTTTGAAGTCTGTTGTTTAAGCTCTGCCTTCTAATTATCTCAGGTATTGTTTTTGTTCTCTAATTCTTTCACATGGAAGATGGCCAGCCGTGTTCCTCACATGAGACTAAATGGAAATCATGTTTATTTTAGTTTTGTTTAGTTTTGGAGAATCAATACATAAATGTCTGTGACTTGGTTTACTCCCAGAATTTTATGGACATGATATGCTGTGAAAACGTCTGTGCCCTCCTTAATCTCCAGTGTCTTAAGTATGTTCTTCCATTCAACACTATAGGTTTGGGATTCTCAGATCCAAAGGAACTACCGTATCTGGGTATACACTCAGATATTCAATAACAGTTTGTTTTGATTCATCAAATATTTTCTTCTGTGTAATACTTGCATTTCTGTCAGAAACAGTAAAAGGTGAAAGTGCTCTTATGCTAAAGTTCATTTTATTCTGAGTAGCAAAGAGAATTTTAAGGACAAGGATTTCCACCTTTATTTCTGCCAGAGCACTCAGCATTCACCAAAAACACAGACACAGATAGGTAAATGTGTTCCTATCTCAATATGCTGTGTCACTTAGCATTTCAGGCTTGGAAACTTTAGTTGGCATGGCATCATCTCATGATGCTCTCTGGTAAGCGGGGAGACCACCCTTCATTTCAGACCTAGTCATGTTTGTCCCCAAGTAGCCTCCACAAGCACTTGTCCTGATTAAAAGGTCTATAATGGGAATATAAAAAGAAATAGGACATCTATAGTTTTACAGTCATTGTATCTCTGATAACAGCTGGGGGACAAACCATTTCCAGTAGATGTTATTATTGTTTATCCTATGGTACAACAATGTCTGTTGTGGGACTAAGAAGCTGGGAGTTTAACAGTAGAAGGAAACTACTCTCCACCAGGAATTCCAGCTTGCTGCCTGAGTATGGCTTCCTCAATCTGATTCTGCTGTACTCTATATGCCATTGTTTTGTGATGTTGCACATATACACATGTATATTCCCAATACACACTAAAACTGATCTGCTGTGAGAACATCATAAGTGCCCTTTGATTAACATATTATCAATGTGCTTCAATCACAAAGTGGGACTTGTCTTTACACATAAGTTCAAGTTGCCTCTGCCGAGGCAGCCTCCTTCAAACCCACATGCCCACAGCTATTTTCAGCTTTGCCTAGCATCTTCTGATCTCCACATCTTTCCAGTCCTTCAGATGTCTTATCCTGCCTCCAGAGTTCATTAACTTTTATTCTCATATCCAGTAACCTTACACATAGATCTTAGAAGAAACCGCCAGTAAACTACATACCCAAGCATAGTTAGATGTCTGGGAATTACTTCAGCAAACCAAGGGGTGGGGAGTGGGTATAGCTGAAACAAAACCAACCATGAGCCAAAATTTATTCAAACTGGCTGAATACTACATAGGATTTGAAGCTCTGTTGTCTCCCTCACCACCTACATGTGTATACAGATGTAAGTTTAATAGTATTATTAGAGGTTAATGTAAAGTTCTGTCATAGTGTTTATGTGAATATTCATAAAAACCAGAGCATAAAAACTAATATCCACTTCATGGATTTTATTTCATTTTATTTTTTTATGTCAGCTATAATCCTCCAGAAATAGTAAAATAATAACTCTAGGATCCAGTCTGGCTTGGTTAAATTTCAGTTTAATACTCATTAAATGTTGAGATATGTATGAGGGATTTTATTTATTATCTTGTTCTTCATTAAAAAAAAAACCCACCAAGGTGAATGATCACTGCTTTCTTAAAGAAGATTGGAAGATGCAAACACATTCTCTCACTACAAAACTCTGTACAGCTTCACCTCACCCCTCAGCACAGATTTCATTATTGATAAACCTTCCCTAGGAATATCACTACCAAGGGATTTCCCCTTGTGTTTTATTAATAAGGATACAAATATTTTACAACCAGCACTAATGTGATTTTCTCTTTTTCCTTCACTTACTCCTTGGTATTTGGTAATGAAACTTATGAAACTTTGTTACTAGGAAAGACAAGAAGGTGTGAATGATTAATATATCTCAGAATTATTTTGAAGTATTTGGGTGCCATTCCAAAAAGCAGATGGCTCATGATCTGGATTCTATGGGTGTGTTTTACTCTATGCAGAAACTGTACTCCAGACACCAGCAAGGACTTCTCGTGCGCGGTGCTAGCCATGTGTCTCGACTCCTCTGCTCTGGCTCTTTCTCGTGCGCGGTGCTAGCCATGTGTCTCGACTCCTCTGCTCTGGCTCTTTCTCGTGCGCGGTGCTAGCCATGTGTCTCAACTCCTCTGCTCTGGCTCTTTCTCTGCCATCACTCATCACAGATTAGTCGGCTAATGCCATGTCCCTACGGTCTCTTTCCAGAAGATAAGAATAAACAGAGGGCACCATTTTTACAAAATACCTGAACTTCTAAGCCCCAAAGGTGCTCTGCCTTTTGAGGAAGGGGTGAGAGTCATGTTAACCAAAGCAGTGGGGTTTTCTACACCATGCAACCTGTCAAAGCACCACATGTCTCTGAGTTTCTCAAGGAATCAAAGTAAAAATTCATTCAGATGGTGCCACTGGTAACTCATCGATCAGAGCCTAATGTTCTTAACAGGATGAAAGTGATAATTCATAATATTATTTTCTTTTATCTGGGAAACTCTTCATAGAAATTATCTTGCTGTTATTAATAAAAAATTCTAATTATGTGTGGACATGATACCTCAACAGTTAAAGGTACCTGCACCAATGTGGACAATTTGAGTTCAGTACAATTTGATACAAGGTGAAAACAAGGTCTCTCTGAAACACACACACACACACACACACACACACACACACACACACACATGAATACATACACACACATTCACTCACACACACATTATAACAGATCAGTTAAAATTTAATGTTGTTCTTTGTATCACTTGTATGGCTTCCTGATGAAATCACGGCTTATCAGGTTGATTACATGTTTGTATATATTCTGTAGAAATCCAGGGAATGTCTTTAAGTAAGCATAGTAAGATAATTTAATGTCATGGTGGGAGTGAATAGAGTAAGCTTATGGGTGTTGACATTTACCATTACACATTTAATGGTGATCTCTTTAAAAAAATACTTCTATCTTATTCACAACTGTGATATTTCTTCTTCATAATCCTCTCATGCGAATTATTGGTATTACAAAATTTTTAAAGTTTAGATGTCCCCAGTATTAGGTATTTTCTTATTATTACTGCTTACTCCCTTTGCTAGTTGGAACTTATTAAATGTTTTCAATTTAAATGGAATTTAAAGTACATGATTCACTGACTTTGAAAAAGGTGAATGGAAAAATGTTGAAGAGTGACAATCAGGAGTGGGAGAGTAGGTAAGTACTCTGCACTTCTAATATTTACTATATTATTAAATTTCTAAATCAGTTGTAGGTACCTCATTTCCTTCATAAATCTGGTAGCAATAAGAAGAAAACAATGGCCACAAAGACATAAAGAAAAGATCTGGTTGGATCTGAAGCACACCCAATGGAAGGGCAGGCAATGCACACTCCATAGATATTTTAGTAGTTGAACTAAACATTTCACAGTTAGTATAAAAAGAAAAACCAGCCAACCATTAAGTGAGCTTGCCTGCCTTCACAGTAATTTAAACACCAGCTATTGCTTCATAATGGAGAAATGAGGAATTTGGGCCAACAGTGTTTCTTTTAACCCTTTTCAATCAAGATGACATGAAACAGACCCACTGCTTTCTAATTCTCTGTGTAGTTCTTCCAAAATAAGGCAGCTGGGCTATAGATATCAAGTTGGGATTTTGGATATTGTCCTGCACTTTGGAAGCTGAGAGCACTGGAAAGAGCCTGGCCTTTGGAATCAGATCAACCAGCTGTGTGCTCATGAGCACTCACTGGCCTCAGCTCAGCTCAGCGCTTCTGAGGAGTGAGCAAGAATCTCTAGCAGAAAATCTGGAACACGTCTAGGAAGCAGCATGGTATGCAGCAAGGAGTCTCATATTTGGAATCAGAGCAACTTAGGCAAATTTCTGTTTTGTGTCTCCCACACAGACCCATCATTAGTTGTACCACATAATGTTGATGTTGACAAACAATAAAAGTTTACTAAACTATGTGTGTTTTATTAGTGAGGTGAATACAATGATAATTCCCTAATCAGGTTGCAAAATCAAACCAAAACAAAAGAAAACAGGGAGACAATAAAAATTACCTTCCAAGATGAGTGGCGCAGGGTGCCATTTATGTACATGCTTTTGTCTCTTTAAGAAGAGAGATGTTAATTTTTCCATTAAGTTGTCTCCCTTTTCTTCTATAAGATATTGCCAAAAATATAGTTGTTCACACACACACACACACACACACACACACACACACACAGAGAGAGAGAGAGAGAGAGAGAGAGAGAGAGAGAGAGAGTCATTACCTTATAATTCTCTGAATCAGAAGTCTGAAATGAGTCTTACCATAGTGATTCAAGGCCTGAGTCCAGTTGATATGGACCCTGGGGAGATAAGCTCTTTATCTTTTCAGTAGTGAAGTGTTCACTGCTTCTTACCTGTGGCCTCATTTCTCACATCATCCAAGTTTATTGTCCAAGTGTTTAGCATCTGCTCCATCACACTGTCATCTCTATGAATATCCTTCCCATCCTGATCTTTAGGGCCTAGTCATTGAATTTTTCTCACTGAACAATCAAGGCAAGCCTTAACATCTCACATCAGTCTAATCAGCTTGTACAATACCATCTATAATCTTCATTCTTCTTTTACATGTAAACTAATACATTCTGATGTTTACAAATAAGCATTTGGGCAGCATTTTACAGTCATTCTTTTTTATGTTTATTTATAACTTCAGGTTACATCTCCATCACAGTGCCCTCTTTCCACCCCTCCCAGTCCCTCCCTCCCATCTTCTACCCCCATCCCTTCCATCCCACTCCTCCTGAGTGGAGTGTCCCTACATAACAGTCCCCTGCCCCAGTTCAGCAGTCATATGAGGGCCAAGAGCCTCCTCATACACTGGGGGCCTACAAGACAGCACCCCTAGGGCAAAGTGTCTCGTTGACAGGAAACAAAGTCTATGTTCCTGTTCCCTTTGGTGCATTGGTTGTAGTATAGATATCCAGTACAATATGGCTAAAATCTGATTATAAGTGAATAGATGCCATGTGCATCTTTCTGAGTCTGGGTTAGCTCACACAGGATGAGCTTCTCTAGTTCCATCCATTTGGCTGAAAATTGCATGATTTTGTTGTTGTTGTTTTGATTTTCGAGACAGGGTTTCCCTGAATAACAGCCCTGGCTGTCCTGGAATCACTTTGTAGATCAGGCTGGCCTCAAACTCACAGTGATTCGTTGTTTCTGATGGATGAGTAGTATTCCATTGTGTAGAGTCATTTTCTATGAGGCACACAATGAGAAAGGATTAGGAGACTTCTTGTTGAGATAGGGCTTCTGATTTTCTATGTGCGAAAACATTTTACAAGATGTGAGATGAGAAACACCACTAGCCAACTAGGACATAGGATGGAGGCTTACATCATGACAGGCTGCAGAAAGACCTGGGGTCTGATGAAATTAGGACGCATAGTGTGCACACCCATTGAAAAGGCATTGACAGATGGAGAACGGGCTTTTCAGATATTCTAGTAGTGTTTCATTCATAGAAACGTGATAATAATATGTGAACAAAAACAAAGGCAAATGTGCATCCTGGCAACAACGGCAGATGGACATACTTGGAACAGGTTGACACAATTGGAATCAGTTACGGTCAACGAAACAGAACAGTAGATCAATAGAAGGTAGGAACTGGAAAATTACCTGTCCATAATGAGTGAATACCATCTCTGAATTATATGAAACAAGACACATAAAAGAGTAAAAAATCTAGGACACAAATGATAATTTTCATTTGTATGATCATGTACAGTGTGGAAATAAAGGAGGAGGAATGAATTTGGAAAGCAGAAGTAAGGAAAGTTTAAAAGATAACATCCAGAATTAGAGAAAACAAAGCAAAACTAACAAAGCAAACATAAAACATCCTGGTCTGGTGGATCTGAGCTACAAACACAATAGTGTACCAGTTCAGCTTTGGAAGGATCTCTTCTTCCACCTTAGCTGAGATACTCTGATGAATTGCTTACCTAAATTAAGTACATCCCTTTTCATATCATACAAAAGTTACACACTCATATCAGACTAGCCAGTATTCCAAGTAAATTTGCATAATGGAATTTCTGGACCTATATAATTAAATGTAAGGAACCACCTAATATAAGAACTCCATCTTAAAAATTTAGCATCAAAAGTCCCTTTCAGGGAATAAACAAAAAGTCAATTCTCAGTGAAGAAAAGCATGAAGTTTGTGAGATTCTTGACATTTCAGTTCCTGGACTTTCTCTGTCATTCTAGGACACCAGAATAAAATCAGGAGAAAAAAAAAAAAAAGAAAAACCCAACTGAATGATTATATCACTGTATTACCAACACCAAGTACCCCATGGGTACTTGGTATGTATTTCTGCTCATTATCTTAAGTGAACATTTATGAATAAACTATCTAGAATAAATTGTCTGATTTTCTTTCATGACATCAGCATATGAGGCAAGAGTATAACCTACTTGTGTTCAAGGCCATGTTTTAATCTGAATAGTCTAACCTCAAAAGAATAAGTGATTCTTATTGGTTTTTATGAAAAAGTATGAGCATTGAGGACTCTGAAAAAAGAAATGCTTGAAAACAGTCTTTCCCATTTTTATACACATTTCAACACTGTTTAAGCTTGTGATATGTTCCCATCCGCCTACATTGCAGAAGAAGAAAGAAAAACTAATGGAAGTGCTTAGTCAAAACAGCAGCCAGCAACACACATAGCAGAAACTTAACACTGATAATAATCTCATCCTTCATGATGGAGGCATGGAGGTTTGTAATGGACATGCACAGTCCTGTCAAGAATTCTAACTTGGTGGGGATTTAAGCTCCTTACCTCTCTGGTGATACTTTATAGGCCTCATTTAGTTTCAGATTTAATAGATGTCTTTGGAAAATCAAAGACCTGAAACTGAGAAGTTGGGGAATTGCTTAGCTCCCTCTATTGCAAATGTTTGGGGAACAGCTAATGAGCTAATTTCTATTCATTTTAAATGCGTGTGTACATAATTAATTGACAAATGAATTCTTCTGAAATTTTTCCTGATTTATATCTTGATTTATTTTGTATTTAGCACTTTCCTTTAATTGATCATTTAATATTTAATAACAATACACAGTAATGCAGAAATGTAATGAAGTCACAATTCTAAGTTATCAAAAGAATGTTTATCTCTTGGGTTGGAATTGCTTCAAAATATTGTACTTATAATAAACTTGGGAAGTATAATAATTACATGGTGTCACATTATCTGAAATGACTGACGATATTTGAAAATAAATTATTTTATTTATTATCCACCAAATTATAGCATTAATTATTAAAGACAGTAATTTTTGAATATTAGCATCAAGTGAATTTTAAGACTATAGTTATCATCAGCCTACATAAACTTGAAAATTGTTAGAGTCTTTGAAAAATCTGAGTTACACATATGCAATTTCTATTTATTAAAAATAAACAGATCTGGAGCAGGGGAGATGGGTCACTGGTTAAAAGTGCATAATACTCTTGCAGAAGAACAGAGTTCAGTGTCCAGAACACACATCAGGTATCTCATAGACACCTATACCCCCAATTATGAGTGATCTGATGTCTCTGTTCTTCAGACACTTGGGCACACAAGGAATATGTGTAGTCAGACAACCATGGAGTAAAGGATGTGTCTCAAAAATAAGTCGAAAAATTACAGAAAAGGGTCTCCTTATATGCATACATACCCATTCACATATATTCACATGCAAACACACACATGCATGCACACACATGGATACACATACATGCACACACACAGAACTATACATTATAAAACTCAAAATAAAGTTAATTATCTAATATTATTCT
Source organism: Lophiomys imhausi (assembly GCA_907164525.1). NCBI lineage: Eukaryota > Metazoa > Chordata > Mammalia > Rodentia > Muridae > Lophiomys > Lophiomys imhausi. Next base: position 1,330,196 of record CAJQZJ010033015.1, on the reverse strand, counting down.
GAAATACATAGCTGCAAAAATCAGAGTGAAGTTATACATCAAGTTGGCTGCTGAGTGAGAAGTCCAAATCCTTAGAAATAGTAATGAACAAAGAAAATCCAATAAGTCATTTTTTAATGATTGTTTATACACATGAATAATTAAATATGATCCTAACTCCCTCCTCATCCTTTCAACATATCCCTCTCCCAAATTCAAAATTCAAGACTTTTCTTTATAATCCAGAAAATCCATTATGTGCTGCCCATATATGCATGGGGATAGTGTAAACATTTTTATTTCTTCAAATGAGGAGATGAGATAAGAGCCATTCCCAACCCCTTCTAGCTCTTTGTGAACTGTTGTCACTGGCTGGTTCAACTGAGCTGTTCCGGCCTAAACTCCTCTCCAAACTGACTCGTTTAAACTGGCTTCTCTTGGAGTCTCACTGAATGGCTCTGCCTGGCCTCAAATTCTGGCAATGCGTTTTAATCTTCTGGCTCCCTCTCATTCTCTGGTTTGTTCTGTGTTCTCCTATGTTGTCTAACTTGTTTTCTCTATAACCTGTCTCTGTAAAACTGTCCTGGTAAGAAACTGTCTCTATCCCTGTCTCTATCCCTGTCTCTGTCTCTGTCTCTCTCTCTCTCTCTCTCTCTCTCTCTCTCTCTCTCTCTCTCTCTCTCCATTCCCCATGCTTTTCTCTTAAGCAACCTCTCTTTCCTGTCCTGCTCTCATGATCTCATGAGAGTTGGGTCTATTCTATCTCTGACTCATTCTGTCAGAAATTTCTCTGATTTGTCACTTTGTCTGCCACTCAATTAGATGTCACTTTCAAACATGACAACTTCCTCCTATAAACTAACCTTACCTTCATTATTGGAGATTAAATGTGTATACTAAGAGTGCATCTGTATACAATCCAGAGCTCATCTCTATTCCAGATGGATCACACAGACCTAGAAGGTTTTTGGGTGTGACCCCTTGCCAGAGCAGCCATGTTGCTGGATTGAAGTTCTTCTATAGAATGACACCAGTTACTGAAGCACAGAACACTTACCATCTGCTACATCTTCAAAAATGACTGATTCTCCCTCCCTCCAACAGCCACCAACCGTCAATACTCCTCAGCAATAGGTGTGGTATGGAGATCATTTATGCCAGAATTTTTGCTGACCCGATACTTGGAAGGTCTTGTGCAGGAAATCATGACTGTTGTAAATTATGGAGTGTGATACCCAAGCTGTGTCAAAAAAGAAAGACACCATTTTATAGCACTGCTTCTGCTGTTGCATGTTCTTTCTTTCTGTTCTTCAGTGGTGTCCCTGAGCTTGGGGAGGTGATGGTCCGTGTAGGTGTTCTGTTTACAGATAAGCACCAGCATTCTTATTCTCAGCCCTTTGGTCCGTTGCACATGTGTCTGCTGACTGCTTCCCACCGAATGAAGAACTTCCCTGACCAAGGTGGAGAGCAACTCATATATCTGGCTATAAACAGAAATATTTAGAAAGCACTTTGATAATACAAACATTTAACAGAGCAACAATAGCAGGTTCTATCCTGTGAACTATGAGCTACTGGGCTCTGGGCCTTTAACTATGATGATCATCCAGAGCACAACGTTCTGTCATGTGGAGCCCGACCCCTACTGTATCATTAAGAACATTTTACCTGGCAGGTTGGTGGTGCAGCATGTAAACGCCAGCTATGGGTGTAACCACTGATATGCTGTCTCTCCCTACAGCCTGTGGAACACCTTCTAGCACTACAGAAGTTAGTCATTAGGGAGGAAGTTTCCTTATCTAATTGAGACTGTTTTCTGTGTCAGACAGTTAAAGTGTGTGGTGCCTTCAGCAATAAGAATCTTACCATGTAGTTATGATGGACATCAATGGCAATTGCAAGAACCTGCAAGTCTATGGAGGCCTTTGGGATATTGCCCATGCTTCACAGGGCAGTTTTCATCCATTAACTCATATAGTCCATGGCAACATGGTCCACGATGCAATTTAATCCTGGTGGTTCTCACTTGTAAATTTTCTTTCGAAGTTATTTTACTTAACAAGTGGGTTTCCATAATACTCCTGCATATGTCTTTAGTTTTGGCTTACCTTGTCACTGCCTCTTCCATTGCCCGAGTCACCCACTTCTATCCCAGTTTAATTCTTTAACCTTCATTGTTTATCTGTTCTTCCGTTTTTCCTGTGTTCTGCTGCCCTTCCACTACTTTTAAAGTTAGGTTATGATTTAATAGTCTTTCGAATGGGGTTTTGAACCACATGTTTGGAATTAGCTCTTCCCATTTTTTTCTAGGTTTCTCTCATACTCCCAGGCTCAGGCATGCTTAAAACTCCAAGATCTTAAATGAGCTGATGTGTACTTAAACTGATGTGTTCTATGAAAGGTCTGTTTCAAAGACAGAAAATAGGACCATGAATTGACATTGCTTGAAAAAGAATGTTATGTGAGGGGAAGAGTGTGTATCATGGTTGATTTATCCTACATATAAAAATATGAACTTAGGGAAATAATTCTCAGCACTTGAGAGGCAGACGCAGGCAGATTTCTATCTGTTTGAGACCAACCTAGTCTATAAGTGAGTTCAGGGCAGCCAGGGCTATATGGAGAAACCCTGTCTTGAAAAAAAAAAGACAGAAAATAAGAAAGAGAGAAAGAGTGAGGGGGGAGAAAGGAAAGGAAAGAAAAGAAAAGGAAAGGAAAGGAAAGGAAAGGAAAGAAAAAAAAAGAATTCTTCCTTTTAGCAGATATACGTTGCTTTCTTGGAAAGTGGACATTTGTCCCTTGACTCTTGTGCTATTTGTATGTCCATCTCATTATTTCTCTTTCCAAGGCCACCTTTTCCTATTACAATCACCATGGAAAGCCTGGAAAAGGATATCAGCAGTTCCTATTTCCTCCCACATATTTAAGCCTCTTGAAGGCACCTAAAAACTCACCACAGGACTATTTCCTTGGAGATGGTGACTTCTAGCAGTTCTTAAAGCCAGCCTCCCACAGGGAATGATCAGGCTGCTGTGATTTTAGAGTCATAGGATACTCAGATCTCAGGCTTTTAGGGATTGAAATGTGAAATTACATAGGCATTTGCTGTGAACCTGCTTGGAAGTTGTTAAGAAGGAAATCTTGGAATAAATTGGGGTTCCAAAAAACTCAAAGTTCTTCCCTTACACAGAGAGAAGAGAGTGGGCTTAAGGCAGTAATAGACCAAAGATAGGGATCCAAATATTCAAATGAGGCTCTTGCAAATGAATTGAGCCCAAGAAAGCAGAATGTACTCAGGCTGCCAATGAATCATGGCATAGAGTGTAGACTCAGGACTGGGTCAGTCCAGCCATAAGAATGCAGACGCTTTCATGTCCCCTTTCTACTAATTCATTTTATGTTTTTGTAAGCTTCCATGTCTCTTAGAAAGCCAGCTGAAATAGAGGGAATGTGGCAATCTGAAGGTCCTTGGTTTCTTTGTAAACATACAGGTACCCTTTTTCAGTAATTTGTGTAGATTCTTTATTTATATTCTTTAAAATCTGCTGTGAATGAGATGTCACTGGAGAAAACAACCCCATAATTATTAAAACATCACTAGAAATTGTTCCATAAAAGTCCAGTTTAATAATGAAATGATTAATTCAATGAATCTAATGTTATACTCAATAATTATTCACAAAATCAATTCATTTAATAATTAAATTGTCTTCAGAAGGCAAGTAAAACACTTTCAATGAAGTAATGCAGCATGCTGCCTGTCCCACAGCTCCTTGAAATGTATCTTAGAGACTGTGGACATGGGTTCAAGTTTTCCTTCAGGCAGATCCCTAATAAAATCTCTAATAAAATCTGTTTAATTACAAGAAGCTGAGAAACATAAATGCAACTCCAGATTTCCATGTGCTTAGTTTGTATACAGATGAGAGGAGAGAGAAGGTTGGCATTGGAAGTCACTTATCTATCCCTAGTCCATACAATATATGCGCATGTTAATACAGCATCCAATTTTTAAAAATTGATTGCATCTAACAAACACAGCAAATATCCCGAACAGCAATGCTTCACATGCAGCGCTATACCTGACCATGGCCTCTATCTTTAATAGCTTATATTGGAGACATTTATTAGATACATCAAAACTAAATATAAACTGTGTTTGAACATAAAAGGTAGTTGTGAAGGAAACAATGAGCTGTGAGGGAGATTGAACATATTGTGAAAGGTAAAAGACTGAACATATTGAATATGTGAAGGAAAAGAAATTCCCTCCACCAAAAGGTTTTGAGAGTAAGAGTTTCATGTTCTCTTCCTTAAGATCATCATATTGGACAGATTTTCCAGTAAAAAATATACTGGCAACGTGTAAACTGTAAGTCACAGAAACAGAAGGTAGATGAACTGACTTCATTTTCTATATTATAGTATTAGAGACATGGTAATCATGGGATGTCTCCAAGGAGCAATTGAGTCAGCCCTCGGCTATTACCTCTTCTATCTGGAATACACTGTGAGTATGTGTTCTGCTTTCTTGTATTCCAGGAATAAAAAAATCAAGTCTTGGCTATATTCATACCATGATGAGACCCATTTAAATTTGTTTCCCCAGCATCAAGAGTGATGCACATTTCATTCATAATCTATTATTATACAGTAAAATGCAAATGTATCAACAAACATATTCAAGATGATAATTTTATTCTAAAAGGCAGTGATTTATTGGCCTGGATGATATGACGCTTAAACAGCTAGCACTGAACAAATGAGATTCTTGTGGGGAATGTATCAAAATTTCTATACAACATTATTACTCGCATAGGGAAAATGCATTATTCCATTAGTTGCTTTAACATAATTTCAACGACATCAGTAAAATTTGCTTTTAAATGAGTCCAGGAATACTAAAACAAGGCTTACTATACAGGAGTCTATGAATAAAATATCATTTCTACTAATTTGAGAAGTTTCATTTCCCAAAATATTTGAGGTTTTTCTTTTATTTTTCTCTGCTTTCATTTTATGTAAGTTAATTATAAAAATAAAAAGGAAGGAGAAATGTTTTGTGCAACTTTTCTTTTTTATTTTATTTATTTTTCTAACAGTCGTGTGTGTGTATGTGTGTGTGTGGTGGTTTTTTTTTAATATTTATTTATTACTTCAGGTTACATCTCCATCACAGTGTCCTCTTTCCACCCCTCCCAGTCTCGCCCTCCTTTTTTTTCTCTTTCCTGCAAATTATATAAGAAAATACATTAGGAAATGTTCATAAACCAGCTATAGCTGGTTATAGGTAGATCCAGGAAGGCAGACAGCTGTTTAATGATCAAAGTATCAGATGAACATATATATATATATATATATATATATATATATATATATATATATATGCATAACTAGTTTAGGGTAACTGGGACAGCAAGTTTATACTTCTCATTAACCTTCTGTACATATTTATTCAAAATCTGTGAAAATTGTTATTTGAATATTACTATTTATATTTAAAGTTGTCACATTTGTTCAGCACCTGAGTGTATACGTGTGTTAGGTTTTGTAGACATTAGTTCATAAATTAAATCAGATATACTATAAATGAACAGGAGGAGGGTAATAACAGGAAACAAATGAATGATAACAATTGTGTCTATAGAATAAAGGAGTACACATATAGAAATCTTGAAGTTGATGTACATGATTCTGTCAGTTATTAACAGGTAGTGTTTGTTAATAATCTCCACAAGGAAAGAGAATGTGATTAAGGGGAAGCTTCTGAGTTTATGCTAAAAGACAGTGCAAACAGTGGCAGCTTGTCTCCCTCCTTAGATATTGACTGAAAGCTAGCTGAAAACATGCATGATACGTGTGATAAAACTGCTGCATTAGGAATCAATGATCACTTTACTTATTTATGGGACTTCCAGATTTGTAAAAGACTACTCAAGTAACATCATATGTGCTGCATCTCGATACTATTGGGAAAAGAGCTAAACTGTACCATTAATTGATTTGGGGGGGCTTGACCAAATTCATCAAAAATAAATATGTAGTAAGATGTCTGATGGAAATGAGAAAATGTTTATCATATTTTACTTGTTTTAAGGGCTAGATGACATTCCTGGTTTTTTTTTCCTGTTAGTTCCCACTGAAATTTGTGTTTGTTTGATTGTTTGTTTTGGATAGGATAGCACACCCACCCATCTGACCTTGGACTCAGTATGCAACCCAGGTATACCCCTACATCCTAGTTCTATTATATTCCCCTTATATGTACTGGGATTAAAAATGTGTACCACTAAAACCGACCATATGCTGTGTAAAGTCTTCTTCCTCAACAGTCTGTAGCTGCAGAGGATTTGGAGAACACTTAAATACATATGTGAACTTAAAAACCCAACTGGCTTCTAAATGGAAAAGCATGTAATAAACAATCTTTCATCTGAATACTCTCTGCCATGATTAGTCTACTGGATTAATCCTTTGGTGTAATATAAACATGTCCAGACAGACTAACAGTATCATGAGGAGGAATGGCATTGCACCCTCTTTGTTTTACCAGTTATAATCCTATGTGTCAAATTAAAGAGTGCCCCTTCATATCAATAACAACAAAGTATACATTTTAATCAGAACCAGGAATTTCAACAAATAAGACCTCACAAACTATACTGAATTCAAAAGCACACTATTGAATAACTAAACACACATGTGTAATTTTTGATAAACAATAATCACTTCACCATCTGAATCTACTATTAATCTTTTAACCAAACACATATATGCAAATATATCAGCAAAAGGAAGCATTCTAGTGCCTAGAAAATATAAAATAATTCATACTAGAGAAAACATCAAGGAATTATGGTTACAATAAGCTCAATTCTGCATAAAATTTTTGGCAATCTCAAGCACTCTCTTAAAAATGTAATTGTAACTTTTCCTTAAGCACAAAAATGAGTTTGACTCCTAATTTATTTAATAGTAGCGGATTTAATAGTATGGGAAAAGCTCATATTTGCTTGAGAAAACTGAACAGAGTTTAAGATGTGCAATTAACAAACTAATTAAAAATTACTTTTAAAAACTGTTTATGGATAGAAGCAGAGTGACTATGTCTCATTTTGAATATCAATGCCAAGAGACTGCAAAGTTATGAGACAGCTGGCTATTTTCATTTATCCACCTTGTCATGTAATTAATTGGATGAGTATATAAATGGAAAACACGGCCTGGTCGCAGCCCTATATGAGCAGATGGGACATGCTTCACAGCTCTAAGAATGCACATCGTTAATTTATTTTATTTAGTTTTACATTCCTCCTACAAGCTGTGTGTGAAAATGATATGAACAATAGCACTGAAAAGACACTGTCCTGGATACGCACAGCCAACTCACCTGACTTCTTTCATTCAATAAATGTCACCAGGAAGTCAGCAAAGGCTAGTGCTCTCCAAGGTGCTAGAGTTCACACTGACTACAACAAACTAGTCCCTCTCTTAGATGAGAGTTGAAAGAAATGGTAGGAGAAAGAATTAAACTAGGATAGGTTGTGGCATCCATTCATGTGTGTGTGTGTGTGTGTGTGTGTGTGTGTGTGTGTGTGTGTGTGT
>CAJQZJ010033015.1:1294202-1322602 GCA_907164525.1 Lophiomys imhausi | reverse complement strand
GTGTGTGTGTGTGTGTGTGTGTGTGTGTGTGTGTGTGTGTGTGTGTGGGTGTGTGTGTGTGCAAAAGAGAAAAAGAGAGAAGAGTAAAGGAGAAGAGATGGGGGAAATACTGGAGTTCCATTTCTTTTTCAACATCCTTAAAGAAAGACAAAAAAAAAAGTGTATCTGAAATAACCATTCTAAACCAAAGGTACATTCAACAACTTGACTCAGTTTCAGAATTCGTGATACTTACACAGTATGAGAAATCCAATCCAGCAGAAGGGAGAACACTGGGGGCAGGGATATTAAATTTGGTTAGGAGTCATCCTTTGTGTTCTTGTAGAAAAGAAAATGATTGGATTTTATATTTGGATCATTTGAAACAATTGGGTTTACACCAGGGAAAATGATATGGACATATTCACTTTTGAAAATAATTGTGGTCATTGACTTGAAATGTCATCAGCAGATGCATGATTTCTGAGGTAAGATGGTGAGATGGTGAGAACAAAACTGGCAGTTTTGAAATTGATGTGGAAGGGGTTGAGTGAGTATATATTTTTCTATTCAGGTTAATGTTTTCTGTATGTATGAATATATATTCTCTAAAAATAAACATGTAAGCATGTGTTTTTGGTAAAATAGCTGCATAAATATGGTTGCTTTTTTTAGCAATGGAATGTCCAGCGAGTAGACGATCTTAATCCTCCACAAAACTTATTTCACTCTTGTGAGGGGCATGATACCAAAGAAAGTCTGAATTGATTTTTACCATTTTGCATTTTAAAGTGTTTTTGATTATGCTCTCATTCTTATGTATCCTTGTGAGGCACATGTTATAAGAATAGCAAATAAACAAGTAAAAAAAATAGAAATCAGGAAGATGAAAAAAATTAAATGCAGGCAATATTCTGGAAGCCAAATGTGACACAGTGAATGGATGTGAGCTTTCATCTTCGTACTTTTTGACCTTTACTTTCTCCTATGACTTACACTTTGAGAATTACTACTGACCTAGGATAATCAAGAAGCAACACTCAATTCAGGGGTCAACTTGGCCTCTCTTACATTAAAATTTGCTTTGGGATATAATAAATTCTACACCAAGATAATATGACTTTGGGTAATATAAAAGGCAAAGAAAACAACATCTCCCTCCCATCATTATTTCTGTAATTTTTTTCTTTTGTGCCCTATAATGATTCTCTTCTTCTCATGTATTCAAATATCTATCAGTTTCTGCCTTAAGTTTATCAAACAGATAGATGATCTTGGACTAGTATTCTTATGACCAAAATATGTGACAACAAATTCCTCTATTGGAATTAAATTTGGATAGACCATGGTTGATATTATTTCATATTTAACCATTTATATAAAGTTATAGAGCATTTTATATGTGCAAGGTATTGTTTTCTTCATTATCAACTGGACCTATTATAAGCAGATAAATTTTCATTTGCTAATCTACTATTTCAAATACCTCATTTCTAATTGAATGGTGCAGTCTGATGTGAAGTACTCAGACATTCATGGTGCATATCCCTGGAATCTTGAATGTCACCATATTCAGGATAAGTATGATTGTTCACTTGACTGGAGAACTACCTTTACATGGTTATACTATCTTCATTCCCTCAAATCTATAGTGACCACCCCTAAAAGAAGGGAGTATAACATTTTTCATATACACAGGACAGAGACAGGAAGATACAAAAAGGATTTAGAAATGTTTAGGTTTAAGTTTTGAATTATTTAAACACAGACAATGGAATTAGAGGAGGAAAGACACTGATTATTTGGAGAATCTCAGACATTGGTTTAAATTTCTGGAAGCCAGAATGTTGAGAAAATGCTTTTGTTGCTTGAAGCTGAACACAACACTGAATAAACAGGAGGTAAGATTCAATACTGTGCTATGGGTCCTTAACCACCAACTCAACCTATTTGTTAGCCAACTTTAGAATTTATTATAATCTTTCCAAGAACATGAAGCATTCATGTCTAAGGTCTATCCCAAAAGTTTCAGATTCAATGCTTGTCACCATGGAAACTACAGTGTATATGTTACACTGAGTAGACTGTGTTACTTAGTGGGAAAGTCCAACTCAACTTTGCTACAATTGTGTTGATTTGGTTCTTAGACTGAATAAAAAGGAGAAAGCAAGCTGACCACCTACATCCCTTCCTTTCTATCAGCAGGTGCAAAGGGAACAGCTATTGATATTCGATATTCCTGCCACCATGCTTTTCCCTGTACAATGAATTGTACCATCAATATACCAGTCAACATATTCACTTCCTTCTATAAATTGCTTTTTTTTCAAGTATTTTTTTATTTGTTTCAAAGCACTGAGAAGAGTAGGTTATATGATGGAGCAGTAACCTGAATTTATAATAAGTTCTTACCAGGACAAATTGGAAAAACACTTCTCTAGATCGCTAAGATTATACTTTAGCCTAGACAAGGAAATACAGTTCCATTTCTACAGGAACATCCTAACTTGTGAATCATATTTCATACTATTTATCAGGGACTGAAAGAATTTTGGATGGATCTTGGAATGTGAGAACGTGAGGAAAGAATGTTCAGCCTGCAGAAGTCAATGTTGACAGAAATGCATGCGATAACAATTTATTGACTGGGGCCCAGATGTCCAGGCCAGGGCATCTGAACAAGGTCATAACAAATGAACTGTTCTCATCATTTTTGTCTTCAACTTTAAAAATGACTATAGCCTAAATTGGAGTAGGCATTGCAAAAGAATTTTAACAGATTTTTGAACACAAAGGTCTGAGCATTCACAATAGAAGAGATAACTTGAATATAGCCTCCAAGTCTGTCGAACACATTACTTGATCTCTTTCTCAGAAAGCCCGTATTTCTTATCTAGCACACTGAACATGCCATCACAACACTGATCTCTGACTAAGATCTATTTAAAACTAATGAAATGTGACTGTAAGAAGCTTGTGGTCAGGGTCTTGATCTCTGCATATGTAGCAGTAATAGTGATTAATAGATAGTCTTAACACAGGGTATCTGCACTTTAAAGACCAATACACTTTATTTGGTCCTTAAACTGTGGAGCAATCCAGTATGAAAATCATAATAATTGTTAATACCTAACATAACTTGCTCAGAGTCAGTATCACAGAGCAGAAAGGTCACTGTACTGGTAGTTAAGCTCCACAAAGAACAACTTTAAGGACTTCAGCCACTGAGATCCCACTGGTTTTCTTTACCAAATCTATCTCTTACCTGCAAGTATAATAGTTTGTGCAGATGAGGAAGGGCTGTAGTAAATCAGGGTGCATTCAGTTTCACAGTCTATGATTGATGAAGAACCAACAGAAGCTTTGGTACTTGGCTCCTACAAAGCTTTGTAACACATTATTTTTATCATTATCATTGAAAGGAATTAAGCACCACTGTTTCATTCTCCATCTATGCAAAGCTATGTACTAGTATGATGTTTGACTGCTCAGCATTGAACAGCATGCAGAATGAAACACTCCCTCTTCATCTCTATTGTCTGGCTGTTGTCAACTTCATGAGATCTAAGATCACCAAAGAGAGCAACCTCTGGGAGCAATGGTGGTGTATTGTGCAGATAATTTAATTCCTGTTCATATCTGCAGTGGATTATCTAGATTCCTACCAATGAAATAGCTTCCTTCAGATCTTTCTTCCATGCTGTTCCCATTACAATGCATAGTACCCTCACTTTGTGAATCAAAACAAAGTCTCCCATCCTTATATCACTTTGATTTGAATGTTTTATCATCTCACTTAGAGAAATAATACAATCAGAAGCATGAGATTTTCTCTGTCTTCTGATGGGTGCTGTAAGTCAGCCCATAGTTCTTAAAGGAGCACTTGACAGAATGCAGGGCAATGCATGCGAAGTGTAACACCACAAAAGTGAGGGGATCCTGTGAAGATGGGTGCAGAGAAATTTCTACATCAACATTTTTATAGCTTAGTAGACCACGCTTCCTAAGGGTATAGTTTTGTTAAATACTCTTAGCAATATAAAAGAAAAAATAGGAGACAGTGTGTGCTTAAAAAGTGCTTGAGAGAGCTGATAGTATTCATGAACTGTGTGGGAACAACAGACATCATTCACGCTTCTGGTTTCATGATAAAAATCTTATGTGTTGTGGGCCTTAGAGGAAGAGAGAACTCTGAGTCAGAATAGCTGAAGAGAGCTTTATGGAAGAGCTGGTATTTGAAAGAAGTTTTGGGTAATATTAGAGAAAATAAAATGAATAACATACTTGGTGAAAAGAGGACAATATAAAATACACACAAAGTAAGAGAAGACGTCTTAATCAGGTGGAAGAGTTATTAAGAAGAAAGACAACAGAAAAGTCTTATCATCAGATCTTGAAGGTTGTTTTTAATTATATGGCTTCACCAAATTATTTTTATTGTAAGAAATCAAGAGGGATAAACTGACTGGTGAGAGCAATTTTCACAGAATGGCCCATGGAAAGGCTGAAAAATAGGAATTCCTGACTTCTTTTCTAAATGTTTGGAGAATAATCTATTGTCTTCCTTGAGAGATTTTTTTAATCCCCTCATTACCCAACAAATCTCACAAGACAATAAATCATTCCTGGATCTTTCTCACTCCAACTTTCTCTTGTACATTCTCATTTGTATCCAGTGATTTAATGAGCACCTATTCATGACTTCTCATTATTTCTTGTGTAACAGTTAAATCAGATAACTCTCATGAACTCCCAGTATCAGGCAGTTGAACATGACAGCTCATAGCTTTAATTCTATCACTTCAGAGGCTAAAGCAGTAGGATTTCCATGAGTTTTAGTATCATTTAGATTCTGTTTGCCATCCTAGTCTTCAAATTGAGACTCTCAATACAAATCAAATGAAAAAATTAAGTAATATATCTATCTTCTTCCTAGACTTTTTTTTTCATTTGCTGTCCCACTGAGCAGGCCAGTAACAGGATAACAATAAATCTAATGTAACAGAAACTAACTAAGTGTAGGTTACATAGATGACAATACAAGCCATACCAGTCTCCCTCTCTGGGCATCCTGTGAATCTTTCCTGTGTAATGTCTCTCTCCATGAATGTAAATGAGATGCTTCTCCTTTAGAAAACGTATCTTCATTCAAACATCAATGTGGGTAATGGAGATAGTTAAGGTCTTGTTTTAGTTTATTTCTTCTGTCTGGTGGTGTTTTTATTCATTTATTTTGATGTTTTGTTTAACTTTTGCTTGTCTTTTGAGAATATTAGGTTTTCATAAAGCTACATCCAGTAAACTCTAATTTCCTTCTCACTTGGCTATGAAAAAAATTATTAAAACATCCCTACATGAAGGCACATAAAAAAATTACCATCCTGTGGTGACCTGTCAAAACTAAGACAAAAATCAGTGAAATAAGGGAACCCCATAATGCATCAGAACTGTCTACTATGATGTATAAAACTCAGTCAATGATGATTGCCTCTTGAAAGAGTCCATTTTCAGCAGTAAGCATCTCCTCAGACTTCAAAGAGTCAAGCTCGGTAAATGTTACTCTTCCCCACTACTCTTCGTTTGAATACCCACAACTACCCATTTTTCTCATTACAATTCTGGATTTCTAAGTAACAAGTCATTTTCTGAGTTATTGAAGAAATAGTCTAGTTTGTCCCAGCAGCTAGCATTACCCTCAAGCCTTTTCCAGCCAATTTAGCACTTTGCAGTCACTTGTTTTCTTAAAAGGCAAATTGCATAGTGTCACCCAATGTTTTCTTTCCTGCAGAGGCTTCCTATTGCCCTTAAATAGAGGCCCCAGTCATTAACATAACCCATAACACTCCATCATCCTGAACGTTTGCCAACTGTAGCTTAACCTCTCAGTCTATTCCAGCTACACCACCCTCATTAGAATTTCTTCTTTGTTCTTGATTTATTCTTTCAGGAACTAAATCACATTTTCTTCTATTCAGGAATGCACTTTTCATTTCTTTGTATGTGTATAAATTCATATATGAATGTGAGTCTGTGTATACATATGTATATCTGTTTGAAGGTCAGAGATCAATGTTTGGTATCTTTCTCAATGACTACCAGCTTTATCCATTTCCATGTATGTGTGATTGTGTCTGTGTGTGTGTGTGTGTGTGTGTGTGTGTGTGTGTGTGTGTACATTTATGTGTGAAAATGTGGATGCTAATGTGTCACAGTAGATCTATAGAAGTTAGAGGAAAACCTAGTGTGTCACTAAGCATCTTCCATCTTGTTTTGAGATAGTGCTGGTTGTTGTTGTTTTATTTGCATCAGTCAAAGACACCAGACTCAGTATTCCATATGTTTCCAAGGTTTCTTACCTCTACCTCCCAATTTCCCAAAGGAATACAGGGAAGAGTGACACTTCTGCCGTGCTTCTAGCCTTCACATGTGATCATGAAATCTAGGGATCCTGACTCAGATTTCCATACTTCCATCACAAGAGCTTTTTAGGCATTTAGCTATTGAACCATCTACCTAGCCACTCCCTACTTCTTTTGAGACAAGGTTTCACATTGACCTAGGAGCTTATATGTTTGAAAAACATTGATGAGCCATTGAGGTCCAAGGTGCACCCGTCTCTGCCTCTGCATGACTGGGACTACAGTAGAAGAGCAGCTCACCTCCACTTTTTATGTGGGAGCTGAAATCAGCTCACCCTCAGGCTTGTGCAGCAACACTTCTCCAACTGAGCACTTCCCTTCTACTTTCATTTAGTTGACTCCAGTCTGTTTTGATTTTTAACTAATGCTACCTCTAAAATGAGAATCTCCACTGTCCTCCAAACCAGGCAATATGAATATTCTATGTCTATGATTATTTGAGTTCTTGTTTTGAGCTACATAGTGGTTTATTTTTCTAATCCTTGTACAACCTACCTGCTCCAGGGTGTCTCAATGGTACTTAGTTATAAAATAAGAATAGCAATGCAAAGCAAAGTAGGGGGAAAAAAGTGGAGATTTTTTTTTCTGTTTTAAGTCTTCTGCCTTTTTTTTTTTTAACTAGGAATGCAAGAGAACACTTTTGCTATCTGGAGAAAATTGGTATCCAAGAAAATTCAACTGTGATGAATAATAGGAAATATAAGAAGAAGAAATATAAGTCTAATGAGAGATATAAATTAGAAAACTTTAGATTATTTCTACTAAACACTAAAACAAAATCCTAGACACAGTATTAACACAATGATTGTAAATAAAACTTAATAAAAAGTAAGCCTATTATTCTACATACAATAAACCTATTGTTCTGATAAGTAATTAACACATAGTTTCAGAAATGTTAGCTATAAATTTGTATTTTTTTATTACTAAATCAAAAGAGAATTTAGAGGTCATATTAGGTTAGGAGAAACTGGAAAATAGGTTCTGTTGTTAAAAGAAAATATATTTCAGAAAAAGATAAAATAGATAGGAAAATTCTATTCCAAATAAAGAATGTTTATTATTTGTAAATGAATAATAATGTATTGAAATGACATCAAAGTTAAAATAGATTTTTTAAAGTGTGACATCTAACAGAATGTGTCCTATATTTTTGAAGTTCATGTCCATTCTGCAACAATTCAAATGACAGCAATAACAAGGTCATGAAGCAAATTGTCTCACTGAATAGTTAAAATTTGCTATTTCATGATAGTATTATAAAGAAGAAAAGTAAAGAAAATCGGTGTGGAAATGAGAGCTTTAATATTAGAGAAGTCACCTATATTTTATAAGAAAACTTCCCATAAATGTTAACCAAGTTATTTCTACAGTTTTACTACAGACAATTAAGCTGTGTTTATAACTTCTCTTATTCCAAATTTAGATGAGGGAACATTTGGATGTTGGTTTTTAAAGGAATGAAGAATGATTTTGGAGTTTTGGTGAATTTACATATAATGGTTTCTATTCTTGTCAAACCTAAAATAACTTCCTAGTTTTAAGTTTGTTTACAATGCAGACATTGGTTCACTTGGGTGTTATTTCTATTTAAAAAGATTCCATATAAAAACCATGTACACTGAGGGCATTTGATCACTGGTCACTCTTCATCTGAGAGAAAACAGTTGTTAAAGAAAAATAAAACCACATAAAAAAATATATTTATTTATTTTCATGTATATGTGCCTGTGTTTGTGTGTTGATGGGGTGATTTTAAGCATTCTAAATGTTGATTGGTCCTGTTTGTTGTCTGTTACTTACTTTGACTCTGATTGGTTAAATAAATGCTGAGGCCTGGAGATTGGGCAAAGACAGAGGTAGGCAGGACTATGGTATACAGGCTTTTTGAGAGAAAGAGAGAGAGGGGGAGAAAGAGAGAGAGAGAGAAAGAGAGAGAGAGAGAGAGAGAGAGAGAGAGAGAGAGAGAGAGAGAGCATCTTGGGAAGAAGAAGGTTGCTGGAGAAAAGCCAGGAGCAGGCAAGGAGGACACACTATAGGGCACATTAAAGAAGATCTTTCCATGTGGCCTGAAATATTGGCTTAGTGTGGAGAATATTAGTTCAAAGGGACATATGTATATATGTGATCATATTTGGGTAATAGAATTATGAGCTAGCTTAGATGGACTAGGATTGTACAACTCAGGCATAGGCTTGTTAAAATCCACGTGATGTCTGTGTGTATTCATTTATAGTGGCGGGTTAAGGATTAACACCGTTGAACCAATTAAAGATAATATAAATACTGGTTAAACAATTTAATTAGTCATTTTTTTCCTACAGCATGTGAGGAAACAATGTGGAATTGTGAATAAATGGGTAATCTCACATCTTGTTTTTCACCTTCCATATTCATTGAGATAGCATCTCCCCTTGTTGCACAGATAAGCCAACTCTCCAATCACCTTCTCAGGATTCTCCTGTCTCTCCTTTCCACCTCACTGTAAGAGTGTCAGGATTGAGGACATGTGCCATCCAGTCTAAATTTACATAAGGTCCAAGGATTTGAACTCAAATTTTGATTCTCGTGCTCCAAAATATCTTTACAAGCAGAGCCATCTCCTTGGACTTACATGTTTTCTAAATATACAATTATGTGTATAAATGCAATTTCAAAATAAGACTAGCAAAACTGTATAGTAATCATGGCAACAACTAGATTTATTTTGAATATATACATATTTCTGGGCAGAGATTTTAAGGTGCACTCCCATTTTCTTCTTTTTAACTTTTCATTGTGCAATTTCTCAAATGTTGCTTTCATTTCAGATTATACTTAAGTAAAACACTTCTTGTTCTAGTATTTATGTAATGTAAAAGTGTGACTTAGTTAGGGTTTCTTTTGTTGAGATGAAACACCATATCCAAAAAGCAAGCTGGGGAGAAAAGTGTTTGGTTTTTTTTGTTTGCTTGTTTGTTTTGATTTTGGGGTTTTTTTGTTTTGTTTTGTTTGTTTGTTTTTAGCTTACACTTCCATGTTGCTGCTGTTCATTATTGAAGGAACTCAGGACAGGAACTTAAGCAGGGCAGGATTCTGGGGGCAGGAGCTGATGCAGAAGCCATAGAGGGGTGCTGCTTACTGGCTTGCTTAACATAGCTCGCTCAACCTGCTTTCTTTCTTTCTTTTTTTTTATTTCTTTTTTATTTCTTCAAGTTACATCTCATTCGCAATCCCCTCCCTTCTCCCCCCTCCAGTCCCACCCTCCCACCCTCAACCCCCCATCCTCTTCCCTTTTTTTTTAAGTTTAACATATATCTTATTTCCCCCAACAGCTCCCCCTTCCAGTCCAACAAATGGCTCTTTCTCTTATAATAATAAATACAATACAAAACCACAGAGGTAATTAGGCCACAGTTATGAAGGTTATATGGCTTAGCGAACTTAGGGCCACCACCCCAACGAGGCCACCCCCCCCCCATTGTTCACTAATTGACAAAATGTCCTATAGCTGCATCTCATGGAGGCATTTTCCCAACTGAGTCTCCTTCCTCACGAATGAGTAACTGTGTCAAGTTGACACACACAACTAATACAAAGTGTGTCTGACATATTGTCTCATGGAGAAAGTTAACTTCTGGTCTTCATTTGCAAGTCTTCCTGTATTCCAATTCTTACTTTACAAACTTTGCTATGTATCTCAGTTACTTGTTGTTGCTATGATGAAACACCATGACCAAGGCAAGTTATAAAAGAAAGTGTTCAGTTGAGTTACAGGTTTTCAAGAATTATAGTCCAGGACAAAGGCATGGTGTTGATGAAAGAAACACCTGAAACCTTTTTTTTTTCTTTTTAACAATCCATGTTGTGAGATTATAATATAATTACAACATGTCCCCATCCTTCCCTTCATCCACATCCTACTATCTGTTTCTTGATAATTCATGTCTTGATCTACAAGCAGTAGGCAGAGACCACCCTCAGTGAAACACTTCTTACTTCTTCCAACAAGTCCACACCTCCCAAATAGTTCCACCAACAAGGAACCACACATTAAAATAAAGGATCCTATGGGACTATTTTCATTTAAGCAACCACAAGTAAAATTTAATATCAGAATGCTAAAATGTATTGTTTCTAATATTATAATATTAAAAGTAGTCAGAATTGAGAAACCAAGATGGCAGTGAACAGCACAGACACATTTTGAGTACAGGGAAAACAGCTAGATATAAACACACTGAGTAACAATCTGAGAGGTGTAAACCCAGTGGGTCTCATTGGCCGAACCCAGGGACAAATGAAAGTCCCTGGGTAAGACTCTCAGACACTCAGAAAAACATACCAGCCAGCTGCAGAAGCTGTGCAAGCAGGAGAGCCTCACAAGAGAGGAGCTCATGGGTATGAGCCATCCAAATACCCGACTAGCAGCTCCAAACCCCAGGGAGAGGTACTTACCAGCTTTCTGAGTACTCAGCTTCCATGGAGGCATTCCAGCACCAAAAAGACAACCAGAAACCAGCAGAGTCATAGTAATGGGTATATTCTTGTCAGAACCATCATGTCAGTGACCCACAGCAATTCTGAGCTATAGGGAAACTGCAGGACCATTGGTATATCTCCAGTGGAGCAGCAGTCTAGAAGGTGCAAGCACGTTTAGGCTCACCCAGAAAGGCTTTGGACATACAGGTCTCTCCTCTACTGGATATACAAATACTTAGAAGAACATTGCAGCCAGACAAGGCAGTAGGGGGGAGCAGCACTTCCTGCTGTGGTACAATGCCCTGCAGGTCTGATCAATTCACAGACTGAGGCTAACGGGATGCTTGGACCTCCAGAAAGAGGACTTCTGGCTTTCTGAGTCCCCAGCTTCCCAAGGGAGGACCGGCAGAGTCACAGGAACAGAATGGTAAGATCAGAGAGGGCTGAAAGGTGGGTGGTCGAGTTTAAAGATGTCTACTAATTCTAAGTCCTGTGGATGGGTGGTGGTATTCATAGAAGTTCTATCTGCCTGTGCACCTTGCCTCTTCTCAGTGGGATACCAAGTCTTCAGCAGCTATAGTTCCAGCCCTGGAGCAAAAGGTTCTTGGTCATTGTGTACTCCCTGAATGACACAAACTACAAGGGCTTAGTGCTTAGAGCCTAGAAGCACAGAGGTGCCTTGGAGATCACCTAGGAGGAGCCACCTGGGGATACCATTACCACAGACTTGACCCTTGGACCAGACATACAGTAGCAGGGGATCTACAGCTCTAGGCTATAATCCATGGACCTCCAACACCCCAACTGACTCACTAGGAAGACCTGCTGGATCTCAGGATACTATAGGCTGGAATAACACAACCCACCCCAAACCCTAACTTGAGTACCCAGTTGGGACGAAACAGGAAGGGGTGAACACTGGGTGGCCCACTAAGATCCTGTCTCCAATATAAGGCCCCACCTAGCTTGTGTAGAGCTATAAACAACCATGATTATACGGCCTCTACACAAAAGCTACTTCCTTGGCAACAGGTCCATAAGACACTGGGGACAACTAAGAGATCAGCTAAGGACAACCAGATGGCTAAAGGACAGTAAAAGAACAAAACCGACAAAAATCAGGGAAATATGACTCCAACAAAATTCAGCGATGCTAATACAGAAAGCCCTGATCATCCCCCCAGAGCTGAAACACATGAAAATGATGACAAATCTCTACTTATGACAATGATAGAGGACTTAAAAGAAGAAAATAAAACCCTGAGAGAATTTAAAGATGTCACAATCCTATAGATAAAAGCAATGGAGAATTCTATTACAGACATACAAGCTAACTCAGTCAAACAAGAGTGGGAAAGAGATAAGGCTATGAAATATTTGCAGGCAAGTACATCCAAATTGGAGCAGGAAATGTATAAATCAGTTCAAGACCTGAAATTGGAAATTGAAGCAATAAAGAAAACACAAGCAGAGGCAATCCTGGAGGTGGTAAACCAAGGAAAGAGAACAGGAACTACAGACATGAGTATCATAAATAGGATATAAGAAATGAAGACAGAATCTCATGTGTGGAAGACTCAATTGAAGAAATCAGTAAAACAACCTAAGAAAAATGAGAAATTTAAAAAATTCCTCACTCACAACATCCAAGAAATCAAGAACTCAATGAAAAGATGAAACCTAAGAATTTTATGCCTAGATAAAAGAGAAGACTCCCAACTGTAAGGTCCAGGGAACATTTTCAAAAAAATCGTAGAAGAAAATTTCCCAAACCTAAAGAAAGAGATGCCAGTAAAATTCCAAGAGGCACACAGAACACCAAATAGATTAGATCAGAAAAAAATTCCTCTTGCCACATAATAATTGAAACTCCAAATGTAAAGAACAAAGAAAGGATATTAAACACGTTAAGAGAATAAGATCAAGTAACATATAATGTCAGAACCATCAGGATTACACCTGACTTCTCCTCAGAAACTTTAGAAGCCAGAAGGGCCTGGCCAGACATCCTACAAGCCCTAAGGGACCATAGATGCCAGCCCAACTACTATACTCAGTAAAATTTCTATCAGCATGGATGGAGAAAACAAGGTATTACATAAAAAAAACAAATTTAAACAATATATATCTCTAAATCCAACTGTACAGAAGATCCTAGAAAATAGCAACCCAGAGAAGATAACTATACCCAAGAACACATAATAAACAAACCTCCACTGCAACTAAACCAAAAGAAACATACAACCACCACCTACATCAAAATAACACGAAAGAACAACCTATGGTCATTAATATCTCTCAACATCAATGACTCAACTCCCCAATAAAAAACACAAGCTTACAGAATGAATCCAAAAACAAGACCCATCATTTCTCTGTATACAAGAAATGCACCTAACTAACAATGATAGAGTTTACCTAAGAGTATAGGGCTGAGGAAAGGTTTTCCAAGTAAACAATCCCAGGAAGCAAGCTGAAGTAGCCATCCTAATATCAAATAAAAGAGACTTTGAGTTGTTTAGGAATCAAGAAAGTACCCTGGATCTAAAAAGATGTTTCTAAAATTGTGATGCAAGTTAGTATGAAAACTGAGTTAGATATAGAACTTTAAACTCATGGAGATAGTTAGATAGTAGAACATTAAAGTCAGGTGCCAAATACATATGGACTGGACAATGGGAATGTATGCTAAGCCATATAACTCTTATAATTGTGGCCTAATTACCTCTGTTGTTGTGAATTGTATTTATTATTATATGAGAAAGAACCATTTATTGAACTGAAAGGGGGAGCTGTTGGGGAGGAAAAGATATATCTTAAACTTAAAAAAAAAAAAGGATGGGGATGGGTGTGTTGAGGCAGAAGAGGGTGGGAGGATGGGACTGGAGGGGGGAGTAGGGAATGGATTGCGATTGAGATGTAACTTGAAGAAAAATAAATAAATAAATTTTAAAAAAGAGACTTTCAATCAAAATTAATCAAAAAATAGGGAAAGACACTATATACTCATCAAAGGAAAAATTCATCAAGATGACTTATCAATACTGAATATCTGTGCCCCAAATACAAGGGCACCCACATTTGTAAAAGAAACTCTTCTAATGCTTAAACCACACATCAATCCCCACACATTAATAATTATTTTATATTAATATTTATAATAGCATAATAATCCCCACTCAAATAACAAACAAGTCACTGAGACAGAAATCCAATAGAGAAACAATGAGACTAACAGAAGTCATGAACCAAATGGACCTAACAGATGTCTACCGAATGTTTTACCCAAACACAAAAGATTATACCTTCTTTTCAGCATCTCAATGAAACTTCTCCAAAACTGACTATAGCTGGACACAAAACAAACCTTAACCAATAAAAGAAAATCAGAATCATCCCTTGTATCTTATCAGACCACCATGGACTTCAACAACAACAACAACAACAACAGAAATACCAAAAAGCCTACACATTCATGGAAACTGATTAACTCTCTACTCAATGACCACTGGGTCAAGGAACAAATAAGGTAGGAAGTCAAAGACATCCTAAAATCCAATGAAAATGAAGGCACAACATACCCAAACCTATGGGACACAATGAAAGCAGTACTATGAAGAAATTTCATAGCACTAAGTGCTTCAAAAGAAAAACTGTGAGAGCTCATATTAGCAACTTAACAGCAGAGCTGGAAGAGCTAGAAAAAACAAACAAACAAACAAACAAACACTCCCAAGAGGAGCAGAAAGCAGGATATCATCAAATTCAGGGCTGAAATCAACAACTTCGAAACAAAAAGAACAATACAAAGAATCAATGAAATCAAGAGTAGGTTCTTTGAGAAAATAAATAAAATATACAAACCCTTAGCCAAACTAACTAAAAGGAAGAGGGAAAACATCCAAATCAACAAAATCAGAAATTAAAAGGAGGAAAGACCAACAGACATTGAGAAAATCCCAAGAATCTTTAGGTCTCACTTCAAAAACCTGTACTCCACAAAAATTTAAAATCTAAGTGAAATGGAAAATTTCCTTAATAGATTCCACTTACCAAAGTTAAATCAAGATCAGGTTAAGAAATTAGACAGTCTATAACCCCTAAGGAAATAGAAACAGTCATTAAAAGTCTCCCAACAAAAAAAGCCCAGGACCAGATGGTTTCAGCACAGAGTTCTACCAAACCTTCAAAGAACAGCTAAAACCAATACTCTTCAAACTCTTCCACAAAATAGAAACAGAAGGAACACTGCCAAACTCATTCTACAAGACCACCGTCACCCTGATACCTACACCACACAAAAAACAAACAAAAAAGAGAATTTCAGACCAATTTCCCTTATGAACATAGATGCAAAAATACTCAATAAAATATTGGCAAACCGAATCCAAGAACACATCAAAAGTATCATACACCATGATCAAGTAGGCCTAATCCCAGGAATGCAGGGATGGTTCAACATATGAAAATCCATCAACATAATTCACCATATAAACAAGTTGACAGAAAAAAAATTACATGATCATCTCACTAGATGCTGAAAAAGCATTTGACAAAATCTAACACACCTTCATGGTAAATGTTCTGGAGAGAGCTGGCATAGAAGGATCATAGCTAAAAATAATAAAGGTGATATACAGCAAGCTGGTAGCCACCATCAAATTAAATGGAGAGAATATGAAAGAATTTTCCCTAAACTCAGGGACAAGGCAAGGACGCCCACTTTCTCCATGTCTCTTCAACATAGTATTTGAAATTCTAGCCAAAGCAGTAAGACAATTAAAGGAGATCAAGGGGATAAAACTTGGAAAAGAAGAAGTCAAAGTATCCCTATTCACAGATGATATGAAATTCTACCAGACAACTACTACAACTGATAAACACCTTCACTAAGGTAGCTGGTTGCAAAATTAATTCAAAGAAATTGGCAGCCCATCTTTGTACAAAAGATAAATGGGCCAAGAAAGAAATTAGGAAAACAATATCCTTCATAATAGCCAAAAACAATATAAAAGGTAACTCTTATCAAGCAAGTGAAAGACGTGTATGACAAGAACTTCAAATTCTTAAAGAAATAAATTGAAGAGGCCATCAGAAGATGGAAAGATCTCCCATGCTCATGAATAGGTAGGATCAGCACAATAAAAATGGACATGTTCCCAAAAACAGTATATAGATTCAATGCAATTCCTATCAAAATATCAACACAACTCTTTAAAACTCTTGAAAGAATAGTCCTCAGCTTCATATAGAATAACAACAACAACAAAAAAGAAACCCAGAGTAGGTAAATCATTCCTGTACCAGGATTTTAAAAAAACCACCACCGCCACACCACCACCAACAACAACCAAAACATATAGAGGTATCATCATCCCAGATTTCAAGCTATTCTACAAAGCAATAGTAATAAAAACAGCATGATACTGGTACAGAAACTAACCAATTGATGAATGGAATCAAACAGAAGACCTAGAAATAAACCCACACACCTATGGCCATTTAATTTTTGACAAAGAAGCCAAAATCATACAATAGAAAAAGGACAGTATCTACAACAAATGGTGCTGGTCTAACTGGATGTCCACCTGTAATTAATGCAAATAGACCCCATATCATCTTGCTCCAAACTTAAGTCCAAGTGGATCAAACACCTTAACATAAAGCCCCACACACTTAATCTAGTAGAAGAGAAAGTGGGGAAAAGTCTTGAACTCAATGGACTGGTGTCAAATTCCTGAACAGAAAAATTAATAGCTCAAGCTGTAGGACCAACAATCAACAAATTGGACCTCATGAAGCTGAAAAGCTTTTGTAAGGCAAAGACACTATCATTTAGAACAAAACAACAACCTACAGATTGAGAAAAGAATTTTACCAATGCCACATCTCTCAGAGTTCTAATATCCAAAATTTACAGACAACTCAAGAAATTAAACACCATGGAACCAAATAATCAAATCAAAAAATGGGGGAAAGAAATAAAACAAGAATTCACAAAAGAGAAATCTCTAATGGCTGGGAGACACTTGAAGAAATGTTCAAAATCCTTGATCATGCAACTCAAGATAACCCTGGGATTCCATCTCACACCTGTCAGAATGGCTAAGATCAAAAACTAAAATGACAGCACATGCTGGAAAAGTTGTGGAGAAAGGGGAACTCTCCTCCATTGCTGGTATGAGTGCAAACTTTTACAACCACTGTGGAAATCACTCTGAAGATATCTTAAAAAACTTGGAATAGTTCTACCTTAAGACCCAGCCATACTACTCCTGGAAATACATCCAAACCATTTCTCACCAAACACAAGGACATATCCTCATCTATGTTCATAGCAGCTTTATTTGATATAGCTGGAAACAGGAAACAACCCGGATGTCCCTCTACTGACAAATGGATAAAAAGAGCTGTGGGACATTACACAATGGAATACTACTCAGCTATCAGAAACAAGGAAATCATGCAATTTGCTGTCAAATGGATGGAACTAGAGAAGCTCATTCTTAGTGAGCTAACCCAGACTCAGAAATTTGCACATGGTATCTATTCACTTATAATTGAATTTTAGACATATAGTACAAGAAAAGTACCCTACAATCAATTGACCAAAAGGAACAAGAATGTAGAATTTTTACCTGTTAGTGGGACACTTTGCCCTAGTGGAGCTGCCATGTAGTCCCCCAGTGTAAGAGGAAGCTCTTAACCCTCAAATGACTGCTTAACTGAAGGGGGCTGATATATAGGGACACCCCACCCCAGGGAAGTAGGATAGATGAGAGGAAGGGGAGAGGGTGGGAGGGTGTGAATGGGAGGGGTGGAGGGAGGTGACTGTGATGGAGATATAACTTGAAGTAATAAATAAACATTTTAAAATGTATGAAAGAGTCAAACATTAAAAATTCATTTTGAAATAAAAAGTATTCAGAATTTTTATATTTAGAGTTCATATCATGAATATGTAAAGATATTTTATAATAAATTTTATTATGCTGAATTAACAGCAAGCAAAACTCACATTCCCAATTTCTTAAACTTCAGAAAATGGTTTTCTAAAAGGTTATAGTGTATTTACACTTCTCTTGAGTGACTTCAAATAATATTTAAATTATATACAGTTCATTATGCAAGTGAGAGTCTGTCTCCTCTTAAAGGATTGTGTGTGAAAATTCATTTGCCATGCTTACTGGCCTTTCACCTCTTCCACTCTTTCTCTCTTATTGGCATAAAATAGGCAGGTTTATCCAAAGAATCAAATCTAAGACACAGAAATAAACTCATACACCCAGGGACACTTAATTTTTGACAAAGAAATCAAAACCATACAATGGAAGGATGAGATCATATTCAACAAATGGTGTGGTCTAATTCGATGCCTGCATGTAGAATAATGTAAATAGATCCATATTTATCACTCTGTACAAAACTCAAGTTCAACTGACAAAGACCTCAACATAAAACCAGATATACTAAATCTAATTGGAGAAAAATTAGATTGCATTGGCACAGGAGACAACTTCCTGAACAGAATAACAATAGCACAAACACTAAGATCATTAATTAATAAATGGGACCTCAAGAAACTAAAAAGTTTTTGGAAGATAAAGGACACAGGAGGACAAACAGCAAACTACAGAATGGGAAAATATCTTCACCAACTAATACATAAAATGCATAAAGCATTAAACAATAGACAACAAACCAAATATTCCAGTTAAAAAATGAAGTACATAACTAAACAGAGAATTCTCAACTAAGGAATCTCTAAAGACCAGGAAATACTAACTGAATTGTTTAACTTCCCTAGTCATCAGGAAAATCAAATCAAAATGACTCTGAGATTCCATTTTACACTTGTCAGAATGACTAAGATCAAAAACTTAAGTGACAGAACACGCAGGTACAGATATGGCGAAAGAGGAACACTCCTCTATTGTGGAAGGGTGTGCAAACTTGTACAACCACTACATAAATCAGTTTAGAGGTTTCTCAGAAAATTGGGGATAGTTCTACCTCAAGACCTAGCTATACCACATCTTGACATCTAACCAAAAGATGCTCCACCATACCACAAAGACACTTGCTCAACTGTGTTTATATTAACTTTATTTTTAATAACCAGAAAGTGTAAACAACATAGATGTCCCTCAACTGAACAATGAATAAAGAAACTGTGGTATATTTACACAGTGCTATTCTACTCAGCTATTAAAAATGAGGACATCATGAAAATTTCAGGCAAATTGATGAACTAAAATAGATCTTCCTGGGTGAGGTAATCCAGATCCAGAAAGACACACATGGTGTATACTCACTTATAAGTGGACATTAATCATATAGTATAGGATAACCATCCTGCAATCAACAGACCCAAAGAAACTAAGTAACAAGTAGGGCTCAAAGGAGGATGCATGAATATCATTCAGAAGAGGAAGTAAAATAGATATCAGAGGTAGATGGAGAGAGGGAATTGGGTGAGAGAGTGGGTGGAAAGGGGAATTGATGGGATCAACTGTGGGGAGGATAGAGCGAGAGAGAACAGAAGTTCTGGGCGGGAGTATTTCTGGGACAAGCCAGACACCTAGGACAAGGAAAATCCCCAGGAATCTATGAAGGAAAGCCTAAATAAGACTCCTAGTAAAAGTGGATATAGAATCTGAACTGGCTACCTCTTGTAACCAGGCAAGACTTCCAACGGAGGGATGGGAACACCAAACACCCACAAAACTTTCTGCCCAAAATTTGTCCTACCTACAAGATGTGCAGAGATAACTATAGAACAGAAATTGATGGAATGGCCAACCAATGACTGATTCAATTTGAGACCCATTCCATGAGGGAGAGAAAGCCAACCCCTAACACTATTAATGACATTCTGCTATACTTGCCGACAAGATCTTAGCATAACTGTCATTTGAGAAGTTTCAACCAGTACCTGATAGAAACAGATGAAGACCCACAGACAAGCAATATGCAGAGCTTGAGCAATCCTTTGGAAGAAGGAGATTGAAGGTGGCAGAGAGATCAAGGACACCACAAGATAACTTACAGGATCAGCTAACCTGGTTCCGTTGGGACTCACAGAGACTGAGCCACCAACCATAGAGCATACATGGGACAAACCAAAGCCATTTACACATATGGAACAGGTGTGAAGCTTGGTTTTCACGTGGGTCCCTTGAAAACTGCAACAGGGGCTGCCTCTGACTCACTTGCCTGTCTTTAGACCCCTTTCCCCTACCTGGGTTGCCTTATTTAGCCTCGACAGGAGAAGATGTTCCCAGTTCCACTGCAAACTTGATATACCAAGGAGGCTTGATATCCAGGGGAGGACTCCCATTTTCTGAGGGGAAAGGGAGTGAGTATAGGTGAAGGGCGGGTGAGAGGGAGGGACTAGGAGGAGAGGGAGAGGGGAAGATGAGATAGGGATGTAAAGTATGTTGAACTCAAAACAGCACTGTAATTTAATTTCAACCCACGCTATGCACATTCATGTTTTTCCTTATTTTTTCATCCCCATAACCTTTTAACTATTTCATATTCACTAAGGGAAAAACATTCCTTGGCTATATGATCTAAAATTCTCAAACTTCTTATGCTTCCCTCTCCCCTTAAATCTTACCTTTCTCTCACCCATATTCATCATTTAATAAATGTCCCTATATTTTTCTACTTTAAAAAAATTCTGACTAAGTTTCTTTGACTTGTTAGATGCAAATGCTTATATTTTTTATTGATCTATATAAACATATGTGTAGTTTTTATCCAAATATCATTACTTTTTAAGATATTAATATAAATGTTTCTTAAACAAATACATACCTTATCCTTTAGAGGAATACTTCTACATCTTAAAGAAGAAAGTTTACAAGTGACATTTGTATACAAAATCATTTGTGATTTTTCTGTAGAGTATTATTTTTGCCTGATATTGTTTGTATATAAGGCTAACACTGAATTCTCAATCATATTGGGCAGTATAATGCAATTAACCTTTCACAGTCAGAATAACAGCCAAAGTCACACATTGACTTACTATATTTTGAGTCTTTCTCAGCTTGCAGTCTGAGATCTATGGTTAAGTAATGCACATATGCTCCATCTTTGTCCTTGGCAATCTTTTCAAAGATTTACAGTTACATTTTGCTACATGTTCAATTTGTTATTTATGATGTAAATTATTTTCCTGCAATTATGCATTTCTATAACCCTGTAAGCTGTATTATGTCTGACTTACATTTCATTTTATGCAACTTTTGTTGTGTTTTAATATTTGAAGCAAGTTATTTATAGTAATGCATTTTATCATAAAAATTAAAAATGAAACCACAGATATGTAAATATAAAGATACCATGTATATTTTTAAAAGTATCATCTTATTTAGTTACTATCAGTATTCATTGTGTACAAAAGATAAGTAGCAATTCTGACTTTTCCATAAGTCTGTCCAGTATTCAAATTTCCACTAAAATATTCATCCATAAGCACCTTGTACAGTTAAGTATTATATTTCTCTTTTCATAACACTTCACTTGAATGAGATCTGATAGTTTGGACCTCACTATTCTTCTTATTAAGTTCAACAGGGATTAGGAGATGTTAGAAGTCTTCATGAAGAGACCAGATTGTGAGGACTCTGAACCCCTGAGAGGATGCATACCATAATAGGTTATAAATGAAAGCAATTTCAGTAGAAGACTAATTGGAGAATGTAACATTGGAGGCTTATCCTTGAAGGATGTGTTTTGTTTCCACCTTGCTCTTGTGAACTCTCTAACTCCCACTTTCCCTCTCACTCTTGTTGCCCACCCCACCCAGCACCTGTTCCATGTTAGCTGCTATGAGCTGATCAGTTTTGCTTCCTGTGTTCTGGGTATCATGTGAATTAGTTAGTGCAGTGTGTCCCATATTCACAACTTTCTCTCATGTCTCTGAAAACACATTACCAAACACAAGTACAAGTGTTCCGTATTGAGTTTCTATGTGTCTCTCAATCCACTCATGTTGACAATACAGCCTGACCATCACCAGTGGGTTTGCAAATAGACCTTGACGTTGTTTTGAGACGTAGCTCACTAATTCTTTCATTAGGTGCACTTTCATACCGCATTCCCATGGTTCCTAGGCACACTCCTTCTCTCCTGGTTACTCTTTACCAACTTCATATCATCCTTAATCTCAGCTCTTCAAGCCTTTGTTCCCCAACTGTATGTGAAGCAGCACCCAGTGACATGCCTGAGAAAAGACTAGTTCAACCATGCTCACAATAAATAGTATGTATTATTATAGTAGGGAAATGCCCATTTTTAGATGAGTTCAGCCCACTACCTGAAGTAGTCGTAAAATGTATAATAATTGTAATCTCATTGTATTTGTGTCTCTTACTGTGTAAAACAATGTGCTCTGCTCAAAAGCAAATCAGCTCCTTTCTTTAGGAAAATAAACTCTTATAAATCAAATAGCTTTTCACAGTCCTCACAGTAAAATTTCTGCTAATTCAGAAAAACAGCAATTTTCTGCCTCTTAACTTTACAGTCAAATCACAAGAGGAAAAAAAGTGCCGGAAATGCAGGAAATCACCTTTTCCTATACTCTTCATATATTTAGAAGGAAATAAAAAAGCAATAGCTGTTATAACGTATCTCCTCTTTGGTTCTTGCTTGTCTGTGGTACTAACATACACAGTGATGGCCACTTGCCCTTGATGCTCCTGCAGCTTTCTTTTGACATTACAATAAACCTAAGGTTGTTAAACAGGTCTTAAACATCTGCTGGATCTCTAATGCGATAACAGTCATCCCTGTGCCCAGATACAGTAGTACAATTTGTTCAGAATCTGGTCCTGTATAGATTTATGCAGGTGATGCCCCAGACAAAATTCATTGCACTCATCCTTAGCCAGCTTCTTTTCCTCAAAGACTCTCAGCTTCTAATTGATGTCACATTAGTGAATCTGGCCATCTCTGCTCAGCAGTTTTTACCTCTGAGTCTCACATTAACCAGGCACGCATGGGTAAGAAATGGCTGCAGTTGATTCTTCCATCATAATGTCTTTTCCAACCTTTTCTCCATTCCTGCTGTATGTTGGAGATCTGCACCATTTTGTGAAAATATATGAAAATTTTTACAACAGTGCGTTCTGACTTCATAAATACTGTTGCCAAACTCATTTTCAAAGGTGAACTTTAAAGGGCTTTTCTGTGGTAAAAAAGCAAACCCTTTATAAATGCTCATTCATAGATTTGTTGAACATTTATTGACTTCTTTCCACAGGTGTCTTATAGCTAAAAATGTTTCCAGTTGACAATAAGATTTCTATGCCAGGCTTTGCTTTTTGAACTGATAGATGTCTCCCTGAATATATTACAATGTGTTGAAAATCTACCCTTTCCTTTATATTTAAATAACAAGAATCCTTGAAGTAGATATATAAAATTAATTTCCCATGAACAGAACTAATTTCCCATGAATAATTCTCTAATTGTTCAGACTCCCCAAGACTCCTTCCTCATTTGCCATGTCTGTGTTATTGGTCTTCCATCTAACATTGTGGATGACTACACAAATAGGTGTTCTTCTCAACGAGATTTTTAAATATAATCTGGTTGAGCTGTATTTTTGCTTTCTGATCTCTCATAGCTTGTTGTACAATACCTTTATGATGTATTCATTGTGGTATGAGGGAAGGAACATTGGTGTGTGAGGTTAGATTCTCAGATCTAAACATTTTATCTTTTGTAACTCCTCCCACACAACTTTGAAGCCACATTTATCTGGCATATTTTATCTATACATTACACTCTTCATATTTCTTGCTTCCACACTGATACAATTATCATCTTTCTACTTTTGAAATTCTATAAGCATTAGGCTTTAAGACATCTGACTCTGAATCTTAGGTATTTCCTCAGAATTAACCTGTGTTGAGTGCTCCCTAGCTTTGGGTTGCAAATTAATATATCTTCATCTAATATCTCTATCCTTTGCTAACCTGAAAACAGAGATCTAAAGTCATTTATGCTGAAATCTGTGCACTGATGAATAGGGAGGATGCATGTAGTAGAATTCCATTTCCTGCCTAATTTCTATTCCTCAAGAGAAAACTGCCCTAATGTAATTTAAGGGTTTTTGAAGGTTGCTTCTGTTTTGGTTTTGTTTGGTTTTGCCCCAAACTTTAACATTTACATGACCAAGTCTACAAATCATAATGGAAGTACAAAAGCAAATTGAAGTCAATTAAGTTTCTACCCACAATATCGTCATGTAGATCAGAGAATATGGGATTAATACTCTTGTCTTTATACTTTCCTCATTACAAGCCAGCTCCCACAATGATCAATACACTGCAAATTGGTGATTTTATTTTATTATAGTCTCCACATGGAATCTGTCTTTCCAATTCAGATTAGCCAGGAACTCACCATGTAGTAAACTCATAGCAATTCTCCTGCTTAAGCATCAGAAATTCTGATATTTTTATCTATCTGCTTCTATTCTGTTCTTGGTTTCCCCCACTTGGAGTATTTAATCATGTGATATTCTGGACCAGACATCATTTCTATAGATGTGAATCCATTCTACTGGACTTCTGTATGAGAATATTCATATTTTCACATCAATCACATACTAAAATTATTAATAATTTTCTTTGTATATATATATTTGGAGTTCTCTAAATTTACCAAATATGAATATTAAACTATGAATATTTTATGTACTCCCTACAAACATTGCACTTCTACTGGGCATATGGCTAGACATAGAAGTCCTGTGCAAATTCATGTATATCAGTTTTTATCAGTACCTGCAACCCACCTAACAAAGTGTAGACTCATTTTAATCTCCATTTTACAGCCTAACTTCTTCATCATCAGAGATTTAAAATACTTTAAAAAGGAAAGTACTGATCCCAGAGTTCATGCTTGTTCATTTCTTTATTCATGGACATGGTAGCCTATGAATGTCTCAATGACCTTTTTCATTCATAACACAAATCTTGCCTCTCTAGCCATCTTCAGATATTAACAGCTATATTTACATCTCTGAATTTTTGTTTCAACTTCCCACCTGAAATCCAGTTATTCATCCCAGGGAAAAGAACCCTATAACATTTTTTCTTTTCTTTTTTAATGTTTATTTATTACTTTAGGTTACATCTCCATCACAGTGTCCTCTTTCCACCCCTTCCAGTCCTCCCTCCCACCCACCCTCTGCCCCCTATCCCTTCCATCACACTCCTCTGGAGTGGAGTCTCCCTACATAACAGTCTCCTGCCCCAGTTCAGTGGTCATATGAGGGTCAAGAGCTTCCTCATACACTGGGGGCCTACAATGCAGCAGCACTAGGACAAAGTGTCTCATTAACAGGTAACAAAGTCTATGTTCCTGTTCCCTTTGGTGCATTGGCTATAGTATAGTTATCCTGTACTATATGACTAAAATCCGATTATAAGTGAACAGATGCCATGTGCATCCTTCTGAGTCTGGGTTAGCTCACTCAGAATGAGCTTCTCTAGTTCCATCCATTTGGCTACAAATTGCATGATTTTGTTGTTTCTGATAGCTGAGTAGTATTCCATTGTGTAGATGTACCACAGTTTTTAATCCATTCCTCAGTTGAGGGACATCTAGGTTGTTTCCAGGTTCTAGCTATTACAAATAAAGCTGCTATGAACATAGATGAGAAAACATCCTTGTAATCATTTGGATCTACCCAGAAGTGGTATGGCTGGGTCTTGGGGTAGAGCTATTCCAAGTTTTCTAAAATATTACCAGACTGATTTCCATAGTGGTTGCACAAGCTTGCACTCCCACCAGCAATGGGGAGTATTCTCCTTTCTCCACAACCTCATTAGCATGTGCTGTCATTTGAGATTTTGATCTTAGACATTCTGACAGGTGTGAGATGGAATCTCAGAGTCGTCTTGAGTTGCATTTCTCTAATGATTAAGGAGGCTGAGAATTTCTTCAAGTGTCTCTCAGGCATTAGGGATTTTTATTTTTTTTGACCTGCATGTCTGAATACCTTATTACACCCCAATGTTTTTATTCCTCAATAGATCAATGGTACATGTACAATTTAGTTTTCTGTAAGTCAATTTACCCACTGTTTATAATATCCCTCAAAGACATTATTGGTTTTTTGACAGTTATACTTATCAAATATTTGATAAAAACATAAAAGCATCTCCTATAGAGATCTTGAGAATTGACTGGAAATTGTTCTAAATTTCTGCCCCTGAGAGATCTGAACTATTCCCCACTTCAAGGGGTGGTTGGAATGGGGGCATTATAGAAGGGAATAGGTGTGCTGGAAAACTTTTATGTCAAACGATCTATATGTGCTAAGTCTGTGGTCTTGGGTGAGTGTTGAAAAGATGTGTGTTGACTGTTCATCTAAGCATTTTGAAATAAACACTATCGACAAGCTCCTCCAATTCTTGTTCATTCCAGAAGGCCGATTGTTTCTATTCCCATGACTTAATTTTCACAGCTTCTGAATTAGACCTAAGCACAGACTTAAAACACTATGTGCAAATATCTCATCTTAACTCCCAAGCTTGTGATGTTGCTTCATCATTTACAATGTCAGTTTACAAATATAAGAATCTACTCAATTCTTGTATAACTATTGAGTGCTAGCAAGATGGTATAAGACCATAATGCATAAATAAAGGAACTTGGAATGAAAAGAAAAGTAGATAATTTTTTTTATTATAAAAATCCTAAAGGTATAGTTTCTCTTGCAAGTATTGGCATAGTATTTATTTACAATAATGGGAGACTGTCTCTAGTTACTGAGTACAAGTATCTAAACCTTCATTTATTTATTAAACAAATACATAGTAAGCAAAAGTTTGTACATAATATCTTTGAAATCATCAAGTAGATTTGATGACAGATGAAGTTTACTAAATCCATACTGAATCTATCTATCTATCTTCTATCATTTATCTATCTATATATATATAGTGCATTTATTTCTTTTTCATTTTTATTACTCTCTTTTCTGTGAATATATATTGAACAAATGTAAGACTTTCATTATTATATTTGGATACAAAAATTGTTTAAATTTGTAGTATCCAAAAGAAAAATTAAAGGCATGATCTAATTTATAAAGATGTAAAATATTCAGGGTGGGACAAAGTTGGAAGAGTCTCATGCCTCCAGCTGAGTGAGTTTACCACTTCCCTAGCGATTATCATAAGTGCACCCTACCACTACAAGTGAGAAAGGAAGCTGCTGTGGCCCCCATTTCCATGGTGTATGTTGTGAGATAATCTAGTCTCCTCGAGTAAATGACTTCTCAAAAAACCTTAAATACCCATTTCAAAAGCACTTCACAAAGCAAAGTACCCACTCATCCTTCCTTCCCAGAATTTGATGTTTCACCTGCCAAAATTTCCCAAAAGATAGAACAAACCTGCAGAGAAAATAGAAAATCTAAATAAGTAAGCCTAGAATTCAGACTTATGTCCAAGTAGGATGATTTATGTTCTTGCAGGATGGTGGCAACATACAGTTTTAATCAATTCATAGACACTTGAACAACATAAACATGTTAAGGGAATACCAGTAATTAAGCATAAGTAAAATATGTATGTCTGAATGCAATAGTTGATGATAATGGTGTTGACCATTAGTGTTTTATCTTTTGAAGCCTATGCAGAGTCATATCACTTGCTTGACATTTTGGAGAACACATTATGTATTGGAAGTAGAATTAGGATTAGGACAATCCAAGCCTTTCAAATTCCACTGAAAACATCAAGAACATCCAGGATTGAGAATCCACATCCCTGTTTCTCCAGCTCTCACACTAATCACTGTTACCTGGGTATACTGTCTTATAATTTCCAAAAATAACAAATGGCATTGGAAGCTGTGATGGACTGAAGCACCTTCCACAGCTAACATTCACCTGCCTATGCCTATGACAACAATCTGCTTGACCATAACTCCCCTAAGTACTCACAGCTGGCTTTTTACCAACAGAATTCTAGAATATCTACTGTTCTTATTATAGTTTTACAATTCTTAGCTATTCACCACCCTTCCAGGTCCCATTACCTGCAAAGCTACTCAAATCACTGACTACTAACATTGCTTCTGAATCTGGGCCAACCATCTCATCACATCACACTGATTCATTTGTATTTATCCAAAGTAATTCAAGGCTAGTCTGATGCTGTCTTCCACTGATACCATGGTGTAGGCTCTAATTCTATCTCTTTTCTTTCCTCCATCTTTCCCACTATACTCACTTTTATCCTGTCTATATGTTTATCTCTGATGCTGATTGTAACTAAAATGCTTAATCCTGTTTCTCCATTTACCACCAATTTAAGAATATTTTCTTTCAGTGTCTACACAATTTACTTTTGATCATGTTTTGATTTTAATCCTATTAAATAGAACAGCTTTCATATGAATTTTGTCTTTACAATATTTTGAAATGTAAAATAGTGTGATAGTGTGTGTGTATGTGATAGTGTGTGTGTGTGTGTGTGTGTGTGTGTGTGTGTGTGTGTGTGTGTG
>CAJQZJ010033015.1:1247771-1294192 GCA_907164525.1 Lophiomys imhausi | reverse complement strand
GTGTGTGTGTGTGTGTGTGTGTGTGTGTGTGTGTGTGTGTGTGTGTGTGTTTGGTCATTAACAGAACCTGAATGTTCTTTGAACTCCCTAGGACATAGGCATAGAGGCAGATACCCTACTTAAGGATAAGAAAGTGTGATTTTTGATAGGGATTGGAGAGATGGATCAGTGGTTAAGATCAATGACTGTTCTTCCAGAGGACTCAGATCAATTCTAACACCAACATCACAATTCATAACTGGCTGTAACTACAGTTCCAGGGTATCTGACACCACCCTCACATAGACATGTATGCAGATAAAACACCAATGCACATAAAATAAAGATAAATTAAATTAAATTAATTAATAAATAAACTAAATCAATTATATTTTATAATTATAACAAATAAGGAAATAAATTAATTAAATTAATAAAAGAAATTGTGATTTTTTTCTTAATATTTATTTATTAATTCAATATACATCTCCATTACAGTCCCTTTCTTCCACCCTTCTGGGGGCCACCCTCTTACCCTCCCACCCTCTCCTTCTTCTCCCACCTGTCCTATTCCTCCAGTGTAGGCTGCTGTACATATCAATCCCCTTCAGTTCAGCAGCTACATGAGGACTAAGAGCCTCCACTTGCACTGGGGGCCTACATGGCAGCAACACTAGGGCAAAGTGTCCCACTAATAGGTAACAAAGTCTACATTCCTGTTCCTTTCATTCTATTGGTTATAGGATAGTTATCCAGTACTATACGGCAAAAATCTAGCTATAAGTGTGATATAGAAAAAAAGATTTCTGGGTCTGGGTGAATTCACTCAGATGAGCTTTTCTAATTCCATCCATTTGGCAGAAAATTGAATGATTTCCTTATTTCTGATGGCTGAGTAGTATTCCATTGTGTAGATGTACCACAGGTTGTTTTTTTTTTAATCCATTCTTCAGTTGAGGAACATTTAGGTTGTTTCCAGTTTCTAGCTATTACAAATAAAGCTGCTATGAACATAGATGAGGAGATGTCCTTGTGGATTGGTGAGGAATCGTGTGGATTTATATCTAGGAGTGGTACTACTGGGTCTTGAGGTAGAGCTATTCCAAGATTTCAAAGATATTGCCAGACTGATTTCCAAAATGATTGTACAAGCTTGCACTACCACCAGCAATGGAGGAGTGTTGCTCTTTCTCCACAACCTCGCCAGCATGTGCTGTCATATGAGTTTTAGATCTCAGCCATTCTGACAGGTGTGAGATGGAATCTCAGAATCATCTTGAATTGCACTTTCTGATGATTAAGGATGTTGAGCATTTATTCAAGTGTCTCTCGATCGTTAGAGATTCCTACTTTGTGAATTCTCGGTTTAACTCTGAATCTCATTTTTTGATTGGGTTATTTGGGGTTTTTTTTTGGTGTTTAATTTCTAGAGTTCTTTATAAATTTTGGATATTAGCCCTCTATCAGATGTGGGATTGCTAAAGATCTTTTCCCAATCTGTAGGCTGCCATTTTGTTCTATGACAGGTGTCTTTTGCCTTACAGAAGCTTTTCATTTTCATGAGGTCCTATTTATTGATTGTTGGTCTTAGAGCCTGAGCTATTAATATTCTGTTCAGGAAGCTGTTACCTGTGCCAATGAATCTGAGGTTTTCCCCCACTTTCTCATGTATTAGATTTAGTGCATCTGGTTTTATATTAAGGTCTTTGATGCACTTGGACTTAAGTTTTGTGCAAGGTGTAAGTATGGGTCTAATTTAATTCTTTTCCACATTGACATCCAGTTAGACCAGCACCATTTGTTGAAGATGCTGTCCTTTTCCATTGTATGGTTTTGGCTTCTTTGTCAAATAGTAAGTGACCATAAGTGTTTGGGTCTATTTCTTGGTCTTTAATTAGATTCCATTGATCCACTGGTCTGTTTCTATACCAGTACCATGATGTTTTTATTACTATTGCTCTGTAGTATAGCTTGAAATCTGGGATGATGATTCTTCCAGATAATTTTTTTATTATTCAGGACTTTTTGTTAAACATATGAAGTTGAGAATTGTAACCTGAAGTAATAAATAAATAAATTTTAAAAAAGAGCACTGTTCTTTCAAGGTCTGTAAAAAATGTGTAGGGATTTTGATAGGAATTGCATTGAATCTGTATATTGCTTTTGGTATGATGGCCATTTTTATCATGCTGATCCTACCTATCCATGAGCATGGGAGATCTTTCTATCTTCTGATGGCCTCTTCAATCTCTTTCTACCATGAACCTTTCTGCTTCAGAAGCTGGCCTACCTCTCTTTGCTGAATCTCAGGCCTCGGCATTTATTTAACCAAACAGAGACAATGATTAGAAAACAAAGTAACAGACAGCATGCAGGAACAATTAATTAGCAATTAGAATGCGTAACATCACCCCATCACTGCATTCACTTTCATTCACATTAGATTGAATGAATAGCCACTTACTACAGCCTTGGAAGGATGGAGCTTCTAGCTCATCTTAAGAGTGTCTGTCTGGATGTTGGTTGAGTATATTTCAGTGTTAAGACTACTAGCATCCCAAAGAATGGGATGGACAGGTGTTGTTCACCTCATATCACTCCATTCCACCACAATTTACTAGTAAATAGATGAATTGTCTGGACCATAGAAAAGGAATCCTGTGCTGTGCTTGTTTTTTTTTTTCTTTTTTGGGGGGTTTTGTTTTAAAATCTTCTTCTGTCCTGAGTTCAGAATGAGTTGCTGATGGATTCATAGCATCTCTGAAGAATGAAAATGATAAAAATGACCAACTCAAGATTCATAAGGCTCTCTTAGTGCTTTCTTGGGGACTGAGATATAGTTTTCAAAATACTCCCAAATGGTGCATCAGAAGAGGGATCAATATACACATTTTCTGCTTCCAGAGAATTAAATACCTACATTCAATAGTTTTCCTCCTGTGGTAAGACCTGTCATCTCATATAAGTACTTCCTTAATATCTTTTCAATTGTAAGAAATTTTAAAAAGGTCAGGAGGGTCTGAGAGATAGTTCAGTGATTAAAAGCACTTGATGTTCTCGTAGAGGGCTCAGGTTCATTTCCCAATACACCGGGATGGCAAACTGTCATCTATAACTCCAGTTGTAAGGGATCTGAGCCCCTCTTCTGACTTCCACTGGTACCAGGCACACATGTGGTACACAAATATACATGCAAGCAAAACACACATACAAACAAAAAAATAAATAAACCTACAAAATTAAAATAAATAAATTTAAAGCTCAGGGACTGTGGAAGAAAGTGAGTGTGATAAAGATCTTCCCAGCCTTCTGAATGTGGTACAGTCCATGGAGATGTAGAACAACCCCACATTTGGAAACAAAACCCATCACCACTATTTAAAGAGAATGGACAAAGGAGGAACAATGTGAGATTTTCTTAAAGTGATTGAAGTACATTACTGCATTTTAAACAAATTCTCCCCCAGGGGCATAAGAACTTTCCACACAATGAGTTTCAAAAGAACAATGAACAACAGATTCAGCTTCCTTTGTTTTATTTTGTGTGACTCAACCTTGCTTAAAGTATCAGTTGAAATATTCTAGGGGAGATGTGTTAGAACATGTGGTGGCAGAAATGTGTCACACACATTTGCTACACGTCAGCCCTGCAGACATTTGGGACAGGATTGAAACATGTAGACTTTGTATAAGAAGGAAACAAGGAGTAAGCATGGACGGTTTGGAGGACTGGGGAGGTGACTTTTCCAGGGCACAAATTTCTAGTGTAAGGGCAGTAGATTCTCAGATTCCAACTGATAGCAAGTGTTCTTTCAGTTCACAAGCAAACAAAGATCTTCATGTAATTGAAAAGTATACTGTTACGGCTTAGTCTTTGCTGAACTTGAAGATCTGTAGAGATAAATACTCATATGTGCAAACAAACACAAGTATACACACATGTGCACACATCTCTCTACAAGCAGCTCTCTGTAGCACTCACCACGCTGATGTGTGCAAACACCTCATATTTGGTGAGGTATGCAGACATCTAATATTTGTGCTCTTCACACTTAGTGTAGATTAGGAGTTTTATATATTGTGAGCCTCATATTCAAGGTTATGTTGCAAATTATGAACATTTTGTTTCCTTTCCTTAAAGGAAAAATATTCTAAAAAGAACAAATCCTTTAAATGTAGACTAATATTTTCCTGATCACTTCCTTCATAGTACACACACATGCAGAGCAATCTGAATAGAAAAATATAGATGCATGCAGAAAATGTCAGTACAGTAAATGAAGGAAAGGCATGAAAGAAATTCCCAGGAGGGCAAGCACCATGAGAAACAACTCCTGAATGTGTTAGATATCTATCTCACATTTTATTCTGTTGATAGAATTATTGCACACGGAGGAAATAAACATCACCTTAAGAGTGTATATTTATTTTTGTGGAGCCACCCATAGTACACTCCAGCTCCTCCTCCTCTTCATTACAAAGCTTCTCTCTCTTACAAATTGAACATTGCTTCTCTGCCATCTCCCACTGACTATGAATCACACATTTCTCTTAATTTCTTCTTGGTTACACTGGCTATCTTGAAATGGCATTCGAAGTACTGTATATGTTATTTCCTTCTTAACATTTTCTCTGACCATTTGCACCATACATGTCAATCAAAGGGAAGTACCATAACATTACAACAAATCCAAAGTAAAATTAAATTATTGATACCACCTTGTTTTTGTTGAAGCAAACTAAAAATATTAAGAGACAGGTGTATTGATAAGATGATAACTAAAAGTCTATGTTCTGTGGACATTGTTTTGTTTTTGTTTTTTGTTTTTCCAGTGTAGTGTGGATTGCTTGCCAAGTCTTTGGCCAAGCCATGAAAGTTAGTCTCCAATATCATTTTGTTAAATCACACTTTCCTTAGAACCCCTCAGAACATTATAGGCATGAGAAGTAACACTTTTCTCCCTTCTCCACACATGACTCATTCCTCTCTCTGTTTCATCAGTAACTTTAAGAGTAGGATATTTAGAGCAAGAGTCAAACACCTAGAGTTTGGGCTACTCAATCAGTTACTAAAGTCATTTATTGTATGCCTACTCGCTGTTACCTTTGTGGATGGTAAAATG
Source organism: Lophiomys imhausi (assembly GCA_907164525.1). NCBI lineage: Eukaryota > Metazoa > Chordata > Mammalia > Rodentia > Muridae > Lophiomys > Lophiomys imhausi. The sequence continues at coordinate 1,289,090 of CAJQZJ010033015.1, read as the reverse complement.
TGGTCCCTGCAGGTCTATAAATTGTTCTGTAGAAGACCGAATCTCTCTGTACACATATCTGTTACAGAAAGCACTGAGTAGGTCAGCACCTGCAGAACCAGGCATTAAATTTTCAGAATGTTTGGTGCTATAGTTATAGCTTTCCTTTCATTAAAAATCTCAGTAACAACAATGAAGTTATCTCTTCAAATATTCAGTGACTTTAATTGAGTTGCCACTCAGCATATGGAAAACACACCTCTCCTTGGGACTTATGTCATTCTTCTATGCAAACCAGTAAGCCCTACTTTTATCTTTTATTTAGCATTATAACTGATTTCATGCTATTAATTTTAAAATGAATTCATTCTCTTCATTATAAGACTTGGAAATTAAATACATGCCCAAGTATAAATGATAAAAACAATAAAACATTTATAGTCTTTGAAGCACAAAATCAATATAAACATTTCTATCTTCCTTCAATATTTTGTAGCCCTTCTCTATGTATTTTAGCTTGCTTTTTATTAAATAGAATCCTGTTTCCTGATATTTAGTATAAGCCTATAAGCCTCATCCTATTTATTCTAATGGCATTGCAAATATAACACTAAATATTTCAAACATGTGTTGAGGTCAGGCGGGACTTCCTCAGATCAGCACAGGAACTCTGGGCACACACATACACTCTGTCTCCTTCTGTGTCTCCCAGCAGAAACAGACAGTGTGTCTGTGTGTGCCTGGAGTTCCTGTGCTGATCTGAGGAAGTCCTGCCTTCCTATACTCTTTCTGCCCAGCTAATTGGCCATAAGCGACTTTTATTAACCAATCAAGAGAATGCATCAGAAGGCGCGGTAACCAGATCTCAGCATTGAATTCAATGTATCAGAAATAATATTAGACCTTCCCTCAACAGACATGTTCTCTGCTAAGTGTTGTTACAGTGTGTTCAATTTCTCTTTTATACTTTTATAATTATTTATAAAGTAAATATTATAAACAATATTTGGAGAATAGTTTTGTACATGTTATAAATTTGTATAAAGTTATAAGGATGCTTTTTAATTACCCAAAATACCTATAAGATCCATTAATGTTAAAATTATATGTACGTATATTTTTGTATCTAGCACTAATCTTTAAGACCAACCTTAACTGTGTGATTATACCTGGAAATATTGTGTATAAAATTTTACTTGAGGAATTTTAAAAAAATGTAAATATTATTCTGTGCTAGGTTCTGTCTATAGAGTTTTGAATATGTACTCTGTGAATTTCAGAGAAAATAAGAGTTGAGATTTTAGTGGAATGAGAGACCAAGTATGATCTGCCATCATTAAAAGTAAGAGAACAAAAAGACAAAGTTAAATAGGAAGGAAGTTTGGGCAAGGGAAAGAGTGATAAATGAAGGAAGGAAGTCAGGAGAGAAGAATGTGAGGAACAGAGTGGGGGAGGGAAGAAAGATGGAAACAGAAGGAGGAAGAGAAGGAAGGAGGGAGGGAGGGAGGGAGGGAGGAAGGAAGGAAGGAAGACAGAGGGGAATGAAAGAAAAGAGAAGGTTAAAGGGAGGGAGGGAGGAGTGGTAGAGGGAAGGATAGGAGGTGGCGGGAAATAGCAAGTCTTCCCCAATCCCCTCTCATCAAGGCTCAGGGATCTATGCAGAGGTGGAGGTTGGAAGACTACGAGATCCAGATGTGGCAGATGTCTCCAAGGAAACATCATCATCTAGTCACAAAAGAATGATGCACAGATGAACTCAGACTGTTAGAGCACACAGGCAAATCCCAGCAATGAGAAAGGGAAGAGGATCCAAAGTTCCTCCCATACCAAGAAGCTATTCGACATTGATACCTGCTGGGAAAGAGAAAATCCATTTTCTCCAAGGGAGTGTCACTACATATCTAAACCATACTCCAGGGAGGCCCCATGCCTAGAAATAGTTGGCCAACACAAATGGATTCCATGGTGTGTGTGTGTGTGTGCTCACTGTTTTGGGTTAGTATTTTTTGGGGGGTTGGTTGCTTGTTTTGATCTTTGTTTTTTGTTTTTGTTTTGCTTTGTTTTTTGAGAGAAAGATAGGAAGAACATAAAGTTGGGTGGATAAGGAGGTAGAGAAGGGGATCTGGGAGGACTTTGGAGAGGTGAAAAAAATGATCAAAGTATACTGTATGCAAAATAAAAATTGAAAAAAAAAAAGAAAGAAAGAAAGAAAAAGAAGGCCCTGTGTGATAAAGGCTGTTGACAATTGTGGTCTATTACTAACTCTAAATGTGTCTAATTAAGAGCTCATAAACAGAAAGATTTAAGGCATATAATTAACAAAGTGAAGACTAAGGTAATGAATGAAGGCAGAAATGCATGCTTCCCCAGTGGGTTAGTAAGTAATGATTTGAAACTCATAACTGTGACATTAAAATAAGAGTGAAATATCAACAAATTAATGGGACATTCAAGACTTATATTGGATTAAATTTTAATTTCTAAAATGAAAGCAGTTCATCCCAATGGACCCACATCTTATCTTATATCTTACCTTCTCCACTTGGGGCTGCTTGGTTTAAACTCAGTTCCCAACCTAATGGGCAGGCAGGCCAACTGCCATATCACCCATCAGATCAGAATGGCAATGCAGGTTCTAATCCAGGAGGATGCTACTCAGGGAAAACCCGACTTTTCATTGCTACTTAAAAAGAAGTCTGATCACATCGCCAAGCATAATTCCCACAAACCAGAGAAAGGAAAGCTCACAGAGAACACCTGTCTTCATAATTGTCTGTGAGAGGGTCTTGGCTTCTGCTAATTAGGATGAGGGAACACATTCCAAATAGCTGTGTTTGTTACCGTATTCACAAATGATCACTGAACATACGACGATTCAAAGGGACTTCCAAATGCAAATGTCTCAATTAAGGGAGACAGGATTCCAAGGAAGATAATAAGCCCTCGATTGATAAATCAGTTACTAAAAATATTCATTTTTCAGTACCGTGTTTTGAAAGTGCTAAAGAGCATTACCATCTTTCCCTGCGGATGGCAAACAATCCAGATTGCACTGTGGATGCTTCTATCGAGGTGCACACTTAAACTTTAATTTTGTTTTCAGTTTACCACAATTGCCAATTTTCTAGTTGCCATGATGTCCCAATTTAAGACATGCTGCAGAATTACATTGGAGCGAATTTCTGCAAAATACATTTTTGAAAATTAATTAAGCACTGAGATAATGACCCTTTTTTCTTCCTTGGGGTTGTAAGTTGCTCACAATAGTGTGCACTTCTTTTCCCCCTAATAGAGCTGTGGTTTTTATGGAGCAGTGAAAGAGCCGATTCACTGTAGGCATCTTTTGTTTGTTAAGTGCTGTCTTCAATTGTGAAATTAAATTAAGAAGACTGTGTTCAATATAAACAGTATTTCCCATTTCTTATATGGCTCATATTAATAGGAATGTGAGAAATCTTATGTTTGAACTGGTCAGTGAGAAGCTCCTCTTACAGACAAATATGTTTATACATCTGTGCATCTGGATCAAATATCAGAAAGCCAACATGAACCAGTTGTCTGATGGTAGTCTGCCCTTCATTGGTGAGTGGGTGGCTGCAAGGAGAGACTTAAACATCATTATCACCCTTCTTCTGTAACCTCAGTTGACTTTCAGAACCCCTGTACCAAAGGCTTGTAACTCACACGTGAGGGGTGATAACTACGCATTTATTTTGTAAAATTTTCTAGATAAGACACATTACCACTATTTAATTGGTAGGATAAGAGAAAGAAAGCTCAGTGTGAAACATTTATAAGCAAATAGGGCCCTCTGTCCTATCACATTATCTTAAAAATTATGGTCTGAGGGTGGAGAGATGACTCAAGAGTTAAGATTCCTGGTCACATTTCCAGAGAACCCTCTCATTCCTAGAACCCACTTGATGGCTCCCTACTATCTATAATCTAGTTCCAGGGTAACTTCTTCACCCTTTGGGCCTGTTATCACCTGGTATGCACTTGGAACATAGATACATATACAGCAGAACACTCATACACATAACATAAAATTGTATGTGTGTGTATGTGTGTGTGAGTGTGTGTGTGTGTGTTCTCATTAAGACTCAAGATCAAATCTCAATGTGAGAACCTACTGAGTTTCTCATTGAAATCAGAGGTCTTGTTCTCTCCTTCTAGATATTTAACACACCCGTGGCCTCTCCCATTTCTGTGTTGCCATCTGACTTGTGAATGCTGACCGCTATCTGTGTGCAGAAGCACTAGATTTCTGTTGGACAGTATTTACACTGATGCAGATATCCGTGGGATCCTGACAGAACTTGAGCTCGGTCCTAGAAATGTCCTGCACATGGTCTAGGCTTGTAGATATGAAGCCCTGGAGAGCCAGCACAAAGAAGGAAACAGGCAGTCTTTTTGTGGGTACTTTCTTCAAGAAGAGTATTTGGCAAAAGAGTTAGGCCAGATGAGGTGGATGATGCCTGGTGATTCTGTGAGTAGCCAGGACTGAATACATGGCTTTATGTTTCTAGCTCAATGGTTCACAGAACCTTTGTTCATGAATCAAGTTTTTCATAGCACTAGCAAGAAGCATCTTCTGAGGTTTAAGAACTGACTGTTCTTGAGAATGCCATATTGCATGATAGTACTTTACAACCATACTTTAGGTATTTTGTTAAGGATACAATTCTAAGCTAAACATGTCTCCCTCATTTTGTTGTGAAAATGTGCACATGAATGTATGCTTCCCTTTGTCTGTGTCTAGCTGTGTGAATGTCTGCTCATATCATAGAGTTCATTCTCCTCTTCCACACTCCTCACTAGCTCCCACCTCCCTGCTTCCCATCCCCACTTTGGATCTCTTCCCTCTGATATGCCCCTGTTTCTTTCTGGTTCTACAACTCCTACACTGATTTTCTCTCTACATTCATTCAGACACCCATGTGTTTAAGCTCAGTCACACACTACACACAGGAATAAAATAGAGAAAAATGGCAGATCTAGATACAGATATAACTCAAGAATGAGGAGAAATCCATGGCTATAAACATACTTTGTATCCAAATTACAGTGTTCTGTCCAACTGAAAAAATTATATAAGATTGTCTTTTCAATTTCATGTATTTCATTGGACCTAAATGAGCACCTATACCTGAAACATCACCATTTTAAGCAACTAAGAAGCTCATAACTCCCTGTGGTTAAGCAGATGGCACAGTGTGTTTTTGTTACTTACCAAAAGAGGAAGGGATATAACTGAATAGTATTCAGAGGCAATTCATTGGCAAAACAAGAATGTTACTAGCCAAATTCAGGAGAAAATAATGACTGATCTTCACTATATATATATATATATATATATATATATATATATATAAAGAATTTTCTCCCTTTCTAAAGCAAATTCAATTATTTGACCAAGAAACATCTCTGTTTAATTTTGAAATTTACATAGAGATATTATGTAGATGACAGTCTTCAGAAAAGGCTAGAGGCTGTGGGGTTTGTTACCAGAGCATGAATACCTGTTCTGACTTAGAAACAGATTGTGGGTTTTGTTACATTACTTCCCTCCTCTTAGAGTTTTTTTTAACTTTTGATCTACAATTTATGATGACTTTATTTTTCCACTTTTTAACTGATCCTGTGTGAGTTTCACATCATGCCCTCTGTCCCCTCATACAGGCCCTCGCCCTTGCAACCCTCCACAAAGGACATAAATAGATAGTAAACAAACAAACAAAACAAAACACAGAAAACATCTCATCGTGGAAGCTGTAGTATGTCACAGTGTGTCCCAGAGTATACCCCTCTGTCCACACGTTTTCACCTGCAAATGTTTACTGCAATGAATCCTTGGTCTGGTTAGGAGCCTCTGGCTTCTGTTCCACTATCAACACTGTTTCTCCTCTGGGGCCCCTCTCAGTTATCCTGTTGTGGCCTTGTGTCATGAAGATCCTGCAGCTTTCAATCATCAGGACTGGCCTTTTCACATGCCCCAACATTTCATACATGATGTAGATTTTAATTTTTAACAAAACTTAAATTTAATCAATATATGTAATTACTTATAGCATTTCCTCTCATACTAATATAGGCTTCAAAAGTATTTTTTATAAATAATTACAATATATGAGTATGTTTCATTAATACCTTAGTGTTCATGGAGTTCTGTACATACATATATAAGCATATATGTATGTGTGTGTGTTTATTCATCCTTTCCTCCTCAAAAACAAACGAAACAAAACAGAGTTAGTCAAGTAGTCTAGTCTGACTTATGTTGCTCCTGTATTAGACCCCAAATAATAGCACGTACCAACCACACCTGACTTTTTTTTCCTGTATTGATTTTTAATACCTTTAAGAATTCAAAGTGTGTGTGTGTGTGTGTGTGTGTGTGTGTGTGTGTGCGCGCGCGCACGCAACAATAAGAATAAAAGAAAAAGAGACCATCAAAGGGTGACACTTGAGAGGGATTCTAGGGAGGAAATGGATAAGGAAATTGTAGTTATATTTGAATTTCAAAACATTAAAATTAAATGATAAGAGTCGTATTATATTAATTTTAATTTTATAAGCTGGTAAAACCATCACTGCAATAAAATTATAAATGCTTATTGGTGATCATTAACATTACATTCCAAATAAGTTCACAGAGTATATCTAAGACAGTCTGTCTCATTACTGTTGGAGTCAACAATTTACAAAAGGAAGAGTGGTAATTATTTGTGTGCTTAATTATAAAAATTGTAAGGATAGCTAATGAAAGTCTCGAAATTATCCAAAATGTTTGACACATGGAATAAGAGCTATGCTAAGGCACAAAATACAGACTTTTGTATGATAATTTAGTCTTTTAATTTGTATCTTAACAATAGTATTCAACATAATTTAATGCTCGTGGCCACATGACTTCCTTTTCTTAAATGCCAAGAGCTTGTGGTTTTCCTGGGAATGGGAGAGGAGGAGAATGAATGGCTGAAGAGGATTGACACAGGAGAGGAGAGTTGGGACAGAGGGAGGAGGAAAGAGAGGAGAGGGGAAGAGGGAGAGTATAAAGGGGAGGAGGAAAGGGGAGCAAAGGAAACCAGGGAATAAGGTCCATTTTGCATGTGGAGAGAAGCATGGCCCTTGCATTAATAGAAGGTGAATAATTACAAAGAGAACCTGGGAAGCTCTTTTCTATTCAAGCACATGTACAGATGCTGAGCTTGGGGTTTTGTGGCAGGATTTCATGGAGTCCAGGCTGGCCTCAAGCTCACTAAGTAGACATGAATTGAAGGCTGACTTTGAAATGTTGCTCCTCCTGCCTCTACGCCTTCAGGGCTCCCACTGCAGGCGGTCTCCACCCCAATATTCATTGAAAATACTTAAAATATTATTTCTATATCTTATCATTGAGATACACATTCTAAAATAGTTTTATGGTTAATGTTTCTGTAGCTTGATTTACTATAGAGCATGTGAGCATCTGTTGAACATCCACACAACTGACTTTGTGAGCCAAAAACCTACATGGGAAAATGGTTCCCATGTCAAGATATGGGGCTGTGACTTGCTGCCTGGTCCTTTCTCTGTACAGCCTGTCTTCATTAAAGTTATCCCTGCCTTTCCTTGTTTCTGAAAATGCTTTTGTTAAAAAATGATGCAATAAGTTGTAGTTATTCCACAAGTCTGATCATATTCTTTTAAATATTTAACATTTTAAAAAATAAAAATAAGGTTAAAAATGAGATTCTGTTATATATTATCCAATTCATAAATGAGATGCCCAAGGATTGGCTTTCTCTATATATGATATGATCTATGGTGGTATCTAGAAAACAAATAAGTATATTTAAAACGATGTTGAATTGTTATGAGATCATGCCTTAAATATTATTGGAAAATGCTCTCAACTATGTATGAGCAATATAACTCAAATATTTAGACAAAGTTTTGTACTTTTTCCCTTTTCCTCTTTATGATTTCAAGAAGGCAGTGAAGGTTATTAATGCAGTATAAATATTATATCATAAGTTTGACAAACACATACCAGTGAAACTACTCAACTGAATTTGTAACATGCATCTTTGGACAAGTTGATTTATGTTCACAATAAGCCTGTGTTTAGTAGGAAAGTTATGTGAACCGTGATGGTAGAATCCACATGAAGACCCAGTGTCGAGCTTTTTTTTTTAATTTACCTATTAATTTCATCTGGTTATTTCCATAGACTGAGGTGGAGCAAAGGAGGGAAGGAATATTGTCTGGAACTATGACACTTCTGATAATAAAAATAAATGGGGTCATTCTGATGGCAGCATCAGAAACAGGAAATCTCTCATCATCCTCAGTTTGTGTTCCTTTATAAATTTTCTGTCTTTCTTTTTATTTTAAATGTTATTTTACATTTAAAAACTTATCTCAAGGTAATTGGATTCATTGTTTATTCAAAAACAATAACCCTAGAGTAACAGTCAGTACCAGTTCTCTGGTCCCTCCCACTGGCGAGTGAACCTTACTGCATGCAGTTATTGCAGCATAAAGTACTTCCTGATGGCAAACATGATGAGAGAATCAGGTGAGGAGTATCAGTACAGATCACACTGTGTGGTTGTTAGGGATCAAGACTCCCTGCATATGTCTGCAAGTCTTTACAAAAGGCTTAGCCCAGAATCCACCAGATGTTGTAATGGGACCACATGTAATGTGCAGAAATTCCAGAAGAAAGCCAAGTAGAGAGATTTCAAACACTGTGTGAATAACACTGTAGCTTCATTGGCATTTAGAAGGGACTCACTTGCAGAAGCAAGCATTTCTTAAAGTAACCTTCATATCAGTTCACATATTACTGACCAATTACTATTAATGGAAGTGAGAATCCAGGATCATACACTGGAAATAAAACATTCACAGCAACATCATCTTTTAACTCTTTCTTGAGATATTAGGGTAGACAAGTCTCTGCACATATTAAAAGGTAGTGCATGCTGTACAGAGGGAACAATTATAAAATATAATAGGGTTGTCTTCTTGCCTTGCTAACTCAGGACATTATAAAGTTAAATGCTGCCTGAGTTGGTGGAACAGATATTATCACTTGTGTGCATTAGCTAGGAGGGTCTGTATTGACTTCTGCCTAATAAAGGAACAAAAACAAACTAAGTACCTCACTTGAACCTCACTCACAGTATACCCAAGCAACTGCCAATAAACCTTTCTGTTGCTCTGAATTATTTCCTAGATTTAAAGCTTTATATTTTCCAGCAAGTCAACTGTTACAGGTTAAATATTTAATTCCTGAATATCAATCTTAGTGTGCCTGTTCAGACAATAGATTGAGAGTAACATAAAAACTCTAATATATAATCTCCTGTTTAGGTTAAAATATGACATGTTAAAGGGAAATTCTTCTAGAAGTGTTTAAATCAGTTGACAAGAAAGCTTTTTGTAAGTTTTGCTCTTTAATTATGTTTAAAATTTTAGTTGTCATTTAATAAGATAGACATATGTACACAGAAAAGCACTTGGGTTTATGGGATGAAACAAATCAATGTATATGGGCTTTTTGGGTGCTTACTCTGTGGATCTTCCTAAGCATATTTATTATGATAAAAATAAGTCTCCACAGATGTTTTTTTGGATTCCCTCATCTTAAACATGGACCAACCTATAGATGCCTTTCGCAGACCACCTTACGATGGGAAAAGCTTTGCTTACTGAGAGAACTCTCCATTCCTTGGTCCAGAAACTCACTACACTGTTTTATGATGAAAACATGTCTCAGTGGCAAGGTGCCATGAGACAATTGGGACTTCAAAGCATTCCACACCTTGTGCTACCAGGCTGTAGTTCACATGAGAAGACAGAGCACTCCTGCTTGATCTGGTGTGATAGCTTAAGCAAAGTGAAGGCCTTCCAGGGACATGGATGAAATCACCCTGGCATTTCATCTTCACTCTGATGCCTCTGCTGTTTTGAACTATATGCATAGACACATTAGGTGGGGGATTTGTGAACTTTAGTGGTTCCTTTCTGTCCCAGAGTCTCATCCTTGAGCAAGATCCAGGTTGAGAACACAGTTACCATTAAAGTCAAAGGAAACACCGCCTTCTGTAAGTTATTCATCCATTTATTGTTATTGGAACCTTTACTGAGTGGTGAAATCTGGCTTTGCCACATAATAGCAGCTGTGGGTGGAAGAACAACCTGCCCCCAGCCAGGCACCACAGAACTCCCATTAATTTGTGCTGCAATACCCTACTTAGATGTCCAGCACATAACTTGGGTAGATCCAAATGGAATATTCCACTCGGGGATTGCTCTTTACTACTTGTGCTTCTAGAAAGGTTTTATTTTCATACAAAATTTAAAGAATGACAAGCCTAGAAAAATACCATGTGCAGTAATTATAAATATGCATCTGTATACAAATATGTATATATACATATATACACTGCAATCAATATTAGCCTTTTATATATATATATATATATATATACACACACACACATAAATATATGTATGTGAGAGAATGTGTACATGTATGTATGTACATATCCTTATGCGTGTATATAGGCATGTATATGTGTGGATATAGTTGTGCATGTATATGTGTATTTATGTTCATATGTATGTGTGTTTGTACTTGGTAGAATCAGTTGTTTGTAAAACACATTTTCCTTTATGTAACATTCAAAATAAGTATAAGACATCATTATTCTAACTCATCATTCATCCCTAGACAGCTTCTTTTAAACACTCAAAACCTTGGTAGATGCAAGAGAAGCAGCTACAGAAGCAAGCATAGTGGCAGACTTCCTGAAGGAGCAATATGGTCTGCTTCTTTAGTCCTGTGATTTCTGTGATTTCTCCATTTCCAAAGATCATTGAAGATCATTGTCCCCTTTCTATCTCAACTACAAAAGTCTTAAGTGGAGACTCTTTCAACAAATCACAAACAATAATTCAGTTTGCATCATACAGAATACACCCTGTGGAAGACTAAGCTCTGTTAAAGTTATTTAGAATAATATCATTTGTATTCTCACAGATCAATAGTTCTTCCATCAGTGTTGGAATTACCTACTTTTGACTTCCTGTATGCTTTAGGATATAGAGGATGATATCCCACCAAGGATTTCAGACTGTCCACGTTTTGCCTTATGTTCTCAGTGTAATTTTCCATGGTTTCTTTCTGTTTTGTGTTCCATTATCTCATTCCCCAACATCTGAGGTATATATACTTTGGTTTTGAGCAGGGACAAGACAGATATATGAAGGAGGATCTCAGAAAACTGTGCCCAGTCCTGGGATGGCTGGGTGGGAAAGATAATAAGGTACATCATGATGACTTCTCTTGACCCAGAACATCATCAAGTTGTTTTCTACTCATGATTAAATTGAACTCCAGACCTCAAAAATACTAAATGGTGTTTTTATTTGTTATCTTGTGAAGGGCAGGAGTATAGATAGATAGATAGATAGATAGATAGATAGATAGATAGATAGATATTGATACAGATACAGAGACAGAGAAAGATACAGATATAGATGTAGATATCCCTTCAAAAGAAACCATCAAAAATCAATGAAATGCCACAGCAAGTTTAGCATAAAAAGTTTGAGGCAAGCCAGAGGACATTGGACCTTAGATCTCTGCAATTAGATAATGTTACAGGTTTTGTGGAGTCTACAAGATTTTCAACCTCGATTTGCCATTTCTTATTTAAAAAAAATAATAGTTCTAGTGCACACCAGTCTAAGTGGGCAGCAGTTAATGGTCCGTGCTGTCAGTTTACCTGCCCTGAAATGTATGTTTGACATTTGTGAGGCCCTGGACATCAGAATGCAGTCTCTTCTACAGCTTTTCTTTATCGACATTTTCTTGCAAAAAGAAATTATTAATAATTAAAAAGTTGTCACGTATAAGGTTACTCAACTTTATGCAGGACTAGAGACCTTTTCATTATGAAATACTAAATTTTCTGTTAATGAGAAGTAAGAAAACACATATTGGAACAAGTGGATGGCACTTGTCAAAAATGAAGCAAAAAAAATAGAATGAAAAAATCTGGGGGTGAGTAAAACACTTTGGAAACAAAATATTAACTTACGTTTCCAATTTCATGGCACAGTGTGGAAAGAAGCAAAATTTTAAGTGAAGGAAAGAAAAGCACAGACAAGTAGGAGGGGCTCTTGCCCTTGTGCAAAGGGGACTTTACATAAACCATCGCATCAAGTCAAGCTGATTTTCTGGGACTTGTATTTCTGATGCCGACGAGAGATGAGGGAATTACAGGGCAGGATACAAGAGATGAAGCTGAAGTTCATATAACCTGGAAGTTAAAGTACATGATTTTTAATAGAGTTCTTCATTCTAGAGGACTTGTATGTCCCCCTGTTTGTGGATGTGTATGCACAGACATTATTAGTTACAAAGTACATTTTTGAAGTAGTTTCTTTTTGTATTCACCATTGAATTCCACCAATCAAGCAGCAAAGGAAACATGTCCAGCACAGTATGAATTTAGGGGACGGGACAATAAAAGGAAATATTTATTTTAAAATGGTGCTTTTAAATCTAGAGTGTTTCAAGTTATAATTTCAGCTATACTTAAGCAAACCAAACATTTGCTAGTATTGTCATACATTTATACTATTAAAACCTACTGAAAAGAGTGGGACATCTGAGGTCTGTGTTCACACCATGGATTATTCAAATAGATTTTTATTCTGAGATACAGTTGAATAGTAAAAGAGAGATCATGAAGCAATGGATTAGAGACTTCCTGGATTAAAATTGCTGAAGTAATAAAGATTGACTGCTAAATTCAAATTTTCTATTGTAACCATTCCATCTTTATTTTTTTTCTACAAGAAAAATCATTAGTGACAAAAAGCATATCAACTGCAGAACCTAAAATGAGCATTCTCCCTGAAGCTTATCAATGGACGTGATGCATATTGTTTCACAAAAGGTTTTAAGATATTTTTCTAATTTCTATCTTTTTGTGTAATTAACCATTTTAGAATGCATTATTTTTGTGTACATAAAGCAGAAGAGCAGCTAATATATTTTTAATCAGCTCAAGATAGTTGCTTAGGCATTTGGGAACCATTCAGATGTCCACATTCAAAGCAAGATCGATTCGGAATGAAGAACACTCACTCTTGAGCAAGACATGAAGGCTTATGTTTGATGTGCTGGCACTCCAAAGGTGGAAGCAAGAGACTTTCAAGTTTAAGAACAGCCTGGGATACACAGAAAGTACCAGCCCTGCCTGGTCAAAGAAGAAACCTGTCTCAAAACAAAGGAAAACATAAGTGAATCCTGTAGTATGACTATATCACAAGACTACAACAAAATAACAACACAAACCAGAAACTATACCTTGGGCAGAGTTCACTGACTTCAACTGTTGACAAAATGTATGGCTATATTTTGTAATTTTCCCTCATAAAGTACATATTGAGGATGAAAGATTTTGATGATCACATGTGAAGTACACAGAGTAACAGGCTCAATATGACAGTCTCCGGCATCCAGGTCAAGTAACTGGCCACGACACCCTTCATCCGAACCCTGGCCTCCTTGCTCTTCTCCAATACTCTCCACTCCCTTTTCATGCCTGGCCTATTTCACTTATCACTACGACCTTCGTCTCCGTGCATTGTCTGATAACTCTCATGGTTCTGTTTTCTTGAGACCTTATAGTTCTCAGGACCACATGTTTTTGCTCATCAGCAGACAGGCCCCTGGGCTGACCCCATTACTCCTCTATTTCGAGCACATTAAGCAGAGGCCTGGAGGCATCGCTGTTGTTTGCTGACTTTCACTCACTTGGTTATGTATTTTAAAAGTCACAACTAAATCATATTATAATCCTCTTTTTAATGGGGGGGGACTTTTAACTTGATTTCCCTGTTGGCTTTCCGGCTTATATTCAGTGTGCTGATTCCTTTTCTACACACCCTTACAAATATGTTTTTTTTTTTTTTCTGGATTCTAACCATTCCCCTTTAAGAATTATTTTTAGTTTTCTTATTACATGTGTTCTTTATGTATGGTGAATTTGGGAGATTTTAGATCACCTTAGAAATGGGGTATAGACAGTTGTGATCTGGATTAAGTAGGTATTGGGAAATGAATTCTGATTCCTTACAAGACTAGCACAGATTTAAGTCCCAGTCTTAACAGGATTAGATAGGGTCTCAATATGGTTTTGATTTATAGTTTCCTGAAACAAATATTGTGGACCATTTGTGTTAAAAAGATGTGTCAGTTCAATTTGTTCATAATGTTTTTCTTTACTTATTCTTTTGGTGTTAAATGTTTTAGAGATCTTCATATATTCTGGATATTTATTCTCTGTGAAATGAATAGATAACAAATATTTTCTTTCATTCTCTAGGCTATATTCTTCCTATTAACTGCATCCTTTGTTGAGAAGAGCCTTTGATTTCATGAAATACCATAATCAGTTCTTGCTATTCTGTACTGAGCTACTGAAGTCTGTGTCTTGTTCAAGAAATCATTGCCTATTTTCATATCATGAGGAGTGTACCAACTGTTTCCGTCTAGTAGTCAAAATGGCATGTCTTACATTAAGACAATGATTTTTAGAAAAAACAATATGTTTAAAATGTTATGGCTATATGGGTTATTTCATAAAACTTGGTTTTCTCATCTATTTTGTGAAGTAAATTACAATTTGGATAAATATGTTTATCAGCAATTATTACATTATACTACTGGTTTAGTTAATAGGATTATGTATAATTGGTAAATGAAGCCAAGAACTTAAATTCCAGAGTTAATTTGCATATGGACTTGGGAATTTAACTCAGTGATAGGGCACTTGCCTAACAAGCACAAGGTCCCAAACACTAAGAAAAAAAAAGAATTAATTTGCATGAAACATTGTATATTGTAAATGTTCTGATGTTAATCACAATTGTGGTAGAGGGAATCATTTTAATGTTTATTTTTGTTACTCAGTACATATGATTTTATCAAAAGAAATTATAATATCCAGGGTTATTTGATAAGTATCTTAGTGTAAACATAGAGTTTTAAAAATATTTACAGTTACTACAAGGTAGATTGAACACACATGCATATATAATTGCATAGTAGTAAAGACTTTTCCAAGTAGCATGGTCTAATTTAGAGCCAACAATATTTATAATACAGAATACTTTTCAAAAAAAAAAAAAGCAGTTCCTGAGTTAAAATTGGGATATCAAAGAAGATGGCCATGTGCCCAGTGAAATAGACCCATGTTGGGGGAATAGTGCCACTAGAAATGCCAGAATGAATGCTGTATCAATTATATAACAAAATAAGGCAACTGTGGATATTATTGTATTTTATTTGATTCTAGTTAAATAAACTAAAGGAATAACTATATTCTACATTTAGGACTGTGTTAGAATTCTCAAAATTTAGAAGGTCTGTTTTATTGTGTCCATTGTTTTATTTACTCTATCATTTGACCATGTCATGGTCTTCACATTTGATTGCTCATATCAATCAGAAGTTGGTTTCTATGTGGTCTCTTCTCTAAGTCTTTGAAAAAGAATTAATGAGATTAAATCCATTCATGGAAGAGATTAGTTATCATTGGTCAACTAATTGAGTGAGCAATGGGCTACCTCCCATCTTCACCAACAGGAATTTTAGGATCTCAAGTGAAAAATAAAAAAAATAATGTTCAGAAAAGTATTTCAGGATTCTATTGTATTACATAAGTATAGATGCTTATAATGAGAATATTTGGTAGAATGGTTGTAAGATGCAGCAGAATTTACATTACAGAAAAGGTAAGTTATCATATTATGGAGGAACAAGTGACCCAGTATTACCCACATGCCCTTACTTTTACCTCTAGCAGCAGACTTACCTACATTTTTCTCCTAAGTTCTCAATTTAGTGGACAAAGAATCTTTCCCCCTATAAATAGGTTTTATATGTCATGAATCAGGGATAAAGCTTAATACTAAGAACTTAGAAAGGTTTTTATATACATTCTTAATAGACCAGGATGATTATTACCCAACCAATCTAGTCTGCTCACACTGCAGAAGCTTAACAAAGGATGATAGAAAAGAAGTCAAAATAATGGGGGAAACACCCTGAGATGATGGTTTAGAAAACACAGATATATGAAGAAATTTTCATAATGATGAAACAATTGCAGCAAGCAAGGATCAGATGTGCTCATTTGTGCTACTCTGGCTTTTTTTTTTTTTTTAATACTTTATTTTTTTTTTCTTCAAGTTACATCTCAGTAACAAACCCCTCCCTATTCCCCCTTCCTATCCCGCCCTTCCACCCTCTTCCCTCCAGAAGTTTCCCCTTTCAGTCCAACAGCTGGTTCCTTCTCTTATAACAGTAAGTATTATACAAAACCATAGATATAAATATGCCACATTTATGAGAGTAAATTGGCCCAGTATACCTTCCCAATGTTCAGTTTATACCTATTTGGCCCCTGACTTTAATATTCTACTATCTACCCAACTCCATGAGTTTAAAGGTCTATATGTGACCCAACATTCATACTATCTTGCAACACACTTTTAAGAGTATCTTCTTAGATCTATAACACCCTCTTGATTCCTAAACAGTTCAAAATTTAACTATAAGATTCTATCTGTCTATTCTTCAACCACCTCAGAGGCCTGAGAGGGATAAATATATTTGCTTATATAGAAAGTGCAGAGCCTGCAGCTTCCAAAACTAAGAAAGAACATACCAATAACTGCCTGGACAGTTCCCATTTTCTCTCCATACATTCCAGCATCAATCTTCAGGCTTTGGGTCCTGTTTCTCTGACAGACATTTGTTGTAGAGCAGGGATTATGAAGGACTTACCTACCCTGTCTTGGCAGAGTTAGGCTGTCGACTTCCCTGCTACCAAGTTTTGTCCTTTTTGGACAGCAGTCTGTCTGCAGTTGGTGCAAGGGGTTTTTTCATGCCAAGAGAAAGGCTTGCCACTAATTCAACCATCTTACAGTGGAGGTTCTTCGATGCTTATCTTCTACTTGGAGTAGAATAGGGAGTGCTGTCAGGCGCTGATATGTCTCGATATCAAAAAAAATCTTGATTTAAGATAACATCTTTGAATGCCATATTCTGCAGATCTCTAGGGGTTTTTGAAGATGCCCTATCCATCTCTTGTATTTAGATAAGCAAATGTTGCTTGTCTCTTAGCAACTTGATTACTGGGTAGTTTAGAGAATATCTGTGATAGACTGTCATAGTAGCTAACAAAGAGACATGTTTGCATGACTAGGAGTTTGTTTTAACTATCCTAGACCGTTTTAGACGGTTGGTATCAAGAGGTCAGAGCTTCACATTTTATTTTTAAGTATCTCTAGGTATGATACCATTGGGAGGCATTATCTTTAAATTTGTATCAATATACAAAGATCTATTCAATTGTGGTTAAATATACTCTTAATTATGTATCAATATACCAAGATCAATGCCTATGTAGCCCAATATAATCTTAATATTACGTCCATATGCAAGGGTCAATACCATGGTGGCCAACTATAATCTTAATTTTGTATCAATATACAAAGATCAATACCGATGTAATCCAATACAATCTTATTTTTGCACAATAAACAATGGTCAATATCACTTTAGCCAAATAAACTACTAATTTTGTGTCAATATACAAAGGTATAAGGGCATATTCAATAATCTGCCCCTTCTTCTTGGACCTTCCTGTGCTATGTCTATATCTCATTTTTCTCAAGCCCATGCACTCCTACATAGGAGAGGAAGAAGGATACAGAAAAGGAAAAGTAGGAATTCCCTGGGGCTAACCTCCAAAACCCATTAAGACAGGACCATTTATCAGCTTGTAGTCTCTTCCCCTACATAACAGAGTTTTCAGTTATCCTTCAAATAACCAAAAAGAAGGGCGGAGAAACACCCTCCCCACCCTCTGGGCATGGGACTTCGCTCTCTTAAAGTGACTTCCTGCTGATTTGGGTTGTAGTAGACCTGTTTGGGGCCCCAACCCAAATGGGAAAAATGATTAAAAATGTTAGTACAATCCTTTTATGTTCAGTCCTTCTGTTCTCAGCTGTTTAGATGACCTAAGGGGTTTGTAGGCAGAAGCTGATCTTGCAGGCTTCACTGAGGTTCCGGCCGGGGCATTGTGTAGAGCTGAACGGTCCCAGCGACATTGGATTGCAGTGGTGGTTGCAGGCCCCCGATGGAGACAGCTATTGAGGAAGTCTGCCAGGCAGAATCAACTGGGTCACTCATCCTCCTTGGTGCCTGATTCTGCTCTCTGCTGAGGATTCCGCTGTCCGCCGTCCCCGGGCTCCCCTAATGGACACTTCGATTCTCCTGGCGCCTCACCAAATGGGAGTTCCCGAATCCCCGGTTTAGTGGCCTCCGTGTCTGTGAGAGATGTGGAGAGCCTTGCCCTGGGACTTTTAACAGTCCCTTGGGAGCTGTGAGTGTTCGGGGGGGGGGGTCTAGCCCCTCCGGTTTTTGCACAGTGCCCAATAACTCTGTGTTTTTTATGGCTCTTCCCCCCCCCCCCCCCGCGTTCAGAATGCGTCAGTGTAGGTCGCCGCCATCTTCGCTCCCCGCTACTCTGGCTTTTTAAGGTGTGTGTCTCTTCTTTTGGCTACAGGACTGGGACATCGCCATCCATCTTGGACCCCTTGACTGGTTAAACTGTGTGCTAATTCATGAGAGAGGAAATAGGGTTTTAATACTTCCCAGTGCCACCTGAAGGTGATGAGGGGTTTTGGTTTTTGTAAAACTAAAGAAACACACTGTATCAGCTAACATCCTAATTAAGAAGCAACTGTCAAGAAGAAAGAACAAGGCTCAAAAATCATTCTTTTCAAGAGAAGTTACAGAGGACAGATTCGTCAGTGGTACATTATGTGACACTATGGAAAGACAGAGGGGCCATTTAAAAGGCATTTGTGTTTGAGGCGATTTACACACTCGCCAGAACTATAAATGCTCCATTGTGCCTGAGACCAATATACAAATATATCTGTTACATGTACAGGAAAGCTCTGTAAGGTGTGAAATGTTTGGTTAAATCCTACCCTCATGTCTGTGGCATCATTGACAGACTATATGATTTCTCTATAAAGTGAGTATACCACAGAACTTGTTCTCTGTGGCTTTTATGAAGATTGAGTAAGCAAGTACCTGCAAAGTTTAGAAACTCTTAGGCTACATATGTGCTGTAATGTAGACACAGGGGGCCTTTTTGCCCATTGAACAGGATAATCTCCAAAGGAAATTTATTTTCTTAAAATCTCATTTGCTCATTCAATAGTCTAGATCTAATTATCATTGTTGGCATTGTTAATTTCCATTTCAGTATGATTTAGCTATTTTAAGCCACTTTTAATTTGCCATGTGATGCCTTCCTTTTGAATCTCTGTCACTTGTCTAACATTATAGCAAACGGGACGCCATTACTGAAAGTCTGGTGCCTCCTGTCAAGAATGTGTTCTGTTATGTATTTTAGAGCCTATGGCAGTGGGGAAAACACTGGGTCTCCGCAGAGCTTTGTTTAGTTTCTGAGCAGAAGTTAAGGGCCATACTTATGTAAATGCAAAGTTTGATGTTTTTATCTTTGCTTCAGAGTAGATGTGACTAGAGCAGCTAAGCATTAAGGCAAATTTATCTGAAAACTGATGGAAAAAACAGAGAAAGAGTTGTAGAAATGAGGAATAAAGTGAACATTCAGATAGATCCTCTCTATTGATCTTTCAGCTGCAAAGTGGGCAGAAACTGTTTTTAATGGATAATTAGGCTGAGTCAATGTTCTCCTGAAAGAGAAAAAAAATCAAGCAAAATTGTGTGTAAATTACATGAGGACCATGTAAGACTTTCCTGTTAGTGCTCCAACCTTATGTGGCTGTAACTGCTGTTCTAAATAATCACACATATCCCTCTTTTCAAATATCAGACTATTCAAGCAATGGACCACAAGGAATTAAACTTTCTCTATCAATTCAGTAGTTTCACTTATCTGAAAATATTTCATCTTGTTTTGTCAACAGTATCAACCCACTTTACAGAAGAGATTGGAGAAGAGACAATAAAACACTTGACCAGTACTGTGTAACTGTTGTCCTCTAATCAATCCTGAACTCATCCACCACACAAATGGATTTAGTGACCACTGAAGCCATACCTATGTTCCTCTGTTTATTGTAGCAACAATATCATACTGTTCCAGGACCTGTTATGAATACGTGTCTCCTTGATCAGTGTATCAGGACTAGAGGACTGACTTTCCATGCAGGGACCACTGACACCCAAGATTTGACTTCTAAACTCTGTAGATTATTATCCATTTTATCAACCAAATAAATTCCTCACTTTGTATCTTGAGACACACCTGGCTGCTACTATGGGAAGAATAGATCCTGAAGTCAGAATACTGGGTTTCAATCCATACCTTTTGGTAAACCTTCAGTTGCCTGAGATTAAGAACGTGATCACAGTACCATTCATTTACAGAATAGAATTATTTGGTAAATATTTGGTGGTGGATTATTGTGCTGTATAAAATGAATCAACATATGTGGAATCCTTAGTATAGTGTTCTCTTTTAGTATAGATTTTTTGCATTTTTTTCCTTTATTTTTTATATCTTCAAATTATATCTCAATCGCAGTCCCCTCCATATTCACCCCTCCAGTACCACCCTCCCACCCTCATCCCCCATCCTCTTCCCTTTTTTTTTTCTTTTAAGTTTAAGGTATATCTTATTTCCCGCTACAGTTTTCCCTTTCAGTCCAACAAATGGCTCTTTCTCTTATAATAATAAATACAGTACAAAACAACAGAGGTAATTAGGCCACAGTTATGAGGGTTATATGGCTTAGCGTATATTCCCAATGTCCAGTCCATATGTATTTGGTACCTGACTTTAACACTCTACTATCTAAACATCTCTATGAGTTTAAAGTTCTATATCTGACTCAACATTCATACTAACTTGAAACACAATTTTAAAAGTATCTTCTTAGATCTATAACACTCTCTTGACTCCTAAACAACTCAAAATTTAATTATGAGACTCTAGATATCTGTTCTTCAACCACCTCAGAGACATGAGAGGGATAAATATATCTGATTTTATAGGAAGTACAGGGCCTACAGCTTCAAAAACTAAGAAATGACATACCAGTGGCTGCCTGGACAGTTCCCATTTTCTCTCCATATATTATTGCATTGATCTTCAGTCCTTTGGCCCCGTTTCTCTGACAGACATTGATTGTACAGCAGGGGTTATGAAGGACTTACCTACCCTGTCTTGGCAGAGCTAGGCTGTCGACTTACCTGCTTCCAGGTTTTGTCCTTTTTGGACAGCATTCTGTCTACAGTTGGAGCAAGGGGCTTTTCCTACCAAGAGATAGGCTTGCAACTAATTCAATCATCTCCCACTGGAGATTCTTCGATGCTCATCTTCTACTTGGAGGAGAATAGGGGGTGCTGTCAGGAGTTGATATGTCTTGATATAAAAAAATCTAAAGTTATGAAAACATCTTTGAATGCCATATTCTGCAGATCTCTTGAGGTTTTTGTGAGGCCCTATCTATCTCTTATATTAGGGTAAGCAGATGTTGCTTGTCTCGTAGCAGCTTTATTTCTGATTAGCTTAGAAAATAACTATAATAGGCTGTCATAGTACCTAACAGAATGACTAGCTTGCATAACCATTAGTTTGCATTTCTTAATTATCCTAAACAGTTTATGACAATTAGTAGTAAAAGGCCGAAACATCACATTTCATTTTTTTTCTTTACCTCCTAATCCTTCCATCCCATTTCTCTGGGGTAGAGTGTCCTTATATAATAGTCCCTCATATCAGTTGAGAGGTCGTATGAGGGCCAAGAGCCTCCTCATTCATTGGGGGTCTATGAAGCAATACCATCAGTGAAAAGTGTCTCATTGCCAGGGAGAGAGAACTACTTACTAGACAAGCAAACCAATAAGCAGACAAAAAGATAAAAAAGACTAAAAAATAGAAAAAATATATAAAAAAAATAAATAAAAAATAAAATTTAAAAATAGAAAGAAATAAGGCAAACAACCCCCTTCACAATAGCCACAAACAACATAAAATACCTAGGGGTAACTCTAACCAAGCAATTAAAGGATCTGTACAACAAGAACTTCAAGCCCTTGAAGAAAGAAATGGAAGAGGCTTTAGAAGATGGAAAGATCTCCCATGCTCATGGATAGATAGGATCAACATAATAAAAATGGCCATCCTACCAAAAGCAATATATAGATTCAATGCAATTCCTATCAAAATACCAACAAAATTTTTTATAGACTTGGAAAGAGCTAGTCTCAATTTCATATGGAACAACAAAAAGCCCAGAATAGCTAAATCAATCCTGTACAATAAAAAAAAAAACATCTGAAGGTATCACCATCCCAGATTTCAAGCTGTACTACAGAGCAATAGTTGTAAAAACAGCATGTTATTGGTATAGAAACAGACCAGTAGATCAATGGAATTGAATTGAAGATCCAGAAATAGACCCACACACTTATGGCCACCTAAATTTTGACAAAGAAGCCAAAACAGCACAATGGAAGAAGGACAGCATCTTCAACAAATGGTGCTGGTCCAACTGGATGTCCACTCGTAAAAGAATGAAATTAGACCCATACTTATCACCTTGTACAAAACTTAAGTCCAAGTGGATCAAAGACCTTAACATAAGACCTGTCACAATAAATCTACTAGAAAAAAAAGTGGGAGAAACCCTCGAACTAATTGGCACAGGTGACAACTTCCTGAACAGAACACCAACAGCTCAGGACCTGAGACCAACAATCAATAAATGAGACCTCATGAAACTGAAAAGCTTCTGTAAGGCAAAAGACACTGTTATTCAAACAAAACGGCAGGCTACAGACTGGGAGAAAATCTTCACCAACCCCACATCTGACAGAGGGCTAATATCCAAAATCTACAAAGAACTCAAGAAATTAAATGCCAAGAAACCAAATAATCCAATCAAAAAATGGGGGACAGAGCTAAATAGAGAATTCACAAAGGAGGAATCCCTAATGGCTGAGAGACACTTGAAGAAATGCTCAACATCCTTAATCATCAGAGAAATGCAACTCAAGACGACTCTGAGATTCCATCTCACACCTGTCAGAATGGCTAAGATCATAAGCTCAAATGATAGCACATGCAGGCGAGGGTGTGGAGAAAGGGGTTTACCCTACTCCATTGCTGGTGGGAATGCAGGCTTGTGCAACCAATATGGAGGTCAGTCTGGCGATATCTTAGAAAACTTGAAATAGCTTTGCCTCAGGACCCAGCCATACCACTTCTGGGTATACACCCAAATGCCTCTTCAAGGAATCATAAGGAAGTTTCCTCATCTATGTTTATAGCAGCCTTATATTTGTAATAGCTAAAAACTGGAAACAACCCAGATGTCCCTCAACTGAAGAATAGGTTAAAAAACTGTGATACATCTACACAATGGAATACTATTCAGCTATCAGGAACAATGAAATTATGCAATTTGCAGCCAAATAGATGGAACTAGAAAAGCTCATCCTGAGTGAGTTAATCCAGACTCAGAAGGATGCATATGGCATCTATTCACTTATAGTAGGGTTTTAGCTATATAGTAGAAGGTATTGATACTACAACTAACACACCAAAGGGAACTTGGACATAGTATAGTGTTTTCTACTCAGTCAGTTTCCAAATAATGAAGATATTACTGACATAACTTAAAATACAAAGGCAAAGCTTTTCTGAATTGATATTACAAGTTATTTCCATTAGAAGTGATGATACTAAATTAAAAAATTATATTATGTTCTCTGGATTTCTTCCATAAATATAAAAAAACATTACTTAATTAATGAGCTAGAGGGAAAGGATTAACATAAATTTCAGTTCTTTCTCATTATTTTAAAAGTTCCTTGTGAGCTTTTCAGTCCTTAACTCTAGAGGGATTAATGTTTGTGTCCTTCTTCTCTTCATCCTATGTAATCCTCATTAGAGCTAAAGTCGCCAATAATTACTCTCCAAGTCAGAATGTTTTGCGCTTCCACAGATATCTTGCCCCAGTCTACAGTGTCTGTTACGTTGCTCCTTGTATAAATTTCTCCTCTATTCTCCTATGCATGTGAACTGTTTTTATATAAGTCTTCCTAGCTCTCACATTGCTGTGGTCCATGAGGCTCCACGAACACATTCCAGAGATCGCTGACTTACATCTGATCTCAGTTCCTACCCCAATTTTATCCTCAGAGCCATCACCCAGGGCCAGGTGATTATCATCTCTCACATGAAATGTTTCAATTACTTGCCAACTGTTTTCCCCAGATAAAATCTATTGCTTTTTATACCCTACATGCAACTGCCAGAACTTTCTTAATAAAATACAGATTCTATCCCGCTGCCTATCTGTATAATGATCTCTCTGACTCAAAGGGATGATGGCTAAAGGTCACATGCTGTTTATTGCTTAACTGCTGACTCTCGTCGCATCTCCACATCAGACCCTAGTTCTTTAGTTACTACTTCTGAAGACATGGTGGCATCCCATAGGCAAACTCTTCCTCTCACCCCATATCATGCATTTGTCTCTTTTCCCAGTTATCAATGCCAATGTTCAGTTACTTTTTTTCTGCAGAAATAGATCCTCATTCTACCTGCTAACAGTAATCAATATCCTTCTTTCATTGCTCAAATTGTTAGGAAAGTAAGTTTATTAAAATGCTTAGAATTGTTTGATTCCTAGATCAATATTGAGAAAGTGAGTCTAAAACGCATGCAAATGGATATTTATGAAAATGACTGAAGAAGTTGCATGTGTGTTTTTAAAAGCTATAAATGAAAAATTACAAGTTAGGTATGCTGTTTAAAAAAAAAAAAAAAAAAAAACTAAAATATCCCAGTCATTTGATTTTACCAATGAAGACTCAAGAGCCACATGCTGGGTTGAAAACCTGCTAGGTCAGAGGCAGAGAAAGGACCCAGCTGATGTTCCTATTCAAGTTAAATTCATAGATGAAAAAAACCCAGAGCTAAAGGGCCAAAAGCTCAAAGATGAAATCTAATAGAAGAACCTACAGAAGGAAGCCTTGAAGGAGAAAACCTTCTGAAGGATAAGGTCCGAAAGAAGAACTCTCAACTCATTCTCCACACTGTCTTAAATCCCCCTCAGCTCAATGTGCCTCCTTTCTGTTTAATCCCTGTCAGCTGGTTTCTTGCCCTTTGACCTAGGATTAACTTCATTTAATTTTATGTACAGAAGGCTCTTGGATTAAAGGTGTGTGCTTAGAGCTGAACCACACCATAACCATTTTTTTTTAACAGAAACAGAAAGCTCTAGGATTAAAGGCTGAGCCCTAGCACAATTAGGAACAGGCTTTTACAGTTTCTTGGGGTTTACAATGTGATCTTATTCTGCAACATAAGCATTCTGTACATGTGCACTGTCTACTATGGGCTCATGTGATCAGACACTATATGACCTTCTTAATTCAGTGTACATGTCAGCACAATCAACATGTGAAGGAGGTAAAGAGGCAGGTTAGAGTGACTGGAAAGTCTCAGTGGTGTGCGAGCTCTGCTGCCACAGTGGCTTGCCCTCATCACGTGTGCAGACCTGTGCTCCAGCTCTGGTCTCTAAAGATGAACCTACACGGTCTTCATTCATGTTGTAGGAACAAAAGAATGTTCTGCAATTAAAGCATTTATTACCTGTGGCTTTATACTGTCCTTCCTTCAGGCATCATATACATGAACTTTGTGTACTTTTTGAAGGTCTGCTTCCACCCCGAGGATTCTGTCCATCTATCCACCACCTGTACCCTCCATGGTGTCCATATGCTGTGGACAAACAGAAAATACTTGTTGATATAAATGGTGTTAGTTTGAAATATTGAAGAGAATTACCAACAATTTCACCTTTTCCCCTTTTCTTCATTGATATGGAGGTCAGAAGTAGAGCAATAGTGGCAGAGATTAATTTTAGATGTTTCTATATTTAAAAACTAATTAACTTTCATAGGAATTAGTTGAGAAAGCACTAAGATTATATCAAGACAATTATAACTTTTTATATATAATTTCTATAAAATAAGGGTAATGAAGCAAAGTGTCTATAAAATGAATGAATAATTAAAAGAATATTATTCCTTATAATAATAGTAATACAATGACAGCAGCTGATGTAAAATATTACCCTTGGAGAAATAACACATTAATCATGTTGACCATAAGTTGAATAATTTGAAATTTCCATATTTCTAACATGAAAATTCAATATTGTAAAAACCAAATTTTTATTTTCTTTTTGGAGAAAAGAAAAGGATCTCATGCAACTTAGAATGGCTGCAAATTCACTATATAGGTGGGGATGATTTTGAATGTTTACTCATCTGGCCACTAAATCCCAAGTGCTGTGGTTATGTATACACACAAACAAGTTCAGGTTTACATTGCAATAAGGATGGAGCTCGGGCTCTTTTGCATATCCTAGCCCTCCAATCCAATATTTTAGTCTATATTTTAAATTTCAGATATATTCCTAAAATCCAGAATGAGTGAAACCTCACCTTCAGTATATTCTTGTATAGAACTGTACTCCTGTATACTCCTGTACACACCTGTAGTAACATAGCCTCACTTTTCACTACTATGAGTAACAAAAGGCTTGTTTCCTTTTCTTGTTTCATGAAACTCAGCTTTATCTCCTTTCAAGTTTTGTTTGAGAATGGATATGAAACCTATGAATGAGATAAAATAGAATATGAAAATGTATGATTTTAAAAATGACCTTTACAACTTTGAGAGATGATTCACTGGGTGAGAGCATTTTCTGTGAAAGCAAAAAGACCCAACCTCAAATCTCAGTGTTCAAGGGCACTGCAAACCCAGCATTGGTAGCCTCGGCAGGGGTGAGGAGCACAGAGGCAAGCAGATCTCAAGCCTCACTAGTCAGTAAGCCTAGCTTGGACTGGCAATCTTCAGGTTCAGCAAGGGATTCTTTCTCAAAAACAACTAAGGTGAACTGTACTAGAGGAAGACACCCAATATTCTTCTCTGGCCTTGTCATATGTGTGCATGAGTATCTGCACCTGCATATGTATCTGCGCACACAGCCATATGCATCATACACACTTATTTGTTCTGATGAAGAAAGTACCATATGATTACAGTAGAGAGCCTGAAAGCCCACCCTGAAGACAGGACATAGGTTAGAAAGAAACAGCTACTATGCTCCTTAGCCATTCCATATTCATATTTCCATTTCATGCCTGCCAAATTTTTTCTATACATGCATATAGGTGTTGGGTTTTTTAGATTACTATTGTTTCATTATGAGATCGCATACATAGCATATGGTCAAACCATTTAAGCAGATTAACTTAATGGGTTTTAGCAATTTCACAGATATCAACAACCATCATCACAGTCAGTTTTACAGTCTGTCTTATTACCTGATACTCTGCTGATTCCCTCATATAAACAACCACTCTGTCCCCTTCACTCATCATAGGAATTGAATCAGAACAAGTGTTCAGTGACTGAGCCCTTTTCCTTATCAGACTTCAGGGTTCATTCACGCTGCAGCATCTAGCAGCACTTCATTCCTTCTTATATCCAAACAGTATTCCTCCATAGATACATGTGGTTGTTTATCCATTCATCACTAAGGATTTCTGAATTTTTATATCTTTTGGCTTCAGTACTTCAGTACACAGCACTGATTAGCATCCTTATCCATGATTAGCATCCTTATCCTTGTTTCTGTATTGTAACCGAACTTTTAAATTATTATTTAACACTTATTTATATTACTAAATTCACTTATAACAAACACCAACAATTTCTTAACTATTAATCCTATAAATTCCTACAACCCCTTTAACCTATCCACTAAACCTATTGATAATTATTTTTCTAACCTTTTAGAATGATACAGTCTCTGGGGCAGGTCCTCAGTCGTCAGGAACACAGTCTTTGTTGTAGATTCTTTAACGCACTTAGCAGTCCTTTTTCTGGATCTCTCAGATGCAGATTCGTCAGGGTAAGTTGGTTATTGCAGTCTCACCTTAAATAAGGCTTCAGGCTTTCTTCTCTGTGGGAGACCCCAGCCTTCTGCAGGCCAACTTACTTCTTTTGAATCAGGAACTCAGCTGCTCTGCCTCAGTCCATAAGCCAGGCACCGTTTCCTTTAGGCCACTGATCGGACAGATCAAACCCCTCCAGGCAAAAGCTGAGCCACAGGGTCCAGTCCTTGGCCTTTTGGTGTCTTGGTCAGGCTTTCTTTGCTCACCGGCTTCTTTCTGCTTCAGGGAGAGAGCTGGCCATCAATGGCCAGCCCTTTTTTCAGCAGGACTCTTGGAGCTCTCTAGCATCAGGGGCCTCTTCTTTCTCTGGGCTCCATGCACTGTCCTTAAATAGGAGGAACTCTGTTTCAGCTTAATTTGGGCTCCGCCCACTTAGCAGCTGAAAACAATGTCAGGCCAGATACTTTGTTTCTTCAAGTCTATTGAGTCTTTCCTGTTTTTCCTGACTTCAACCTTGTTTTTCAGTCTATTGAGTCTTTACTGTTTTTGCTGACTTCATGCTGATAATGCTCTTCATGCCCCGAATTAAGAGACAGTATCAGAAACTCCTATATATTTTCTAAATCTAATTTATCTAACCCCTACACTGTATGATGTGTACTTGCCTCTTTATTACATGCCTCTGAGTAGAGCTATTGGGTTATGTGCAGTCTACTTTCCTACACAGCTTTGCTACACAGCTACTGAAGACTAATATATCCATCAGTAGAGGTTCTAATGACCCATGATAAAGAAGACAGTAACACAGAAGAGATCACTTAACTACCTTTCAGTAATAATAATTAAATTGAGAATAAAACCATTTTTCCCTCAGCTGGATGCTGTGCTTTCTTGTGTTTCATCTGCCTCTATTCTACAGCTCTAGTTTCTGAAGCTTAATATTTTTACAGTGGATAGATGATATATGATATATATTACTTAGCTAGGTGAAGATAAAAGAACAGAATTAATCTCATTAATCTCTCTCTTCACACACACACACACACACACACACACACACACACACACACCTTTAGGCTTTATTTGTGTGAATCAAGCATCAGTGTCTTGAGTTACAGTATTCTGCGAGACCTAAAAGAAGATAAATGGTGAACTACGTTTTTCACATGCTCATACTCCATACATACAAACACATAAATTAAATAAACATTTTAAAAACCTCAAATCCATTTTATTTGGAAGCTTCAGTTCCTGTGTTATTCTAAGCACCCTGTGTGTGTAAAAGTTCCACTCTTCTAGAACATGACTAATTTTCTCACTTTTCTAGTCCCTGTTTGTATGTCTATCTATTTGGTTGGATGGTTTTGTTTTGTTTTTCCAATGCTGTATTCCATATTGGGAAATAATTGTAAAATTAACTAAAATTAAATGAAATAAGGTTTAAAATGATAAATTGACTACTGTATTTTAGAGAGTACTACCCGTTAATTGGAAATTAATTTTGTTATTGTTAAAAAATAAATGGGATGCTGTAATAATAAACTTAAGTGATATTTGTCACTTTGAAAGCATTTTTTTTTTGCTGCTTTATTCAACAGATGAACCAGAAAGTTAATACTCCCTGCATCACACCATTAGCAGTTTCCAAGCCAGACACAACATAAAGTGTTGTCGAAATTGTGAATATTCGGGGAAAGATTCAAAACTTCCATTAAAGTCTGCTTTACATCAGAGTGTGAGAATGGTCTTATATGGCAAAGGAAGGAGGTGTGTATGGCCACCTGTAAAATATGATACTTATATGCAGTAGATTTATTCACTACAGCATTTGGGAATTGCTTCTGCGTTCTGACATGGATTTCTCCCATTACAGTTAAAGTAAATCTATGTGAACATAAAGGATAAAAGTTCAGCACTCATGGACTGGCTTTCACAGGTGGTCTATTCTCTAAGCATCACTAGATGGAGATAATTAACCTGTAAGAGAGAAGACTGTGAGTGAGGAAGTAATAGTATGCTGCTTCTGAAAGCTTTACAGAAGATAAGTTTTAACAGTCACACATTGGTATGAAAAGGTCCCATAAAACATGGTATCTTCTAGGTAATACTTCCTGTCAACCATTATAGGGCTTCCCTGAAATGATAACATAAGGATAGTATTCCCTAAAGCAATGCCCTGTAGGAAACTGATGCAAGGATTTGAGAGAGAGCTTGTGTGGACCACGATAGCACCCCCTCTCTTGCATTGTGGGTGAAGACTGACTCAGAGTTTGGCTTCTGGCTTCATGCACTCTTGTTTTCTGTCTGACTAGCCATCTGTGTAAATGGGATGCAGTGTGATTTTAAATCTGTCTGGAAGTGAAATTCAGTTACAAGGTAGGAACTGTTAATAGGAGTGAACAAATGGGAGGAAAGGGTGTTGAAATGTGAAACCTCAAGCCCAATCTACTTAAAAAAAAAAAAAACTTGTTTCACCATGATATTAACCTATTGTTATAATTTTTTTAAGTTTTACATTTTCATTTTAATGTGTATATACATTAATTAATATGTGTATATATGTATATATATATATATATATGCATGCATGTGCCTGCTTGAGTTAATGTGCATCACTTGCAGTGGGTGCTCATGGAAGCCAGGAGAAAGGATATGGAACTGAAGTTGCAGTGGTAGTGATCCACTAAGCAGGGATACTGGAAACAGAACCAAGATATTCTGTAAGAGCAGCAAGTGTCTTGTGCACTGAGACATATTTCCAATTTCAATGGCTAGAATAAAATCAGTTTTCCTGTTACTAGTTTACCTGTGAATTGGAAAACTGCCTAGACGTGATGTCTAAGCACTTCTAAGGACACTATAAAATGATGGGCATGTGATCATTATTGGGCTATATTCGTATATACAATGAGCCAATTTACAAAATATCTGTGAGAGGTTTGGAAGAGTCACACAAGCTTGATGGGCAGTAACGTAACTACTTCTCTGGCAAAAATAAACATTCTAGTGAACCTTACTAATTCTGCCTTTTAAGAAGCATACTATGATTTGGGGCATTCTCGTAAATAAAATTAATATTAATTCTGAAAATAGCAGCAGGAGCTGCCTCTGCTTGCACAGAGGAGAATCAGGATGAATATTTAATATGCTGTCCACTTAGGATACTCTAAATATAATTACTGGAATTTATCCAGCTAAAGAAAAAGGAGTGGGAGCGGAAACTGCATAATGCTTATTTTAATTAGGTGAAATTATGTGGTTCAATGAAGCATGTCAGTTTGCATAATGAGAGGACAGCCTCGTGTTTATAGGAGAGTTATTGGTGACAAAAATGTGGACAACATGAATGCTTGAAAGCCACAATTTTATCTTTCACTCATAATTTCCTACAGTGCTCTTAATATGTAAATTAATAGCAAGGAGGAGTAAAGAGAGTAAGGTAGGGAAATCTTATATTCTGTGTTCAAGAAAGATGATGGTCATCTACTCAGAACATGTCTGAGGAAGATCTAAATCATGGTCTGTAGCAGTAACTTCCACTTCTTGCCCAAATGATAGCAATAGGCACATAAGTATAAACACTACACACACAACATTTGTGCATGTCCATGTCCGTGTCCGTGTGTTCCTTGAGAAAGCAAGAAACATATTTCCTGGCAAAAAACATTTGAACTTATAACAATCTATTTGCAGCATAAATTTTATTTCAAAATAATAATCGGATTCATTTCCAATGGCCCAAGGGAAGGTGCTTTTTAAAGCATGTACTGAGGATTGTTGATTTCCATTTTATATCTGATTTCACATAATTTACATTAAGTTATCACTAGTGTATGCTTCCTTTCCACCTTTCCACAGCACCATTAAGAAGCATTTAAAAAGACTAAATAGAGGAAATAAATAAATATTGTATAATGCCCAAGGGATGATAGTTTCATATTTTTTTGTTCCCCTATTTAAATAATTAGCTCATAGTTTCACTATAAGCAATACTCCATAAATATAGCTGTTTGGGTGATGTTATTAACTTAAAGAAAAGAAATTTATTTCCCAAATATCTCAAAAATTGTGTTTAAAAAAATCTATTATATATATATGTATATATACACACAATATCATAGATTGAAAACATGAACAATGGTAAATTGTAAACAAAATAAAAATGGGTCTAAAATTATGGGAAGATAAAGAAGTTTAATGGATGCAGAAAATAAATGAAATAAAAATTAGGAAATTACTAAACACCAAAAGCTCCCAAGCGAGTACTGATTAAGGTAATTTAAGGTTGTTCTGTCTCAAAATAATGGTAATTTTTTAAAAAATTGTTATTTGTTTATTTATTTATTTTAGTATGTATGAGTGTTTTGCCTGCATGTATCTAAGTGTGCAATGTGTGTCCAGAACCCTTGAAGAACAGACAATGGCATTGGAAATTGTGAAATTGGAAGCATAAAAGGTTGTACAATGTCATGTGGGTACTAGGAATCAAATCTGGGCCCTCTGTAAAACAAGCAAGTGTTTTTTAACTGCTAATAAAGACAATTTTAAGTGAGAATTAGGAAAAACAGAAACAAGCTAAAAGATAAGAATGTGATAAAGAAAAACAATTTCAAATGGGTATAGGGGTCTTTGTGGAGAAAGCTAGAGGGGCCATGTCTGTGATTTCTATTCCAGAGAAACAAAGAACTAAGGAATATCATTGATATTCAAAATCCTAGTCTAGCCACAACCTTATTTCCCAAGGAGGCCTGCTGGCCCCAGAAATATCCAGGCCTGCAGGTCCCCAAGAACATTCAGATTAGACCTTGCCCATCCTTTCTCCAACCTACCCGGCCTACCCAATACACAACTAGTAGAGAACAGACAGGTTAGATCCCACTCAGCCTTTCTCCTGACTTCTGGGCCCACCTGGGACACACCAGCAGATTACAATGCAGGTCTTCAGGACCCCAGGAACACCCAGCCAACAGAAGTGAACAGCCTGCTATTCCTTAGATTCCATTATTAGGACCAAGGCTCTCACTGATTTCCTGTCTGCATCAAGAAAATACAGCCAACACCAGCTAAAGGCCAGTGTAAGAAAATAATGAACCAGAGCCAAGGCAATATGACATCACCAAAACTCAGCTACACTACTACAGCAAGCCCTGGATACCCTGACACAGCTGAACCAAAAAAAAAAAAAAAAAAAAAAATGAACTTAAATCCAAACTTTTAAAGATGATAGAGGCCCTCAAAAGGATATGAATAAATCCTTTCAAGAAATGCAGGAAAATATAACTAAACAAGTGGAGAAAATGGATAAAACTCTTCAAGTCTTAAAAATGGAAATAGCAGCAATAAAGAAAACACAAACTAAGGGAATCCTGGAGATGGAAAACCTGGGGAAGAGAACAGGAACTACAGACACAACTCACCAACCGATTACAAGAGATGGAAGAGAGAATCTCAGGCCTACAAGATACAATTTAAGAAATCGACACATTGGTCAAAGAAATGTTAAATCTAAAAAATTCCTGACACAAAACATCCAAGAAATCTGGGACACTATGTAAAGACTAGCTCTGAGGCCCAGAAAATATTTTCAACAAAATCATAGAAGAAAACTTCCCTAACCAAAAGAAAGAGATGCCTATAAACACACAAGAAGCTTACAGAACACCAAGTAGACTGGACCAAAAAAGAAAATCCTGCCACATAATAATCAAAATGCTTAATGTACAGAACAAAGAAGACTATTAAAAGCTGCAAGTGAAGGAAATTCGATTAGCTGAGCTAGGACAATTACTGTTCCATGTTTTATACTGCAAAAGTGTCTATGATTTTAATATATATGTTATAGGTTGATGGAAAGTAAATGATAGTTAATGTTCTTGAAAATCTCAACTTGCAGAATAATTTAAAAATAAAATTTCAAGTTACTAAAAAAAAAAGCTGCAAGGGAAAAAGACCAAATAACATATAAAGGCAGAATCATACCTGAATTCTCTTCGGGAACTCTAAAAGCCAGAAAGGACTGGGGATACATCTTGTAGACCCTAAGAACCACAGATGTCAGCCCAGACTACTACACACAGCAAAACTCATAATCATCAAAGATGGAGAAAACAAGATATGCCAGGACAAAATGAAATATAAACAATAAGGATCCACAAATTCACCCCTACAGAAGATACTAGAAGGAAGCTCTAACCCAAGGAGGCTACCCAGGAAAATACAGGAAATAAACAACCCACATCAGCAAGACCAAATGAAGGGAAATAGACACACTGTACTACCACTAATGTCAAAATAACAGAAAGCAATTGTCACTAGTCATTAATATCTCTCAACATCAATGGACTAAATTCCTCAATAAAAAGACTGGCTAACAGAATGGATGTGAAAACAGGATCCATCACCCTGCTGCATACAAGGAACACACCTCAGAAACAAAGACAGGAATCATCTCAGAGAATAGGACTCGGAAAAGGATTTCCAAGCAAATGGAACCAAGAAGCAAACTGGAGTAACCATTCTAGTATCTAATAAAGTGGACTTTTAACCAAAATTAATCAAGAGTTAGGGAAGGACACTTCATACTCATCAAAAGAAAAATCCAAAGCAAGGACACTCTCATTTGTAAAAGAAATATTACTAAAGCTTAAATCCCTCATCTAACCCCACACATTAATAGTGGGAGACTTCAACAACCCACTCTCACCAATGACAAATCATTAAGACAGAAACTAACCAGAGAAATAATGAAACTAGCAAATGTCATGAATAAAATGGACCTAACAGATATCTACAGAACATTTCACCCAAACACAAAGGAATATACCTTCTTCTGAGCACCTCCTGGAACCTTCTCCAAATTGAACATATACTCAAACACAAAGCAAGTCTCAACAGATACAAGAATATTAATATAATCCCTTGTATTTTATCAGACCATCATGGGTTAAAGCTGGACTTCAACAACAATAAAAACAACAGAAAGCATACAAAACCATGGAAACTTGACATCTCTCTACTAAATGACCACTGGGTCAGGGAAAAAAGTAAAGTAATTAAAGACTTTCTAGAATTCAATGAAAATTAAGGCACAACATATCCAAACTTACAGGACATAATAAAAACAGTGAATAGGGAATTCCTGTTTAGTGCTAATAGGGAAATTCATACCACTGAGCACTTTCATAATGAAGTTAGAGAGATCTCATACTGGTAACTTAAAAGCAAAGCTAAAAACTCTAGAACACAAAGAAGCTACCATAACCAAGAAGAGCAGACAGCAGGAAATAATCAAATTCAAGGCTGAAATTAATAAATTAGAAACAAAGAAAACAATACAAAGAGTCAATTAAACTGAGAGCTAGTTCTTTGGGAAAATCAACAAAATAGACAAATCTCCAGACAAACTGGAGGAATGAGGAAAGGCCAAGAATCAGATGTGGGGAGAGCCCAGATGAGGGGGTGAGAGAGAAGGGAAATTGGTGTTGAGGCATCTCTGGGACAAACAGGAGACCTTGGATAGTGGAGTGTCATAGGAGGATATGGTGATGACCCTACCTGAGACTCCTAGCAGTAGAGGATATTGAGACTGAAGTGACCACATCAGGTAGCCAGACAGGACTTCCAGTGGAGGGAAGGGGACATCAACCCACCCCTAAAACCTGCTACCCAAAATTTGTCCTGTCTACAAGATATGCAGGGATAAAAGTTTGAACAAAGTTTCAGAGAATGGACAACCAATGACTGGCCCACCTCATGGGAGAAACCCACCCCTGACACTATTAATGATACTCTGCTTTCCTTGCAGACAGGACTGTAGCATAACCTCCATCTGAGAGGATTCATCCAGCAGAAATTGGAAACAGATACAGAGACCCACAGACAAACATTAGGTGAAACTCGGGGAGTCTTGTGGAAGAGTTGGGGAAGGACTGAGGAAGCTGGAGGGGTCAAGGACACCACAAGAAGATCTACAGAGCCAATTAATCTGGGCCCAGGGGCACTCATAGAGACTGAGTCACTAACCAGAGAACATGCATTGACTGGTCCTAGACCCACTGCACATAGGAAGTTGATGGGCTGTTGGGTCCTCAAGTGGATCCCCTAACAATTGTAGTTGGGAATGTCTCTGACTTGGACTCTGTCTCCTCCCTCTGGATCCTACTTTCCTAGCAGAGTTGCCTTGTCTTGTCTCAGTGAAAGAGGAGGAACTTAATACTGATGCAATTTGATGTGCCAGGGTGGGTTGGTACCAGGTGGACAGGTACAGAGGAAGTAGGTGGAAGGGTGGGGCTGGGAGGAGAGGAGGGAGTGGGATTGTGATTGGGATGTAAAATAAACAAATAAATAATTAAATGGGGGAAGAAATAAAAAAAAAAACCCTAGTCTAACAAAACCTTAAAAAACAGGAAAGAAAATCTTTATCAATGTATTGTGAAGGTCTGCCGGATGTAGATACACTGGGAAAATGACTCAGATTGAGCAAAGGTGAGCCCTTCTGTTGCAGAATGTTTGATCACATTGTGAACCCCCTGAGTTTGTGAAATGAAAATTTGGTTTGTAAACATGGAATGGCTCATCATTCACTCCTAGAGCTTTCTGTTTACTGTAAACAAACGGTTATGATATGGCACAGCTCTAAGCACACACCTTTAATCCAAGACTTTACTGTACACAATATTAAATAAAGTTAACCCTAGGTCTAGAGGTGGGACAAGAAACCAGCTGACAGGGATTAAACAGAAAGAAGGGACACTGAGCTGAGGGTATTTAAGACAGTGTGGAGAAGGAGTTGGGGCTCCTGCAGAGAAGTTGCTTCAGAGCTTCCTTCATGATTCCTTCAGGGTGTCTTCAGAGGTTTTTTTCTTTCTAGGTTTCTTCCTCTAGGTTCTTCCAGACATTTTAGCTTAGGGCTTTTGGCTGGGACTTTGGTGGAATACGAAGATCAGCTGGGTGCTTTCTCTGTCTCTCTGAACTAGCAGGTTTTCATCCCAGCATCT
Organism: Lophiomys imhausi; assembly: GCA_907164525.1. Lineage (NCBI taxonomy): Eukaryota > Metazoa > Chordata > Mammalia > Rodentia > Muridae > Lophiomys > Lophiomys imhausi. The sequence continues at coordinate 1,252,052 of CAJQZJ010033015.1, read as the reverse complement.
AACTGCTGAGTCTTCATTGATAAAATCAAATGACTGGGATATTTTAGTTTTAGTTTTTTAAAATGGCACCCTCATAAAATAGTAAAATTTCACACAAATTCTTAAGTATTTAGTAAGATTATATTTTTACTCAAAAGCACAAAATACCACCATCAAGTAGTGTACTCAATGTTCTTCTAATTATAATTCCATGATCATTCATATTGAGGTAGCAATTGGTTTTATGATTAGGCATACACCTTTAATCCTAGTCCTGGAAAGCTGAAGCAGGAAAATTTTGACTTCCAGCCTAGCCTGGGCTACATAATAAACACCCATCTAAAAAGAAAACAAATAAAAATAAAACAATTATTAACCTTGATTAAACAAAAATATGGGAAAGCCATTTTAGAATCGATAGTAATAAATTATTCATCTGTGAACTGTACTCTTTCCTTTAAAAACAAGATTAGAGATACAATGTAAAAGAAATAATGTTATTTTGTAATTTAAACATTTATAATCTTATTGTATTTTCTGTATAATATTGTATTGGTGCATTATAAAGTATGTAATTCAAATTAGGTTATAAAAAATTAAATTTGATTTTTATAAGGGATCATTGAAGTTTCCTGTAAGTAAAATTACTTTAAATTATGATGAAATAGAAATGTGCACTTTATCATCCATAACTCTAGACTATGTGTTAATAATCCCAAGTCACTATGTGCCTGTCAGCCCATCGACCTAAATGCATTGTATTATATATGTATAATATATATGTATACATGGACACACAACATTATACATACCTACATAATGTGTCAGAAGTCTCTGAGAATGTTCATTTTGATAACTTGGCACTAGAATGAAGTCTTCATCAATAAGGAAAATGAACAGCATAACAATTGTTGCCTCCACCTTTTTGTTTTTGTTTTTGTTTGCTCTTAGCTAAACTAGTCTCTTGACTAACATGGCGCCAAACTAACCCTGGCTCATCGAATCAATCAGGCCTATGAACATCTTCTGCTGAGGCCAGACATTGGAAACTAACCCCCTTTAACTGTTTGAAGCACCAACTATGTTAATAATTTAATAATTGAGAAAGGCTGAAAATGTTTTAATTGCTTTTGAAAATAAAATAAAATACTCAACTTAGTAGTCCCTCTCCTGCTTCTGTGTTTATTGTATCTTTAAAGCCAAGCATATACACGTATTTGATCTTGACCTTTTAAAACATATTAAGGTACTAATAATGTTCATCTCTATTCATTTTTACTAATTTTGAAAATAATTTATAGCCTCACTTCTGAGCTTTAACAGAAGTGGGTGATATTAGGGGAGACATTTTCTAACAATATTGTCATGTGATCTTTTGAACTACACTCCACCTGCTAGTTTTCCCTTGTTGGTCACTTTTGTGCAACTCCTCCCCTGACTCTGACCATTGATAACAATGGGGTAAGAAAGGAACAACTTTCATAGCAGGTTTCACCAGCAAAACACCAGCATTTTTATGAGATGGTTCAGCCAGCTGCATCAGTAAATCTGCACGGTAACCATGCACTGGCTTTTAATGAGATGTCCAACATATAGGAAGAGAATATTTCCACATGGCATCTGAGAGAAGCCCTACAGACTTCCATTCCACTCCTTGACTTCTCTGAATGGAGAGGAAACACCACACCCAGCTAGCAATGTGAAGATCCCCTCACTTCAGGCCAGCCTGCCCCTCCTGCCATTCCTGTGTAAGGTCCTTAATAATGTCTGCTTCTTGACCTGACCCTGGAGCAGTCCCTGAGAGGAGGTGCTGGGCAGTTCAGCGGTTTAGCGGGTCTGCCCTGCTCCAAGGTTCCTCCAGGAGAGGCTTGCATTCACCAGCTCTAAGAACAAGAGCCTTTTCATAACCTCAATTATCACGAGGTCAACATATCACCCTGTGTTTGCTAGTGGCACTTAGCCTGCCTAGCAGTAGCTGGGACTGAGAAAGGCTCTGAATTCCATTGAAATGGCCAGAAGTGTTGGTCTCTTGCTGACAGAGGACACAGGGCATATTTTCTGATAATTGGCTTTTTGAGCCACCAATCCCAGGCCTGATTTAGCCTGATCAAGATTAAGCACCTACTAGTAATTCAAAAGGAATTCCTATCAAGATTGTGTATGTGATTTTGATGGAACAAAACAAAAAATTAAATTTTGACAAAAGACCTCATTTTTGTTAACTTTATTTATGCATTTTACTTTTAAAGAGCATTATTATATTTTTCAATGCATGCATTTAAGTTTGTTCTAAGATTCATGCATAAGAATTGAAAATCACCCTGAAGCTGATTGCATTGTCAATGGATTGAGAATCTCTCAATATTTTCAGTGCTCTGGTCTCCTGCGATTTTCCGGCAGGTCAAAACATGGCCCATAGAGAGTATTAAGAGAAAATGAAGGAAGTGAACCAGTTAGATTAAAAACCTTGCCTGGGTCAGTAAATACCACCTTAGAAAGTTTCAAGTCAGAAGTGAAAACAAAACCAAGTGATTTAACTTCAAGTCTCATAAGGAAACATATTACAGAGACAATGTGCTGTGGTCACATCCACTCGAACATTTATAATGTATTATAAACAGACATGATTTATGCATTAGGGAAGTCCCGTTTGATCTCCCTTGAGAACAACAAGACCTTTCTGGCAATTGCTTTAGTTTGACAGCAATTTTGGAGTAAATCCATTTAAGCACACAGAGAATCAGGAGCTATCATTTTGAAATAATTTATTCTGAAATGAAAAAAGCTTACCAACGATGGTTTACAGATTTAAACAGAGGCAATACTGATGGGACTCACAATTGTTTTCAGGCCTGTAAGCTCTACAAATTCTCAGCAATTTTAATTGTTGAATGCAGATTTTTTGCTTCAGTAGTACACAAAAAAATACAGGTCTCTCTTGATTTTAGCAAGTTAACCTTTGTACAAAGCAATGTGGTGATTACTTCTTAATTGACAAAAATCATAATCTTCTCTATATATCTTCTTGTTCTCTTCAGTATTCCCTGTTTGTGGTGAGCTGCAACCCTAAGATGGCGCCTGGCTTGATGCCAGAAAGCTCAAGCTTAGCTGTAAACAAGCCTTAGTTGGTAGCAGCTGCCTAGCCCGGTGTGCTTCCTCCTTTTGTGAGCCTATCTTGGATCACCAGGTGGCATGATCTGATTGGGTTTGAGTAGGCATATAAGGGCTTGGGGGAGGAGAAGCAGAGACACAAGCAGAGACACAAGTACACAAGCAGACAATCAGAGACACAAGCAAGGATTCAGAAGACTGTTTTCAAGGGACCTGAATAAACTGCTTGAGAAGAGCTTTTGCGAGTTGCCTCATTCTTGCTGGTCGAGAGGGCGACGCGACACCTGTTATTGACAGAAATTGGTATACACCTTTATGGCAGGTTATACCTTTCATGCCTTGAAGTCTGTCTATCTAGTATATGCCAGCCCTCAACAGTTGCTATACAAATGAATACCTACAGTGTGAGAAAGTGGAAAAAAAAAACAAACAAGAGAATAACAGTTAATGTACAGAGTATATGGCAGTAAAAGTCTGATGTACTTTTGAGAGTATTAGAACATTCAGATAATTGTTTTTATAATTCCAGAGGGTTGACAGTGTAGGGTTTGATGCTGTGTCATTCCAGGCCTATATTTATAATTTTTGTTATACTTACACAAAACATCTTGCACAAGATGATTTGTGTAAGAGAAAATGTTTCTAAATTCTGTTATGCTTTTAGGCTTTTTTTTAACCTATGTGAATATATTTTGGAAAAATGCATGTGAAAATGAGTATAAGTTCAAGTCTTGTCATATAAATGAGCTTTAATCTCAAGGGTAGACTCCCATGACTAGACTTCTCTATAACAAAGGCACATTAATTATATTTTCACAAATTGATTTCACTGGGTATCATAAATATGCATGACAAAGTTTTACTATGTAACCTAGTCTACCTTGAAATTCATAATCTTGTAAGCTAGTCTTGCTTAAATATTCCACCAAACCTTTTTTAAACATGTGCCATTTAGATGTTTAAGAAAAAAAGTTATTGATAGTTTTATTTACATGAGTTATTGCCATATGGACTACTTGATTTAATCCCCACAAATGTGCACGGAGGATGAACTAAGAAAAGGAGTCTTAATTATTAAATGGTGAAAAATAACCATTATACTAGATATAATAAAGAGACAAAGGGAGAGAAAGAGAGAGGGGGAAAGAAAGAAAGAAAGAAAGAAAGAAAGAAAGAAAGAAAGAAAGAAAG
>CAJQZJ010033015.1:1211043-1243836 GCA_907164525.1 Lophiomys imhausi | reverse complement strand
AGAAAGAAAGAAAGAAAGAAAGAAAGAAAGAAAGAAAGAAAGAAAGAAAGAGAAGTCTAATTGAGGGACAGACAAGTAACAAATCAGATAAAGATTTGACAGAATGAGTCAGAGATATGATATACCCGTCGCTCATGAGAACAGAAAGAAGAGAGGAGTTACTTATAACAGTTCAGTGGAGTTGAGAGGGGAGAGTAAGGTACAGTAGAAAGAGAGAGCAGAGAAGACAATGTGGTAGAGTTCATTAGAGAAGACAGTACAGTAGAGTTAAGCTCAGTACAGGCAGTTCACTTTAGTGCAGTTGAGTTTCAGTTGAATACACACAGTTCGGTGAAGTTTGTAAGCAAAGCAATTCAAGAGAAGCCAGATTGAACCAGTCAACTTGGAGAGAAGTTTGAGCCAGAACAGTTAAGTTGAACCAGGCAACCAGAGTTCAAAAAAAAGCTAGAAAAAGGGCCAGTTATTTAGTGGAAACCCTCCAAGGCAACAATTACATCTGGGGAATAAAAGTTACTGCTACAATTCTCCCTTAGCTGTTAATTTGGAAAAGTACTCTCTGGCAAAGCTTTCCAATTTCTTTTAAAATACCTAATTATATCCACTGAAGGCACTTGACAAATGCCTATGCCTCTGTTTCTCTTTTTGTCCACACTTGCTTTTGATCAGCTCACTCATATCTCTAATGATATCTCCTCTCCCTACAGCATAAGTGAATGAGATAAATTTTTCATTAAGTTATAAAATGGACTGGAAATACAACATTAGCCAGTCGATGAGATGAATGTGGTTGGTTATATGTCCAGTCTGTCAAAATAATATTTTAAATTTTATTACTCATTTAAATTTCATTATAAAGCAGCAAGAATTGAGAGTAGTATAACGCATGTTCCTTTATGTTACAAAGGAGCCTTCTCTAAACAGACATCACTACATTTATAGGTCTCCTGTGATAGATCATGTTGCAATTATTTGAAATCAGATTTCTATTTCTTGGGCTAAGAAATTTCTCAAAGATATATCTTTGGTCCTAAAATTCATTAAGTTCAAATACATGTGAGCAAAACATATATATGAGCAAAACACTCACACACATAAAACTTAAAATACTAAAACTGAATTTGATAGGCCATCTATGATAGTACACACCTTTAATCCCAGCACTCAGGAGGTAGAAATTTGAGCAATAAGATAGATAGAGAACTAACATTACTTAAAATAGTCTATACTTTAATTTATCAAAGATATGATTTTGCTGTAATATTTTCACAATAAACTATATTTAAAATCAGAAAGAAGTTCAATGTGGTAATTTTATTTTAATTTTCTGAGAAGGTGAATGTGTTCACATAACTGTGCCCATGTGCTACCCAAAACTATCTATATGCCCTCAGTTATTGCTGACTTGCTTGCTTTCTTTGAAGCTAAGGCAAATCATAACACCTTCTGTAAATGTTCTTTGTACTTCCTCAGAAGAAGGGATGAGATGAGAGCCATACACAAAGTCTACTAGTACAGGACTTGAACTGATCCCACAGTGTTTCTATCTAACTATCCCTTGGCCTAGGCCTGGAAACTTCTATTCTCCATACAGTCTAATCTTCGGCAATCTGAGACCGTACAAGTTTCACCTTCCAGCCTCCATCTGCTAACCTAGGCCTAGAATGTTTCAATCTCCGTGACTTACTGCTGAATAAGCTCACCCTTTCTACTCCTTTCAGAACTCTGGCTAGTTGGCTCACCTCAGCTATTATGGCTCAATGATAAAATGGGTTTTTACCCAAAGTAATTAATGCAACTTCTAATGATTATAAATGCTATACATAAAGCTGCTATTACCATTGCTATGAGCTAATGAATGATTGTCATAAACACATTATGTTTGGGAAGGGCTGATGCCCTATTCTGGAAAATGCTTGCAATGTGAGCATGAAACTGAGTTTGATTCCCTAGAACCTACCATGTAAGGCCTGGAACAGTAGTCCTACACCTGTAATCCTAGTACTGGGAGTTGGGGGCAGAGACAAGAGGATCCTTGAAGCCTTCTGGTCGCCCAATATAGTTGAATCAGTGAGCTCTACATTCAATGAAAGATTCTGTTTCAAAAACTAATGTAAAAGCACCTAATGTTAACCTCCGATCTCTACACATGCACAGAGAGATGAAAACACATATTGTACACAGATTTGTCTTCAGTAGCTTTGAACTTGACTAATGAATTTAATAAGAGTACCTAGAACACTTCATTTCCTCAAACAGCTGTGAAAATAATGTAGCTAAATTCTGCAATGCATGCAGTCAATGGCCCTGATATCAAAGCAGTTAGGACAGTTCATTCCCACTTCTATGTGCTCTTCTTGACAAAATTTGAATTTTTTTCTTGTGTCAATAATTTACTTAAGAAGAACATTACTCAACAACTCATGGCATCAACATGTAAATCAAAATATAGGGCTGGAGAGATGGCTCAGTGGTTAGGAGTATTGGCTGTTCTTCCAGAGGACCTGGGTTCAATTCCCAGCATCCATATGGCAGCTCACAGTTGTCTGTAACTCCTATTCCAGTGGACTGACACCCTTACACAGACATGCATTCAGTCAGAACACCAATGCACATAAAAATAAATAAATTACAAAAAAGTAATAAAAACAGAAATTATACTTACTTGCAGTGAATAACTTAGATAAACTAAACATCATTTTGCAAATGATTTTTATCACTATATCTACATAAAATGTATATGCAAATTCAGCCACTTTTGATATGGCTTTGGTAAATTTTGATCTGCTTCAAGTGATTTTTGTATAGAAACCTAGATTTGAGTGTTACAATAAACTTCAAGGACATATAATTGAAACTGCTATCACTTTTGCCTGAAGGTATGTAACAAGTAATGTAGAAAATCAAATTTAAAAATACTCAATGTCCTTCCCAAATATTTGCATGTGGAAGACTCCCCTTCCTCTTGTGGGTCTGGTCACTGAGAAACGATGGCCTCCTAAGGACTCTGACCTGCTGGGTTAATATACTGACAGATTCGTAACTGAATGGCTTTTTGGAAGGTGATAGAAATATTAGGGGGCCTTAGTAGGAAGAAGTGAATCACTGGGGGGCATATTCTTGCAATTTATATATTTCCTAGGCACCTCGTAGTCATCTGTCACTCTCCCTATCCTTCTGTCTCTACCTCTTCTCTCTCCTTCTCCCTCTCTTTTTCTTTATTCCCTCTTTTTTTCCTTCTTTCCTTTTCTTGCTCCTTCATTTGCTCTTTTCTCCTTGAATACCATGTGGTAAGCAACTTTATTCTTCTACACCTGTCCTCCATTGTGCTGTACCTTATATCATAACACGGAAGAAACAAAGCCAGACAACCATGGACTGAACCCTCTGTAAACATGAAATTGTATCCCTTTTATTTTTGCCATATCTATATCTGTTTTCCCTATTTATAATACATTAAAATGCTCATTTTCAAGAACCTGAATTTTGTCAAGTTTTAAACAATTTGCAGAAATATTTGTGTGAATACAGAAAGTATAGTGATCTTAGATTGCACTGTTCACTTATTTTTTTCAGTTAAAACAATACACATTTAGCAAGTCTGACCAGGGTAGGAAGGCCCTTCCAGGTTCAGAAGTACAACACATTAAATACAGTCTCCTAAGAATCAGTAGTGAACACTAGACATGAAGATTCACATGTTTTTCTTTATTATGATGCAAACACTACTGAAGAGAGAAAGGTATATGGTCATTGGATAATCAACTTCTATTACATTGACTACCCAATTTTATAGAAATTACTCACAAAAGCTCCATGGAAAGCTACCATTACCTATCTGCTCCCTCCCCAAATCTGTACCCCTGCAGGGAATTCTACCTGAGAAAGATGTCAAGGTCAATTGAAATAGACCTTTGTGAAGAGTTAAAAAAAAAAGCCCGTTTCTGTGGATTTCTGATTTTAATGAATCAAGATTGATTGAAATACTGTAAATGGTGTTTATATTTCCTCAGAAGAGGGGATGAGAGGAGAGCCATATCCAAGTTTTACTACACATGGCTTGGGGGTGAGCGCAGAGTATTTCTATGTAACTATCCTTAGAGATATACCTGGAAGCTTCTAGCCTCCAAACAATCTAATCTACAAGCCCAGACCTTGAAGGCTTTTGCTTTCAGCCTCCACCTGCTAACCTGGGGCTAAAATGTGTTCAGTGTCTGAGACTTACTAAATAAGTTCACCTTTTCCAGTTCTTTCTGAAATCTAGCTAGCTAATTCAACTCAGCTGTTCTGGCTCAAAACTCTTTTCCAACCTGACTGATTCAAACCAGCTTCTCTTTACTTCACACTGGATTGCTCTGCTTGGATGCCTCTGAACTCCAAGAACTGTACTGCAAGACTTCAACTGCATTAAATGAAATGCATTGAACAACCCCACGCTGTATTGTACTCCTGAACTCTACTGTACTGTTTTCATGAAAACCCATGCTCTGCATCTGAGCTACTCTTAAGTAGTATCTTTTTCCCTTCTGTTCTCCTGAGAGTTGGGGTTAACCTACCTTTGACTCATTCTGTCAAATCTTCCCTAATTTGTCACATTGTCTGCCCCTCAATTAGATGTCATTGTTTGGAATTAAAGATGGGTACTACATTCCATCCAGAGGAATTAAATGTGTATCATGTCTATATTCCAGCCACAGGGTTTAATGGTATATACTAAGGGCATGTATGTTTTCCTGCCAGATCACACAGACCTCGGTCTATGGATGTGATACCTTGCCAGAGCAGCCACATTGCTGGAATAAAATTCCTCTACAAGATTCACTGTCCTTCCCAAATAGGATGAGTATTCCCAACAGAGAACAGGAGGCTCAGACCACAAACAGTCTGAACAGCAGTTGCAGATGAGTGCCATTCCTGTTAAACAGGCTGCTTTTCTACCTTGCAGGATGTTAGTTACAGTGTGAGACAGTTACTGTGCTTACAATATTCTGGGGTTTTCCTGCGTGGTCTTCTAATTTTTTTTAATACTTTATTTTTTTATTTCTTCAAGTTACATCTCAGTCACAAACCCTTCCCTATTCCCCCTTCCTGTCCCACCCTTCCACCCTCTTCCCCTCCACAGCTTTCCCTTCAGTCCAATGAATGGTTCCTTCTCTTATAACAGTAAATACTATACAAAACAACAGAAATAAATATGACACATTTATGAGAGTTAAATGGCCCAGTATACATTCCCAATGTCTAGCTCATACACACTTGGCCCCTGAGAGTTATATGGCTTAGCGTACATTCCCAATGTCCAGTCCATATGCATTTGGTACCTGACTTTAACATTCTACCATCTAACCATCTCCATGAATTTAAAGTTCTATAACTGACTCAGCTTTCATACTAACTTGCGTCACTATTAAAAACATCTTCTTAGATCTAGAATGCCCTGTTGATTCCTAAACAACTCAAAATTTAATTGTGAGACTCTAGCTGTCTGTTCTTCAACCACCTCAGAGACCTGAGAGGGATAAATATATCTGATTATATAGGAAGTACAGGGCCTGCATCTTCCAAAACTAAGAAATGACATACCAGTGGCTGCCTGGACAGTTCCCATTTTCTCTCCATACATTACAGCATCGATCTTCAGCCATTTGGTCCCGTTTCTCTGACAGACATTGATTGTAGTGCAGGGGTTATGAAGGACTTACCTACCCTGTCTTGGCAGAGCTAGGCTGTCGACTTACCTGCTACCAAGTTTTGTCCTTTTTGGACAGCATTCTGTCTACAGTTGAAGGAGGGAGTTTTTTCATGCCAAGAGATTGGTCTTCTAATTTTTATAATGAGGAATCATGAGAGGCACCAACATGCAAGCAGAAGCCCAGACACAGACACAGAGGTCATAAACGCTAAGCAGATGTGAGGGAAAAGTGCCCTCAAAGCTTCAAATGCAACCTGAAGCAATCGAAGAACTTTAAGATGGGATCTGGCAGTGGTATTCAAGATTGATCAGAAGACCCTAAAGCTTGGTAAGTCATTGCAGAGCTTTACTAAGGTTGTGAAAAATTGGATGTGTTTTATAAATTAGCATTACATGAAAAAAACAGCCACACAAATTTCATTACAATATGGCATGTACTTTCTAATTGACACCATAGATTTTAATATATTACATTTTTTCAATAATTTAAAATAGATAGGCTTACCAATTTACCTTAGAACAATTTACTTTAGAATATGGTTATTGCTAAGAGCCAACTTCTGCATTAGCTCTTTGGCCAGAATTCACACTCAGCTCTGGTTCTAAGCATTATGGTGCTCTCCTTTCTCCTTTCAGGGTTAGGGTTAACATATGTTATTTGATTATACATCCATCTTATAAGACAAAAGTCAACAATCATTTTTCTCTGAGAAAGTTCATTCTGACCAAACATAATTAATAAAAAACATTTTCAGAACAATTTTGCAATATTTTTCAGTCTTTTGAATCATAGCGTGACTCAGTATAATCATTTCAAAGAACTTCAGGTACAATTATCACATTTTCCAAGTAGGATAGCATTTATCAAGAGAAGCATTTAAATACACTTATTTTAAAAAGGTTTATTGAAATATCATCGGGACCCCAAAGTGAGACCAATATTATATAGCAACAGGGGTTCAGGCTGATAGAACAAAGAATCAAGAAAACAACAGGCTCAAGATGGCGGCAAACTGCATGGACGCATTTTGAATGTGGAAGAGAAGAGCCATAGAAAACACAGAGTTGTGGGACACTGTGCAAAAACCAGAGGGTCTGGCCCCTCCGGGAACACGCACAGCTCAAAAGGGACTGTTAAAAGTCCCAGGGCAAGGCTCTCCCCATCTCTTGCAGACACAGAAGCCAGTAAATCCGGGATTCGGGAACTCCCATTTGGAGAGGCGCCTGGTAAGATCGATCCCAACACACAGCAGGCAGAATCAAAGGCCACATGGCAATCGCCCACTAGCCAACTGGGCTTCCCATACCTCAGGAAGACCTTATAACTATTTAGGAAATTTTGCAGAATAGTTGAAGTCTTGTGGTTTTTTGTTTGTTTGTTTGTTTGATTTTTCGAGACATACAAAAAGGGCGCTCAGCGGGAGATCTGCAGCCTTGAGCCGGAGCAGAAGGTGTGCAGGCAGAGCAGTTGGGGAGGGAAGCGGACGCTGGCGGGAGGGGTCGAAGCCACGCCCAAACACGGCAAAGCAGCTAGGGCGGGAGGCCGTCTCTGGCGGGAGGAGCTGAAGCTCCGCCCACCCACGGCAAAGCAACTAGGGCGGGATGTCGGCTCTGATGGCGGGAGGAGCCGAAGCTCCGCCCACCCATGGCAAAGCAGCTAGGGCGGGAGGCCGGCTCTGATGGCGGGAGGAGCCAAAGCTCCGCCCACCCATGGCAAAGCAGCTAGGGCAGGAAGCCTGTTGAGAAGGCGGGAGGGACCGAAGCTCTGCCCACCCACGGCAAAGCAGCTAGGGAGGAAGGGGCCAGGCCTGTGGCAGAGAAGCCTAGTGGGTAACCAGAAGCCAGGGGACCATAGCTGTATTCGGGTAAACCCAGACACATTAGGTGTGGAGCTGGGCCCTGTCAGCCTCCGTGACGACAAACAAAGCCCACAAAATCTGTGCCTGGGCAAACAGGTCCATACCATTAGAACCATTGAAGGCTGATCACTCAGTGTGCAAAATAGAGAAGTCTGAACTGGGAGCAGTGTAACAATCCCAGACTATTACTCACTACCTGGGAATAGGCTGCACCAGCTCACAACGATTCAGGCTATTAAAACCACAGTGACCGTGAGATCACCCTGTAAGCAAGGACAGATAGCCAAGCAATTCGACTCCTTCACCAAAGCATCCCCTGTGGATCCAAACACAGAAAACGACAAGAACAGACAACTAAACACACACACATGGCGAAAGGTCCAAGAAAAAATAGAAATCAAGGAAATATGACTCCAACAAAGCAGAATTATCCCAGCTCATCCAATTCGGTTGACCTCACAACAACAGAAACACATGAAAACGTTGACAATTCTGCATTATGGAAAGTGATAGAGTCCCTGCAAGAAGAACTTAAATCTATGAAGGAATTCAAAGAAGCCACAATTTTACAAGCCAAAACAATGAACAATACCATTAAAGAGCTCCAAGACAAGGTGACAGAGCTTGAACAGGAAAAAGACAAAGCAATGAAAGATTTTCATACAAAAACAAGTAAGCTGGAGAAGGAAATGTACAAAATGAACAATACCATACAAGACATCAAAATAGAAATAGAAACAATAAAGAAAACATAGTCAGAGTTAAAAGAGGAAGTGGAGAACCAAGGGAAGAGAACAGGAATTACGGATGCGAGTATCAACAATGGGATGCAAGAGATGGAAGACAGGATCTCAGGCATGGAAGATTCGATGGAAGAAATCAGTACAACATCCAAAGAAAATGAGAAGGCTAAAAAATCTCTCACCCACAACATCCAAGAAATCAAGGACTCAATGAAAAGACGGAACCTAAGAATCATAGGAATAGAGGAAAGAGAAGACTCCCGACTCCAAGGTCCAGGAAATATCTTCAACAAAGTCATAGAAGAAAACTTCCCAAACCTGAAAAAAGAGATGCCAATAAAAATCCTAGAGGCTTACAGAACACCGAACAGATTAGATCAGAAAAGAAACTCCTCTCGCCACATAATAATTGAAACACCAAATGTACAGAACAAAGAAAGGATATTAAAAGCTGTAAGAGAAAAAGGCAAAGTCACATACAATGGCAGACCCATCAGAATTACACCTGACTTCTCCTCAGAAACTTTAAAAGCTAGAAGGGCCTGGACAGATATCCTACAAGTCCTGAGTGATCATAGGTGCCCAGCCAGACTACTATACCCAGCAAAACTCTCTATCAACATAGATGGAGAAAACAAGATATTCCATGACAAAATCAAATTTAAACAATATCTCCCCAAAAACCCAGCCCTACAGAAAATCCTAGAAGTAAAATTCCATCCCAGAGAAGAAAATTTCACCCAAGAAAACAAAGGGAATAGAAAACCCCTCAGCAACTAAACCAAAAGAGACACAGGATCATCACCTATAACAAACTAATGGGAAACAACAACCCCAGGTCACTAATATCCATCAACATCAATGGTCTCAACTCCCCAATAAAAAGACACAGATTTACAGAGTGGATCCGCAAGCAAGACCCGTCCCTTTGCTGCATACAAGAAACACATCTCACTACCAGAGATAGTCACTACCTCAGAGTAAAGGGCTGGGAAAAAGGGTTTCCAAGCAAATGGACCCAGAAAGCAAGCTGGAGTAGCCATCCTAATATCAAACAAAACAGACTTCCAACTGAAGTTAATGAAAAAAGACAAAGAAGGGCATTATATACTCATTAAAGGGAATATTCATCAAGAGGAAATCTCAACACTGAACATCTATGCCCTAAATACAAAGGCACCTACTTTTGTAAAAGAAACACTTCTAAAACTTAAATCACACATCGATCACAACACATTAGTAGTGGGAGACTTCAACACCCCACTCACAACAATGGACAGATCATCAAGACTGAGGCCAAACAGAGAAATATTGAGTCTAACAGAGATCATGAAACAAATGGACCTAACAGACATCTACAGAACATTTCACCCAAACACAAAGGAATACACCTTTTTCTCAGCACCCCACGGAACCTTCTCCAAAATCGACCATATAGTTGGACACAAAGACAGCCTCAACAGATACAAGAAAATTGAAATAACCCCTTGTATCTTATCAGACCACCACGGAATAAAGCTGATCTTCAGCAGCAAAAGAATCAACAGAAAGCCTATACACATGGAAATTGAACAGCTCCTTACTGGATGACCACTGGGTCAGGGAAGAAATAAAGAAGGAAATCAAAGACTTCTTAAAATCCAACGACAATGAAGACACAACATAACCAAACCTATGGGATACAATAAAAGATGTGCTACGAGGAAAGTTCATAGCACTAAGTGCATTCAAAAAGAAAATTGTGACAGCTCATATTAGTGAATTAACAGCTAAGCTGGGTGAATTGGAAAAAAAAGAAGCAAACACTCCCAAGAGGAGCAGAAGGCAGGAAATAATTAAACTTAGAGCTGAAATCAACAACTTAGAATCAAAAGAACTATACAAAGAATCAATGAAACCAAGAGTTGGTTCTTCGAGAAAATCAACAAAATAGACAGAACCCTAGCCAAATTAACAAAAGGCACAGAGAAAGAACCCAAATCAACAAAATCAGAAATGAAAAGGGAGAAATAACAACAGACATCGAGGAGATCCAGAAAATATTCGGGTCCTAATTTAAAAATCTATACTCCACCAAATTTGAAAACCTAAGCGAAATGGAAAATGTCCTCGATAAATTCCACCTACCAAAACTAAATCAAAATCAGATTAACAGCTTAAACAGCCCAATAACCCCTAAGGAAATAGAAACAGTCATTAATAATCTCCCAATCATAAAAAGCCCAGGGCCAGATGGCTTTAGCACGGAATTCTACCGGACTTTCAAAGAGGAGCTAACACCATTACTCTTCAAACTCTTCCACCACATAGAAACAGAAAGAACACTGCCAAACTCATTCTATGAGGCCACTGTCATTCTGATTCCTAAACCACACTAAGACCCAACAAAGAAAGAGAACTTCTCATGAACATAGATGCAAAGATACTTAATAAAATACTAGCAAACCGAATTCAAGAACACATCAAAAATATCATACATCATGATCAAGTACAATTCATCCCAGGAATGCAGGGATGGTTCAATATATGAAAGTCTATCAATGTAATTCACCACATAAACAAGATGAAAGAAAAAAACCACATGATAATCTCGCTAGATGCAGAAAAAGCATTTGACAAAATCCAACACCCCTTCATGCTAAAAGTCCTGGAGAGAACGGGCATACAAGGACCGTACCTAGAAATAATAAAGGCAATATAGAGCAAGACAGTGGCCAACATCAAATTAAATGGAGAGAAGCTTGAAGAATTTCCTCTAAACTCAGGGACAAGACAAGGATGTCCACTTTCACCATATCTCTTCAATATAGTACTTGAAGTCCTTGCTAGAGCAATAAGACAACTAAAGGAAATCAAAGGGATAAACATTGTAAATGAAGAAGTGAAATTATCCCTATTCACAGATGATATGTTAGTATACATAAGCGACCCCAAAAACTCCACCAAAGAACTCTTACAGCTGATAAACAACTTCAGCAAGGTGGCTGGATACAAAATTAACTCAAAAAAATCAAGGCCTTCTTTATACAACAAACAAATATACTGAGAAAGAAATAAGGGAAACAACCCCCTTCACAATAGCCACAAACAATATAAAATACCTGGGGGTAACTCTAACCAAGCAAGTAAAGGACCTATACAACAAGAACTTCAAGCCCCTGAAGAAAGAAATGGAAGAGGCATTTAGAAGATGGAAAGATCTCCCATGCTTATGGATAGGTAGGATCAACATAATAAAAATGGCTATTCTACCAAAAGCAATATATAGATTCAATGCAATTCCTATCAAAATACCAACACAATTCTTTATAGACTTGGAAAAAGCTATACTCAATTTCATATGGAACAACAAAAAGCCCAGAATAGCTAAATCAATCCTGTACAATAAAAAAGCATCTGGAGGTATCATCATCCCAGATTTCAAGCTGTACTACAGAGCAATAATAATAAGAACAGCATGGTACTGGTATAGAAACAGACCAGTGGATCAATGGAATCGAATTGAAGACCCAAATATGGACCCACACACCTATGGCCAACTAATCTTTGACAAGGAATCCAAAACCGCACAATGGAAGAAGGACAGCATCTTCAACAAATGGTGCTGGTCCAACTGGATGTCCACTTGTAAAAGAATGAAATTAGACCCATACCTATCACCTTGTACAAAACTTAATTCCAATTGGATCAAAGACCTTAACGTAAGGCCGGCCACACTAAAGATACTAGAAGAAAAAGTAGGAGAAACCCTCGAACTCATTGGCACAGGTGAC
Organism: Lophiomys imhausi; assembly: GCA_907164525.1. Taxonomy (NCBI): domain Eukaryota; kingdom Metazoa; phylum Chordata; class Mammalia; order Rodentia; family Muridae; genus Lophiomys; species Lophiomys imhausi. Next base: position 1,231,772 of record CAJQZJ010033015.1, on the reverse strand, counting down.
AACTTCCTGAACAGAACACCAACAGCTCAGGACCTGAGATCAACAATCAATAAATGGGACCTCATGAAACTGAAAAGCTTCTGTAAGGCAAAAGACACTGTCATTCGAACAAAACGGCAGCCTACAGACTGGGAGAAAATCTTCACCAACCCCACATCTGATAGAGAGCTATTATCTAAAATCTACAAAGAACTCAAGAAACTAAATGCCAAGAAACCAAATAATCCAATCAAAAAATGGGAGATGGAGCTAAATAGAGAATTCACAAAAGAGGAATCCCTAATGGCCGAGAGTCACCTGAAGAAATGCTCAACATCCTTAATCATTAGAGAAATGCAACTCAAGACGACCCTGAGATTCCATCTCACACCTGTCAGAATGGCTAAGATAAAGAGCTCAAATGACAGCACATGCTGGCGAGGGTGTGGAGAAAGGGGAACCCTCCTCCATTGCTGGTGGGAGTGCAGACTTGTGCAACCACTATGGAGGTCTGTCTGGAGATATCTTAGAAACCTTGGAATAACCTTGCCTCAGGACCCAGGCATACCACTTCTGGGTATACACCCAAAGGACACCTCACAGAGACATAGGGAAGTCTCCTCATCTATGTTCAACACACCAAAAGGAACATGGACATAAATTTCTTTTTTCTTTTCATTTCTTTTTCTTTTTCCTTTCCCTCTTTTTTTCTCTTTTTCCTCTCTTTTTTTGCTGTTGTTCTTTGTTTTTATGGGTTTGTGTGTCTGTTGGTTTTTTTTTTTTAGTTTCCCCCCCCGTAGCAAGGAGACACCTTTCACTGGCAGTACTGCCTCGTAGACCCCCGGTGTATAAAGAGGCCCTCAGCCCTCATATGACTCCTGATCTGTGGTGAGAGACTGATATGCAGGGACACTCCTCCCCAGAGGATCAAGATGGAAGGTTCAGGGAGTAGAGCATGGGAGGGTGGGACTGGGAAGCAGGAAAAGAGGACAATATGTCAAGGATGTAACCTGTAGCAACAAACAAATATATTTACTAATTAAAAAAAAAAGCAGGTAACAACGTTAAAACACTGTAAATAAAATAAAGGACACAGCCATTCAACCTGGTTTTATGAACCTCCAAGTGTCAAAAAAACGTAGAGCTAAGGTAAAATACAAGAGAAATGTGGTGTTAACCCATGCCTTTAACTTCAGCAGAGACGGGAGGAGCACCATAGAGTTAGTGGACTTATAAATTCTAGAGTTAAACTGAAAAGGGTGGTGAGGGTACACACCCTTAATCCCATCATTCAAGAAGAGTACACCCTTAACGCCAACACACTAGAGACAGAAACAGGCAGATCTCAGAGCTCAAGGACAGCTTGATAAAAAACAAACTCTAAATAAAGAAAAACTTCGATCCAGGAGTGGTGGAACACATCTTTAATCCCCTCAGATGGGAACCACAGGTCTTGGATCCCAATAATTAGAATGCAGAGACACACACATAGGATTTGGAAGGACCTAAGTTTAAAATCTACTTACAAAAGGCCCACACAACACAAACAAATTGTCCTTTGAGACCTCAAAATTTATACACTAAAGCTGGTTTAGCTCCAAAATAACAAAATAATTTCTTCTTTAAACCAGATTGAAAGATAACACTTTATATATTGTCAAAAACCAAATTTGCTTCAGGAGAAATATTACCTACCCCCCCCAAAAAAAAAGAGGGCGATTGTCCCTGAGTGAGGAATAGGGCAGGGCTCTGTTCTTATCTTTCCAGGAGAATCAAAGCATTCATTCAAGGTACCTAGGGACAACTGGACAATGGAAACCTCTGCAGAAATCAGAATCAGACACCAAAAGAAGACAAGTGACCCAGATGATTCAGTCTGACAGACTCGCTCAATAGATGTCTCCATCAAAAGCCTACAACCACAGCAACTCAATATCACTAAGACCGTTCAGCTCTACACAATGCCCCAGACAGAACCTCAGTAAAGCCTGGAAGTTCAGCTTCTGCCTACAAACTCCTTAGGACATCTAAACAGCTGAGAACAGAAGGACTGAACATAAAAGAATTGTATTAACATTTTTAACCATTTTTCCATTTTGGTTTGGGCCCCAAACAGGTTTACTATGACCCAAATCAGCAGGAAGTCATTTTAAGGGAGCGATGTCCCATGCCCAGAGGGTGGGGAAGGTGTTTCTCCGCACCCCCCCTTTTTTCGGTTATTTGAAGGACAACTGAAAACTCTGTTATTTAGGGGAAGAGATTACAAGTTGTTAAATGGTCCTGTTTAATGGGTTTTGGAGGTTAGACCCAGGGTATTCCTTCTTTCCCTTTTCTGTATCCTTCTTTATCTCCTATGTAGGAATGCACGGACTTGAGAAAAATCGAGACATAGACAGCACAGGAAGGATCAAGAAGAAAGGTCACATTATTGAATATGCCTTATACCCTTGTATATTGATACAAAATTAATAGTATACTTGGCTAAAGTGGTATTAACCATTTTTTATTGTGCAAAAATAAGATTGTATTGGTCTACATCAGTATTGATATTTGTATATTGATACAAAATTAAGATTATAGTTGGCCACAATGGTATTGACCCTTGTATATGGAAGCAATATTAAGATTGTATTGGGCCGCATAGGCATTGATCTTTATATATTGATACAAAATTTAAGGCAACGCTTCCTAATGGTATCATACCTAGAGATACTTAAAAATGAAATGTGAAGCTCTGGCCTCTTGATACCAACCGTCTTAAACTGTTTAGGATAGTTAAAAAAACAAACTCCTAGTCATGCATGCATGTCACCTTGTTAGCTACTAAGACAGTCTATCACAGATATTCTCTAAGCTACTCAGTAATCAAGTTGTTAAGAGACAAGCAGCATTAGCTTATCTAAATACAAGAGATAGATAGGGCATCTTCAAAAACCCCAAGAGATTTGCAGAATATGGCATTCAAAGATGTGGTCTTAAATTAAGATTTTTTTTTTGATATCGTGACATATCAGCTCCTGACAGCACCCCCTATTCTACTCCAAGTAGAAGAAAAGCATCGAAGAATCTCCAGTGTGAGATGGTTGAATTAGTGGCAAGCCTATCTCTTGGCATGTAAAAACTCTTTGCTTCAACTGCAGACAGACTGCTGTCCAAAAAGGACAAAACTTGGTAGCAGGGAAGTCGACAGCCTAGCTCTGCCAAGACAGGGTAGGTTAGTCCTTCACAATCCCTGCTCTACAATAAATGTCTGTCAGAGAAACAGGACCAAAAGGCTGAAGACTGATGCTGGAATGTATGGAGAGAAAATGGGAACTGTCCAGGTAGTCACTGGTTTGTCATTTCTTAGTATTGGAAGCTGCAGGCCCTGCACTTCCTACACAATCAGATATATTTATCCTTCTCAGCTCTCTGAGGTGGTTGAAGAATAGACAGCTTGAGTCTCATAGCTAAATTTTGAGTTGTTTAGGAATCAAGAGGGCGTTCTAGATCTAAGAAGAAGGTTATAATAGTGATGCAAGTTAGTATGAAAACTAAGTCAGTTATACAACTTGAAACTCATGGAGATGGTTAGAAGGTAGAAGGTTAAAGTCAGGGGCCTAATATGTATGAACTGGACATTGGGAAGGTATACTGGGCCATTTAACTCTCATAAATGTGGCATATTTAATTCTGCTGTTTTGTATAGAATTTACTGCTATAAGAGAAAAAACCATTTGCTGGAATGAAAAGAGAAGCTGTTGGGGGGGGGGAAAGAGGGTGGAAGGGTGGGACAGGAAGGGGGAATAGGAAAAGGTTTGCGACTGAGATGTAACTTGAAAAAATAATAAAGTACTGATAAAAATAAATAAATAAATAAATAAATAGATAAATAAATAAATAAATAAAGAAATAAAGAATGAATAAATACATAATAATAAACAATTAACATTAAACAATTAAGGAATGGAAGAAAAGAAAAAAACAAACAAACAAAAAAGAAAACAACAGAATCAATGAAGTGAAATTGGCACCAAGGGTCATTTGAAAAAAAAAATCAAAAACGTGGTGTGTAAGTCTCAGAACTTCACAGTGGCATATGAAAAGACTCAGGAGATGAGTTTGAGAGGGTTCTAGAATGTACTGGTGAATGTAGCAGAGGATGTGGATGGAGGTGAGCTCAGAGGCAGGGAAGAAGTATGGGCAAAGAACACAAGGGAGATGCTAGCCTGCAGTACCCTGAGTTCCCATCTACACTGAACTGAGTAAATCATTCCAGCAAAACAGGGTTATAGTAGCTAACACAATGTTAGAAGGACCCAGTAGATAAATCCGTTTGAAAGCCATGTTGGATGGAGAATGGAGAGGAAGGGATAAAACACAACATGCACTGTTCTTCTCTAGACCATGGTCATTATTTTACATTCAAGAACAGAAGGCTCCTTAGCAAACCCAAAATGTAACAATATGACCTGTGGTATTCTGTGTCCCTCCACACCTATCCCTGTAGGACTGCCAAGAGATGTGTTCCACAAGCACATTTCTCAACTTTCAATCTTGTCAGGACGTGCTTGTATTTTGACCAAACTCCCAAGTACTCAAGAGTATAAATAGCAGCAGACTATTCAAAAAGAATATAACCTACCTTGAAGCATGTTTGGACATACTATTCCAATCATTGGAAGGTGGTGGCAGGTGAAACACCACTTAAATTCCAGTCACAGTAACGATGCAAGTATTGTAGCAGCTTGAGCTACATGGAGGGAGAGGGGAGCTTTGTCTCAAAAAACATGAAACAAGAATTTTATTGTAGTCCTATAAAAAATTAGTACTAAATTACTGGAGTACATGTAACATGGAAGGAAACCATAGATGGACAAGGACAAACTTGGTAGAGGAAATAGAATTAATAGACCACATAGATTATAAGTTAAAAGGAGAGGATGATCCATATTGTTAATTAATAGCAATTCATACCGAAATATAAAACAAAATATATTCTTGAATAATGGAACATTCCATGCATGACAAACATGTTATTTGAAATAAAAGGCTCAGTGGATAGGATGAATAACAAACTGAACCAATTTATCAAGTAAGCAAGACACTGAAAACATGAGAGGAAAATAATTCCCAGAAAACACACAAATAATGACATTAAATTTAAAGGAGGTAAAGAGGACAATACATGTTTTGGTTATAATAACATAGAACCCCACAAGTTCAGACACTAAGACTAGTGGAAGACCTGACTCATTCTTAAATACAAACTACTGAGGCTTCTTAGTATGTGAAAATTCAGCCGGAGACTCACAGAAAATGATCCCTTAGCAATGCACAAGGAAGGAGAAGCAAAAACATGTTTCACCACACTTGAATGAATTTTAAAATATTAGGAATGAGAAAATAATATGTCAGGAAGCAAAAGCAGATTGCCAGTATATAAGGAGTAAAAATTGCACTGCCCATGTTAACGGTAATATAAGCAGGATGAAGAATCTCAAACACAGAGGGAAAAGGATTCCAACACCTTTTATCCACCCAAAGTTCTTTTGTGGAAAGACGAAATGTAGATGTGTTTTAGTATTAAAGACTGAGAATAGCTGGGACAGGAAGTTCACAACTTTGATACTAGTTTGGGCTGTACAGGTTGAATTTGTTTTTAAAAATGTGAAGCAAAAGTTAAATGACATTCCAAGACAATATTTAGAATAAATATGGGGGAGATTACTTGTAGAAATGAAATAATTTAAGGAAAACACCCACATGGAAAGATGTCAGGTTAAAGATACATTATTTCAGTGTGTGCTGTCAGAGATTTCCACTTAGGGTCATTGGGATCCTTTGCTTTGAGCCTGAGGCATCAGGAATGTACAGTGGGGAGGGTGCTTACTCAATCTTGTCCAGGAAGTAGAAGTAGATAAGGAGCTGGGGACAAGAGAGATCCTTCCAGATTCTTTACCCAGTGACTTGCTTCCTTCCACCAGATTCAAATCCACAGTTTCCACCACCTACCAATAGCTAATTATGTTGTGAACCTGTAGAGATTTGCCCATCATTAGATCAGAGTAACAGCAATAGCTGGATCTAGTAATTTTTCTAGAAGCCTGTCAACTGACAACTAAGCCTGGAGACCAAGAGCCTATGGGGAATGTTTCAGGTTCATATAATAGCATTTCCTTACTAAAGCTGTGCTCACACAGTCCTGGTGGCAGTAATTTCTGCCCCATCCACCTGTGCAGCCAGCTAGCTTATAGCATGAGCATCACCTTAGGAAACAGCATTTCTTTCCTTCCACTCTGTCATCCAGTCAGGCCACGTAGTAAATTTTAATGACTTGTGTCTGGTGCAAATCAGATGGTTTATTCCACAATTTTAAAACTTCCCCGTGCATTCTTTACCTATCTGCTTTTTGACAAGGGAAAGGTTTCTTTCTCTTACTTAATGTTATAATTTCCAAGTCAAGAAATGGTAAAAATGAGTAATGAGGAAGGATTAGTGTAGCTGATGTTTGCTAGTTTGTGGATTCTTCTTTCTTCCACTTTTTTCCACCTCTTTTCTTCCACCCTTTCTAACTCCTACCACTAGATCAGAGAGAAAAAAAGGAGAGAGAGGAAAGGAAATAGATACCTGAATAAAGTCAGGAGTCAGAAAGAAGGCAACATTATCATTAGACTACTTTCTACTGATTATGGGCATCAAATTCCTTGGGGGCAAGTTTGATCTTTGCCATTAGGATATCTAATTTTTTCTTGTTGTTTCTTCTTTGCACATAACTACTTAACAAACCAAGACCGACAACAACCAACAAAAATCAACAAACCATTCACATTTTCTCTCAGGGCTCTCATATATATATATATATATATATATATATATACACTGAAAAGCTCCAAGAATTCCAACTATAACACAGTCTCAGAAACTATCTTCAGCTGGCAAAATCACTTCTCTGCTACAGCATGAGGCAAATCATAGTCAGCAGCTGTGAATGAGCCCCATATACCCCACACCTGGGATCAAAACAAAGACATGTTCTTATATTCTTTGTGTTTTTTTAAAGAAAGTTCAAAAGTTTCAAAATTGTCATTACAGGTGGAGGTTGGCAAAAAGCAGGTGTTACATAAAAATGAAAAGAGAAATGGGAGAGGAATGTGGTAACAAGGGTTGGTGAGTTGGGGCCAAGGTAGTCATAAGATAACACTCATCTTAAAATGCTATAGCATCTAACACTCTTGTGTTAATTAACAATAAGATTTCTTCAAAAGTACAAGCACTCTCCCTTGGGAATGATCTCCTTGGGGTCTTCAATGACTACTTTTGTGCTTCTCTCTATATCTCGGGGGAAGCTATTACTCCATCTCCAGCAAATCTTCCCGTAAAACTCCCGTAAAAAATAAGAAAGTCGGAGGGCCAAGATGGCGGAGACCTACACTGATGCATTTTGAACACAGGGGAAAAAAGAGCCATAAAAAACACAGAGTTATTGGGCACTGTGCAAAAACCAGAGGGGCTAGACCCCCCCCCCCCCCCCGGGAACACTCACAGCTCCCAAGGGACTGTTAAAAGTACCAGGGCAAGGCTCTCCCCATCTCTCACAGACACGGAAGCCACTAAACCCGAGATTCGGGAACTCCCATTTGGAGAGGCGTCTGGTAAGATCGATCCCAACTTACAGCAGGCAGAATCAGGGTCCACTTGGCCATAGATCGCTGGTCTATTGGGCTCCCCACACATCAGGTTGAACTTATACCCACTTAAAAAACTTTGCGAGATAGTGGAAGGCTTAGCAAGGAACAAACAGGGGGCTCAGCGGGTGGTCCGCAGCCACTCGTGAAGCGGAGGGCGGGAGGTTCCGAGAGAGCGTGGGAAGCTGGGAACACAAAGGCGGGCGGGAGGGGCCGAATCCTGTACACTTACGGTAGCGTAGATGGGGAGGGAGCACGGCTGGCAGGGCCAAATCCCCACGAACCCACGGCAGGTCATCTGGGGAGAGAGACAGGCGTGGGTGGGGCCAGGGACTCGTGCACCCACGGCTGAGCTGCTGGGACGAGAGGTCCACTCAGGCAGCCGGAGGATCCGGGGCTTGGGGTACCCACGGGACCCGTTGCGGCGCAGACAGGAAGGGAATCAGGCACAGAGTCCAGCCCTGTGGCGAGAAGCCTAGAGAGAAACCAGAAATCGGGACCATAGCTGTATCCTGGAAACCAGACATATTAGGGGTGGAGCCAGACCCTGTCAGCCTCCGTGACGACAAACAAAGGCCACAGAATCTGTGCCTGGCAAACAGGCCCATACCATCAGAACCATTACAGGCTGATAATTCTGAGTGCAACATAGGGAAGTCTGAATTGGGAGCAGTGAAACAATCCTGGTCCATTACTCACAACCTGGGAATAGGCTGCACCAGCTCACAGTTCCTCAGACGATTAAAACCACAGTGACCCTGAAATCCCCCTGTAAGCAACGAGAGATAGCCAAGTAACTTGCCCCCTGCACCAAAGCATCCACTGTGGATCCAAGCACAGAAAACGACAAGAACAGACAGCTAAACACACCCAATGGCCAAAGATCAAAAAAAAAAAATACAAATCAAGGAAATATGACGCCAACAAAGCAGAATTATCCTAGTTTATCCAATTCGGATGACCTCACACCAAAAGAACCACATGAAAACGTTGACAATTCTGCATTATGGAAAGTGATAGAGTCCCTGCAAGAAGAACTTAAATCTATGAAGGAATTCAAAGAAGCCACAATTCTACAAGTCAAAACAAGGAACAACACCATTAAAGAGCTCCAAGCCAAGGTGACAGAGCTTGAACAGGAAAAGGACAAGGCTATGAAAGATTTTCATACAAAAACAAGCAAGCTGGAGAAGGAAATGTACAAAACGAACAAAACCATACAAGACATCAAAATAGAAATAGAAACGACAAAGAAAACACAGTCAGAGTTAAAAGAGGAAGTGGAGAACCAAGGGAAGAGAACAGGAATTACGGATGTGAGTATCAACAATAGGATGCAAGAGATGGAACACAGGATCTCAGGCATGGAAGATTCGATGGAAGAATTCAGTACAACATCCAAAGAAAATGAGAAGGCTAAAAAATCTCTCACCCACAACATCCAAGAAATCAAGGACTCAATGAAAAGACGGAACCTAAGAATTATAGGTATACAGGTAAGAGAGGACTCCCGACTCCAAGGTCCAGGAAATATCTTCAACAAAATCATAGAGGAAAACTTCCCAAACCTGAAAAAAGAGATGCCAATAAAAATCCAAGAGGCTTACAGAACACCAAACAGATTAGACCAGAAAAGAAACTCCTCTCGCCACATAATAATTGAAACTCCAAATGTACAGAACAAAGAAAGAATATTAAAAGCTGTAAGAGAAAAAGGTCAAGTCACATACAATGGCAGACCCATCAGAATTACACCTGACTTCTCCCCAGAAACGTTAAAAGCTAGAAGGGCCTGGTCAGATATACTACAAGTCCTGAGAGATCATAGGTGCCCATCCAGACTACTTTACCCAGCAAAACTCTCTATCAACATAGATGGAGAAAACAAGATATTCCATGACAAAATCAAATTTAAACAATATCTACCCACAAACCCAGCCCTACAGAAAATCCTAGAAGGAAAATCCCAACCCAGAGAAGAAAACTCCACCCAAGAAAACAAAGGGAATAGAAAACCCCTCAGTAACTAAACCAAAATAGGCACAGGACCACCACCTATACCAAACTAATGGGAAATAACAAACCCAGGTCACTAATATCCATCAATATCAATGGACTCAACTCCCCAATAAAAAGACATAGGTTTACAGAGTGGATCCGCAAGCAAGTCCCTTCCTTGTGCTGTATACAAGAGACACATCTAACTACGAAAGATAGACACCGCCTCAGAGTAAAGGGCTGGGAAAAGGTTTTCCAAGCAAATGGACCCAGGAAGCAAGCTGGAGTAGCTATCCTAATATCAAACAAAAAAGAATTCCAACTGAATTTAATGAAGAAAGACAAAGAAGGGCACTATATACTCATTAAAGGGAATATTCATCAAGAGGAAATCTCAATACTGAACATCTATGCCCCAAATACAAAGGCACCTACTTTCGTAAAAGAAACACTTCTAAAACGTAAAGCGCAGGTCGATCACAACACATTAGTAGTGGGAGACTTCAACACCCCACTCAAAACAAAGGACAGATCATCAAGACAGAAGACAAACAGAGAAATATTGAGTCTAACAGAGATCATGAAACAAATGGACCTAACAGATATCTACAGAACGTTTCACCCAAACACAAAGGAATACACCTTTTTCTCAGCACCCCATGGAACCTTCTCCAAAATCGACCACATAATTGGTCACAAGGATAGTCTCAATAGATACAAGAAAATTGAAATAACACCTTGTATCTTATCAGACCACCACGGAATAAAGCTGGTCTTCAACAGCAACAGAATCAACAGAAAGCCTACACACATGGAAATTGAACAGCTCCTTACTGGATGACCACTGGGTCAGGGAAGAAATAAAGAAGGAAATCAAAGACTTCTTAAAATCCAACGACAATGAAGACACAACATACCCAAACCTATGGGATTCATTGAAAGCTGTGCTACGAGGAAAGTTCATAGCACTAAGTGCTTTCAAAAAGAAAATTGTGACAGCTCATATTAGTGAACTAACAGCTAAGCTGGGTGAATTGGAAAAAAAAGAAACAAACACTCCCAAGAAGAGCAGAAGACAGGAAATCATCAAACTTAGAGCTTAAATCAACAACTTAGAATCAAAAAGAACTATACAAAGAATCAATGAAACCAAGAGTTGGTTCTTTGTGAAAATCAACAAAATAGACAGACCCCTAGTCAAATTAACTAAAAGGCAAAGGGAAAGAACCCAAATCAACAAAATCAGAAATGAAAAGGGAGAAATAACAACAGACATTGAGGAGATCCAGAAAATATTCGGGCATTACTTTAAAAATCTATATTCCACTAAATTTGAAAACCTAAGCGAAATGGACAATTTCCTCGATAAATTCCACCTACCAAAACTAAATCAAAATCAGATTAACAGCTTAAACAGCCCAATAACACCTAAGGAAATAGAAACAGTCATTAATACTCTCCCAACCAAAAAAAGCCCAGGGCCAGATGGCTTTAGCACGGAATTCTACCGGACCTTCAAAGAGGAACTAACACCATTACTTTTCAAACTCTTCCACCACATAGAAACAGAAAGATCACAGCCAAACTCATTCTATGAGGCCACTGTCATTCCGGGTCCTAAACCACACAAAGACCCAACAAAGAAAGAGAACTTCAGACCAATCTCCCTCATGAACATAGATGCAAAAATATTTAATAAAATACTAGCAAACCGAATTCAAGAACACATCAAAAGTATCATACACCATGATCAAGTAGGCTTCATCCCTGGAATGCAGGGATGGTTCAATATAAGATAGTCTATCAATGTAATTCACCACATAAACAAGATGAAAGAAAAAAACACATGATAATCTCGCTAGATGCAGAAAAAGCATTTGACAAATCCAATACCCCTTCATGCTAAAAGTTCTGGAGAGAACGGTCATACAAGGACCATACCTAGAAATAATAAAAGCAATATACAGCAAGCCAGTGGCCAACATCAAATTAAATGGAGAGAAGCTTGAAGCATTTCCTCTAAACTCAGGGACAAGAAAAGGATGTCCACTTTCACCATATCTCTTCAATATATTACTTGAAGTCCTTCCTAGAGCAATAAGACAACTAAAGGAGATCAAAGGGATAAAAATTGGAAATGAAGAAGTCAAATTATCCCTATTCACAGATGATATGTTAGTATACATAAGCGACCCCAAAAACTCCACCAAAGAACTCTTACAGCTGATAAACAACTTCAGCAAGGTGGCTGGATACAAAATTAACTCAAAAAAAATCAAGGCCTTCTTTATACAACAAACAAATATACCCAGAACGAAATAAGGGAAACAACCCCCTTCACAATAGCCACAAACAACATAAAATACCTGGGGGTAACTCTAACCAAGCATGTAAAGGACCTATATAACAAGAACTTCAAGCCCCTGAAGAAAGAAATGGAAGAGGCCTTTAGAAGATGGAAAGATCTCCCATGCTCATGGATAGGTAAGATCAACATAATAAAAATGGCTATCCTACCAAAAGCAATATATAGATTTAATGCAATTCCTATCAAATACCAACACAATTTTTTTAGACCTGGAAAAAGCTATTCTCAACTTCATATGGAACAACAAAAAGCCCAGAATAGCTAAATCAATCCTGTCCAATGAAAAAACATCTGGAGGTATCACCATCCCAGATTTCAAGCTGTACTACAGAGCAACAGTAATAAAAACAGCATGGTACTGGTATAGAAACAGACCAGTGGATCAATGGAATCGAATTGAAGACCCAAACATGGATCCACACACCTATGGCCAACTAATCTTTGACAAAGAAGCCAAAACCACACAATGGAGGAAGGACAGCATCTTCAACAAATGGTGCTGGTCCAACTGGATGTCCACTTGTAAAAGAATGAAATTAGACCCATACCTATCACCTTGTACAAAACTTAATTCCAAGTGGATCAAAGACCTTAACATAAGGCCAGCCACACTAAAGATACTAGAAGAAAAAGTAGGAGAAACCCTCAAACTCATTGGCACAGGTGACAACTTCCTGAACAGAACACCAACAGCTCAGGACCTGAGATCAATAATCAATAAATGGGACCTCATGAAACTGAAAAGCTTCTGTAAGGCAAAGGACACTATCATTCGAACAAAACGGCAACTAACAGACTGGGAGAAAATCTTCACCAACCCCACATCTGATAGAGAGCTATTATCTAAAATCTACAAAGAACTCAAGAAACTAAATGCCAAGAAACCAAATAATCCAATCAAAAATGGGAGATGGAGCTAAATAGAGAATTCACAAAGGAGGAATCCCTAAGGGCTGAGAGACACCTGAAGAAATGTTCAACATCCTTAATCATCAGAGAAATGCAACTCAAGACGACCCTGAGATTCCACCTAACACCTGTTAGAATGGCTAAAATAAAGAGCTCAAATGATAGCGCATGCTGGGAAGGGTTTGGAGAAAGGGGAACCCTACTCCATTGCTGGTGGGAGTGCAGACTTGTGCAACCACTATGGAGGTCTGTCTGGCGATATCTTAGAAATCTAGGAATAACCTTGCCTCAGGACCCAGCCATACCACTTCTGGGTATACACCCAAAGGTCCTCTCAGGGAGACATCGGGAAGTCTCCTCATCTATGTTCATAGCAGCCTTATTTGTAATAGCTAGAAATTGGAAACAACCCAGATGTCCCTCAACTGAAGAATGGATTAGAAAACTGTGGTACATCTATACAATGGAATATTACTCAGCTATCAGAAACAATGAAATCATGCAATTTGCAACCAAATGGATGGATTTAGAGGAGCTCATCCTGAGTGAGCTAACCCAGTCTCAGAAGGATGCACATGGCATCTATTCACTTATAGTAGGATTTTAACTGTATCGTACAGGATATCTGTACTACAATCAACACACCAAAAGGAACAAGGACATAATTTTTTTTTTATCTTTTTCTTTTTCCTTCTTTTTTTCTTTTTTCTTTTTCCTTTTCCTTTCTCTTTTTCCTCTCTATTTTGTTGATATTCTTTGTTTTTGTGGATTTGTGTGTTTGTTGGTCTTTTATTTAGTATTCCCCCAGTAGCAATGAGACACCATTCACTGGCAGTACTGCCTCGTAGGCCCCCTGTGAATGAAGAGGCTCTTGGCCCTCATATGACTTCTGATCTGTGGTGAGAGACTGTTAGGCAGGGACACTCCACCCCAGAGGAACAAGACGGAAGGGTCAGGGGGTAGAGCAGGGGAGGGTGGGGCTGGGAAGCGGGAAAAGAGGACAATATGATAAGGATGTAACCTGAAGCAACAAACAAATAAATTTATTAACTAAAAAAAAAGGCAGGGGGCAGGGCTGAAACACTGTGAATGGAATAGAGGATACAGCCATTCGGCCTGGTTTTGCAGACCTCCAGGTGTAGAGAAGACGTGGAGCTAAGGGAAAATACAAGAGAATTGTGGTATTGGCCCATGCCTTTGACTTCAGCGGAGATGGTGGGGGGGTGGTGGGGGGTGGGGGGGGGCACCGTAGAGTTGGTGGTCTTATGTATTCTGGAGTCATACGGAGCGGGGTGGTGAGGGTGCATACTCTTGGTCCCACCATTCAAGAAGAGTACACCCTTGGTCCCAGCTCCCAGCACACTGGAGACAGAAACGGGCAGATTCCGGAGCTCAGGGTCAGCCTGATGCAGGGCAAACTCTAAATAGAGAAAGACTTCGATCCAGGAGTGGTGGAACACATATTTGATCCCTTCATATGGGAAACACAGGTCCCTGATCCCAATAATTAGAGTTCAGAGACACACACATGGGATTTGGAGGGACCTATGTTTGGAGGCTACTTACAAAAGGCCTTCTCGATGCAGGCATATTGTCCTTTGGGATCTCAAAATATATACACTAGAGCTGGTTTAGCTCCAAGGTGACAGAATGATTTCTTCTTTAAACCGGATTGAAAGATAACGCTTTGTATGTGTCAGAAGGCCAAATTTGCTTCAGGAGAAGTACTACCTAGCGCCCCCCCCCCCCAAAAAAAAAAGAGGGCAATTATCCTAGGGTTGGGATTGGGGCAGGGCTCTGTTCTTATCGTTCCAGGAGAATCAAAGCCTCCATTAGGGGAGCCCGGGGACGGCTGGACAGCGGAATCCTCAGCAGAGAGCAGAATCAGGCACCAAGGAGGACGAGTGACCCAGTTGATTCTGCCTGGCAGACTTCCTCAATAGCTGTCTCCATCGGGGGCCTGCAACCACCACAGCAATCCAATGTCACTGGGACCACTCAGCTCTACACAATGCCCTGGCAGGAACCTCAGTGAAGCCTGCAAGATCAGCTTCTGCCTACAAACCCCTTAGGTCATCTAAACAGCTGAGAA
Source organism: Lophiomys imhausi (assembly GCA_907164525.1). Lineage (NCBI taxonomy): Eukaryota > Metazoa > Chordata > Mammalia > Rodentia > Muridae > Lophiomys > Lophiomys imhausi. The sequence continues at coordinate 1,216,759 of CAJQZJ010033015.1, read as the reverse complement.
CAGAAGGACTGAACATAAAAGGAGTGTACTAACATTTTTAATCATTTTTCCCATTTGGATTCAGGCACCAAAGAGGTCTACTACGACCCAAATCAGCAGGAAGTCACTTTAAGAGAGCGACGTCCCATGCCCAGTGGATGGGGAAGGTGTTTCTCTGCCCTTCTTTTAGGTTATTTGAAGGATAACTGAAAACTCTGATATGTAGGGGAAGAGACTACAAGCTGATAAATGGTCCTGTCTTAATGGGTTTTGGAGGTTAGCCCCAGGGAATTCCTACTTTTCCTTTTCTGTATCCTTCTTCCTCTCCTATGTAGGAGTGCATGGGCTTGAGAAAAATGAGATATAGACATAGCACAGGAAGGTCCAAGAAGAAGGGGCAGATTATTGAATATGCCCTTATACCTTTGTATATTGATATAAAATTAGTAGTTTATTTGGCTAAAGTGGTATTGACCATTGTTTATTGTGCAAAAATAAGATTGTATTGGATTACATCAGTATTGATCTTTGTATATTGATACAAAATTAAGATTATAGTTGGCCACAATGGTATTGACCCTTGCATATGGATGTAATATTAAGATTATATTGGGCTACATAGGCATTGATCTTGGTATATTGATACATAATTAAGAGTATATTTAACCACAATTGAATAGATCTTTGTATATTGATACAAATTTAAAGGTAACGCTTCCTAAGGGTATCATACCTAGAGATACTTAAAAATAAAATGTGAAGCTCTGACCTCTTGATACCAACCGTCTAAAACGGTCTAGGATAGTTAAAACAAACTCCTAGTCATGCAAACATGTCACTTTGTTAGCTACTATGACAGTCTATCACAGATATTCTCTAAACTACCCAGTAATCAAGTTGCTAAGAGACAAGCAACATTTGCTTATCTAAATACAAGAGATGGGTAGGGCATCTTCAAAAACCCCAAGAGATCTGCAGAATATGGCATTCAAAGATGTTATCTTAAATCAAGATTTTTTTTTGATATCGAGACATATCAGTGCCTGACAGCACCCCCTATTCTACTCCAAGTAGAAGATAAGCATCGAAGAACCTCCACTGTAAGATGGTTGAATTAGTGGCAAGCCTTTCTCTTGGCATGAAAAAAACCCCTTGCACCAACTGCAGACAGACTGCTCTCCAAAAAGGACAAAACTTGGTAGCAGGGAAGTCGACAGCCTAACTCTGCCAAGACAGGGTAGGTAAGTCCTTCATAATCCCTGCTCTATAACAAATGTCTGTCAGAGAAACAGGACCCAAAGGCTGAAGACTGATGCTGGAATGTATGGAGAGAAAATGGGAACTGTCCAGGCAGTCATTGGTATGTTCTTTCTTAGTTTTGGAAGCTGCAGGCCCTGCACTTCCTATATAAGCAAATATATTTATCCCTCTCAGGTCTCTGAGGTGGTTGAAGAATAGACAGCTAGAGTCTCATAGTTAAATTTTGAATTGTTTAGGAATCAAGAGTGTGTTATAGATCTAAGAAGATACTCTTAAAAGTGTGTTGCAAGATAGTATGAATGTTGAGTCACATATAGACCTTTAAACTCATGGAGATGGTTAGATAGTAGAATGTTAAAGTCAGGGGCCAAATGTGTATAAACTGGACATTGGGAAGGTATACTGGGCCATTTAACTCTCATAAATGTGGCATATTTATATCTATTGTTTTGTATAATACTGTTATAAGAGAAGGAACCATCTGTTGGACTGAAAGGGGAAACTTCTGGGGGGAAGAGGGTGGAAGGGCGGGATAGGAAGGGGGAATAGGGAGGGTTTTGTTACTGAGATGTAACTTGAAGAAAAAAAAATAAAGTATTTAATAAAAAAAAAGAAAGTCTTTTTTAGTCTTTTTTTTAATACATCTACTTTTAGTTTATATCAAGACTCTTTATAACTCATGGTTACAGTATTCCTCAATATACAGTAAAAGACTCATTTTATTTTTTATATTCCCAACAAGATTCCACACAACTTGAATGCAAGACTCATCTCCTAGTTCACTATTTATAAATACTTTTTTCAAGAATGAACACAAAGCAATGGAGGATAGAGGCTGTTCTCTTATTACACAAGCTGTGATTTAAAATACCACCTTAGTCCTTGAAGGGACCAATTTAGACTCGTGATACTCTTTGATTCAGAAGGACAAGTAGATTTTACAACAGAATATAAAACCCAGGACACATTTGGATCCTATAGCACTACATAGTACTGTTCCTTGGTCCTCACTGTCATTGGTTATATATGTGACCCATAGTAATGACTGAAAAATGAAGACAGAATATGCAAAAGGACATTATTGGCATTTGGTCCCATATCCATCATCACTGTGAGGTGGAGACAAGCCTGTATGTTTTAAGATGTGAGGTCACGGCATTGTCCTCTAGTGCACGATGCCACTTTCACCCTTCATCCCTGCCTATGGGTGATACAGGTGACAGTGACTTTGTCTAAAGTTTCCTATTACATCACCCTCAGTTACCAAGCATAGGAATGGAAGGTGACTTCGTGTTTACTGTTCCTTTGCTCTTGATTTTGACAGCTCAGCTTCTTTGACGTAAGAGCCTCTGTTCTCCTAAAGCAATAACCACACTGTCGATTATCTGGACTCTAAAACACAGCCGTGTGCTCATAACACAGACAGAGATAGCACCATCCAGAAGAGGTGGGAAGGGAGACGTAGAAAGTAGTAAACACTGCAAGCCACCTGGTGACTGGCAGCTACAATGAAAGCTGCTCTCCATCCTGCAAAAGGATTGCTATAGAGCACGCTCCCTAAGGCTAGGGATATTTCTCCTGGCTCCAGATGCTTTCAGCACCACTTTCACTTCATTCCTAAACTGAGAACAGAATAAGAAAATGATTTGGGTGATTATTTTCTCTGTTCTCCAAAAGAAAGATACTTAGGAGTGCCATTCTAAGTATAAAGGAGGGATGTCACTCATCCCTGACAACGGACACCTCAGAGGATTAGGACTGAATTGTCACATGGAAAAATGAGTTGAGGAAGAATAAACCTTTTTCTGTTAAGCTATTTATTATAAGTCTGCTTTTTGCTATTGAAATTGCCTCTTGCTAACAGCCTTCAATTGCAGGCACATGAACAACTTTAAAGTGGAGGTGATTTTCTTCCATAGAACCTTCTATGACTTCACTGATGAGTCATTCGCCTGTTTCATCTGTTTGTGCATTTTTATAAGTGGTTTTCTGAGGGTACTATAATAAATGATATTCTGAGGCTTCCATATTCCCTATCATTATATTATTTTGTTCAATCTTCACGACAAACTTTTCCAAAGCTTGCTGCATAATTTGCAGACTTAGACACGCAAACTGAAACAAAAATATTTTATTCAAAAACTAAGAATTTAAGAGGCCAAAAGAAAAAACTTTAAAACAAACATTAGCTCCCATTTAAAGGAGAAAGACTTTCAGATGGCCAGTTACATTCCCTGGTAGCTGAACCTAGACTAATGTCCCATCACCTGTCTCTGTTTACTGCTACTGTGTTACTCTGGTGAGTAACCAGGACTCTGAAGCTTCACTAATGGTTATGTATAAAAGTTCATGAAAATTGTTCTGAAGTTTCATGTATCACCTCATCAAAATAGTCCTGAAAAAAAAAATCAGTGCTCATCCAGAAGCCCATGTGTCCATCTGAAATATGTACATTAGTGTTTCAGTCATACGCGTTCATTCTGATTGGCCAAGAAATAATCTCTGATATAAACAATGCTCATTGATCCAGGACTGGAGGTTTTCTAGCCTGATGGATTACTAGTACTTGGTTGTATAGATATTTTAAATTTTGAGATAATTGCCCTATGTAGAAGGCAAAATTTTAACCTTAAAAATGTACAATGATTTTTTAAAATCTTGGGTAATGTGATTATTAGGTCATTACTTTTATATATACAGATTTTTTCATCAGAAAAGAAAATAGCTTAAGCTACAAATTAACCATATTTCAAAGGATGGCTTTAAATACAGAACTCTGAAGAACATTTCATTAACCAATGATGTGCTCACTTTATAAGCAATCATAATGGTATAGAAGTTACAAAATAATATCACTGTTTATTTATTATTAATATATTAGCCAGTCCACAATACTGAACTTCAATTTTATTGTTTATTCACTTGAAATTCTACATTTATTATTTAGTAAGTAACATGAGTGAATGCTGCATGACACCATGGTTGAGGTGGTTGGGTATACAGGGAATTCTCACAGTGACATGCCATGGAACAATGCTGTCTGTCACATAATTATTGTAACATAAGTTTTTTCACTTAGAAGACATGAAATTTAGAAGTAACTCAAAACACCACAGCAAGGTTATCTAATAAAAATGTACAAGATCTAATTCATATTACATGATCCATAAGACACATTGGTTATTCTCGGTAACCCAAAACCTCAAACTACATACAAGGAGTAGTTATAAAAGTAAGTTTTTATAAATTTTTCATATTATTTTAGAATTCTACATATTTATACAATATTGGGTCGAGATAATTTTAAATAATCATTCAGGAATGGCAGTAGAAGTGATCCCACCTCTGACACTATGGGGCTCAGAGTTGCTACCCCAAAACAGCATCTTCAAATGACTGCTTGCAATGCTCCTTCCAAGAGCCAATGCTAGTGATGCTGATTTGTACTTAATGTAGGTACAGAAAACAGAAGTTATTTTAGGATATTAAAATGCCATGCTTTTAAAATTATGTATTAAAATTTTGAATTTAAGAGGACAGCACAGCTACAATGGTCAGGACTTACTTCTACACTAAGAAAAACTCTTTTTCTATAGTATTTGAGTAGAATTATAGTAAAATAAAATTAATGGAATGGGAAAGCATGTTTTCTCTGGGAAATCATTCTTTATATCCATGAGCAAATCTAGCTCTATGCATGTAGCATGTATATAGAATAAGGAGAAGAGAGAGAAACCTAGGAAGACTTTTCCATCAAGAAATGTGAGGGAGTTGATTCATTGGAGAGTTCTTGTGTTTGATGGCTTAAGGAGTAAGAAACAAGGGAAGACACACAGCTCTGCTCACAAGTTCTGTAGCTTCCAGTTTGCTGTAGCAGCCTCGTGCTGCTCTGAGGATCACAGAAATAGTGCAGGAGTTAACCCCACTCCTACCAGAGAAAATTTAGAGTCCTTCTTCCTCCTAGAAGAGAGCTGTTTTACAACCATTAAAGCTCTTTAAGGCATGGAGAGGAGGAAGAGAAGGTAAATGCAGCTTCCTCAAATACAGACTCACAGTGCAAAAAGGCTTAAAATAACAGTGTGAAGACATCAGCTATAAAACCTGCACAATTGACTTTGGAGTCAACATGATGTCTGTTAGCAGGTCGGAACCGCTGAGCAGGGAGGCTCAGGAAGGCTGGAAGGTGTTACACAGACCTTGCTCTCACTGAGGGGCCTCCATCAAGGAGGGATCTGCACTTCAGGATAAAATATGAGCACAGACTAACTCATCAATCAGCAGCACTTTGCAGAATTTTCTTCGCTTTGAAGAATTGGCATTGAGAGCTAGCATAATACACTCTATCAAGATAAACTAAGAAAAAAGATAAAAGAATTTTTCATAAAAATCAAGATATTTTTATTGCTTGACTATGTCCCTTGATAGATTTTACACACACACACACACACACACACACACACACACACACACACACACA